>PVIW01003068.1:0-184553 GCA_004026585.1 Noctilio leporinus | reverse complement strand
GTGGACAACAGGTGGGATTGACTTTGGGGGGAATGGGTGGGTGGGGAGGGGGACAGAGGGGAGCAAAAGGGGATGGATGTAATACAACAACAATAGAATTTAAAAAAAAAAGAGAGATCTTATATATTTCAGTTATTAACCCCTTATAAGATACACGATTTGCAAGTACTTTTCCCCATTTCAGACTGTGTTTTCATATTGATTTCCTTTGCTATCCAGAAACTCTTTAATTTGGCATCTCACTTGCTTATCTTTGCTTTTGGTGTCAAATCCAAAATATCATCGCCAAAATTGATGTCAAGGGGCTTGAATTCTCAAGTTTTATGGTTTCAGGTCTTACGCTTAGGATTTTTTTATGATGTAATATGGGGGTCCAATTTTTCCAGCACCCCTTATTGAAGAGACTGTCCTTTCCCCATTCTATATTCTCGGCTCCTTTGTTGTAAATTAATTGGCCATATATGCATGGCTTTATTTCTGGGTTCCCTATTCTACTTTGATTAGAATAGCTTTGTAATGCAGTTTGAAATCAGCATAGGGCCTTTAACTTAGTTCTTTTTCTCAAGACTGCTTTGGCTATTTGGGGTCTTTTGTAGTTCCATACAGATTTTAAGATTATTTGTCCCATATTTTTTAAATGCCACTGTAATTTTGATAATGATTGCATCAAAATGATTCCTTTGGGTAGTGTGAACATTTAAACAATATTAATTTTTCCAATCCATGAGCATGAAATCTCTTTCCATTTATTAGTGTGTTGTTCAATGTCTTTCATCAACGTCTTAATAGTTTTCAGGTCTTTTCCCCTCCTTGGTTAAATTTATTCCTAGGTAGTTCATTCATTTTGATGCAATTATAAATGGGACTGTTTTCTTAACCTCTCTTTCTGGTAGTTTATTATACAGCTGACTTTGTATAGAAATGCAACTGGCTTTTTGTATATTAATCAAATTCAGGAAATCAGCTACTGATACCGATATGATCATAAGAGTCCATACTCAAATTTTATTACTTGTCCTAATAATTTCCTTTATCACCTATTTCCACCTAGTCTAAGATCCAATCCTGGATCACCCATTGCATTTAATTGTCCCATATCTTTGGTCCCTTTTAATCTAGAATGGGCCTTCAACTTCCTTTTTCTTGACCTTAACATTTTTTCCCAAGAGTATGTAGGTCAGCTATTTTTGTACAATATCTGTCAATTTTAGTATATCAGATATTTTCCCATGAGGTTAAGTATTTTTTGATAAAATTAAAAAAATAATAATGAAAAAGAGAACATGCTAAAAAAAAAAAGTATTTTTTGGTACAAATATCACAAAAATGATGATGCATCCCTTTGAGAGCATGTTAACTTGGAGCACATGATATTGGTTTGTTACAGTATCAGTGACATGTTTTGATCGTTGATTAACATGTTATCTGCCAGTTTTCTCCAATGTAATAAATAAGAAATCTTATATGTAAATACCCTGTTTCATATCAAACCTTCTCCCAATACTGTTAAAGATTTTATTTTTTTTTTCTATGTAATATTTTTAAAATAATTTTTAATTTTTAAGATTTTATTTATTATTTTTAGAGCGAGGGGAAGGGAGAAAGGCAGAGAGGGAGAGAGACATCAATGTATGGTTGCCTTTCACCTGCCCCCAGCTAAGGACCTGGCTGGAGACCTGGCTTGCAACCTGGTTAAGTGCCCTGACTGGGAATCGAACCAGCGACCTTTGGGTTGTTAAAGTTTTAAAAGTTTTTATTCATAGGTTTGAGAGAGAGAAAGAGAGAGAGGAAGAGGGAGCGGGATGGAGTTGGGGGTGGGGAGAATGAGAGGGGGAGATGAGGGAGAGAGAATCCTTAGTCTGCTGCTCTACTTATCCATGCATTTATTGGCTGCTTCATTTCTTGTATGTGTCCTGACTGAGGATTGAACTCACAATACTGGTATATCAAGACAACATTCTAAACAACTATGCTACCTGGACAGGGCTCTCCCAATACTTTTAGAAGAACCATTGATGATTTTTTAATTCTAATTAAAAAAAAAATATGTACTAGTTAGCATTCTACTCCAAAAGCTTTCCTTTCTCCTATTTATATATCATTATGAAATGATGTAATTTTATTTTATCCAATGAATTACAATAAATTTCTATCACTTATTTTGATGTTTAATTGTCCCAGATTTGCCAATAGGACCTTTCCCCTTTCATACTGCCTTTAGTGGAACTGTAATTGTTTGACCAATTCCTTACTTACTAGCACACACAAAAAACTTCTCTGTTCCAGTACTAGAATTAGCTTTTGTTTCAGTAAAACTTGTTTTTCTATGGACAATGGCATTTAGAAATCAAAATCTGGGGACTAGATGTCATCAATGCTTATAGGCAATGGACAGAACTAAAACAACACACACACATTCTATCTACTTGTATTTTCATATGCACATTTTAAAAATCCATGATTTCAAGCCCTGGCACAGTGGTTAAGGTGCCGGCCTATGAACCCAAGGGTTGATGGTTCAATCCCCAGTGAGGGCACATAACCAGATTGCAAGCCAGGTCTCCAGCCAGGTCCATAGCTGGAGGCAGGCGAAAGGCAACCATACATTGATGTCTCTCTCCCTCTCTGCCTCTCTCCCTTCCCCTCTCTCTAAAAATAATAAATAAAATCTTTTTAAAAATCCATGATTTCATATTGATACTTTCAATATCAAGCCAAAGTATTTTAAATTACTCAAAATATTTTAAATTATAATAATCTTCAATATATGTACTTCTTATTTGTGTAAGCCTAGAATACGTAAACTAGTTTCATAAGTGCTAACCCATGCCTTTGTGCAAAACAAATCTATTCACTAAGATTCAACATTCACCTAGTATTCTTAAACTGTAAAATGTATATGCAGTCATTTATTGGCTATTAAACAATACTTCAGCAGTTTCTAGTTTAATTTCCTGATATTTATTTGCCATTCATGTAACTTTGTTTTTTTTTTTTTTTTAAGATTTCATTTCATTATTTTAGAAAGAGGGGAAGGGAGAGAGGGAGAGAGAGAAAGACATCAATGTACGGTTACGTTTCACCTGCCTCCAGCCACAGACCTGACTGGAGACCTGGTTTGCAACCTGGTTATGTGCCCTGGCTGGGGAATCGAACCTGCGACCTTTGGGTTCGCAGGCCAGCGCCTTATCCACTGTGCTACCAGCCAGGGCCCTCATGTAACTTTTTATTAGATATTGGTTCCAGTCTTTGAGTCATTATTTTAACAAGGTTTTTGTCTCTAGTATTGAGTTGTAAGATATATATAAATCTTACATCAGATATATGTACTGTGATGTCAACCTCAACTTTAAGATCATGTATTGTCAGAATACATTTATCACAGATTCTTTTAATACAACATGTACCTGTAATATGCTAGAATAAGTTGTTCAAAGTCCCATTTTAAAATATTTTCTGGTTCCCCACTACCTATAACAAGATAGGACATAGGTCAGGAAGTATCACCACTTATATATTAAGCAAATACACACCAGTTACTATTGTATTTCTACTTAGCAGGGATTTTGCTACATTGTCCTTGCAGTTTCATAAAAGTGCTAACTGGATTTTCAGTTTTTTATAGTGCAGCAGTAGGGAGGCAAGCCTTAATTCTGGAGAAAGGAAAACCTCTCCAACAATTCATAGCTTTCAAGAATATAAATGAAACGCATTTATACCTTTATTGATACTATTAAGTGCTGAGCTTCCTTATCTGGAATTAGCTAACAGGAGCTTCTACCTCAAGTTCTTTCTTAGGATTCAATGAGAAAATGTAGGTAAACTACTGAATACTGTACCAAATCATAAAGATTCAATAAATGTAAGGTATTTCTTTACATCTTTCCACGTTCATGTCGATTCTTATTTGATACAAATACATCCCAGCTGTGTAACTTCCCATTTGCCTCAAAGCCAAAAACAATGAAGGTGTAAGTTACTCTCGAGATGCGCAAAAGGGGGTACCTAAGTCAACTTGGGGTCAAGGGACAGCCAGAGAATTTCATGTATTAGATATTTATTCCTCCACCTCAAAGAAAAACTTCCTCAGTAAATTTTTAAAAAGTTCCTACAGAGCAGCAATCGAGAGAGTGAAAGCGAAAGAGAAAGAGAGAGAGAGAGAGAGAGAGAGAGAGAGAGAGAGAGGGAAAATGAATGTTGCCTGAGATCAGCTGTGAATTGGCTACGCTTCCTCGTTTCAAAGCTGGAATCCAACTCTTTTGAGATCCAGTTCTTGAGCTGTGCCAGAAATTTATATGAACTCACCACACTAATGGATGTTATCAAATTATACGGCGCCTTTCAATCTACTGTATCACATCTTGGTATGTTAAGCACATTTGAAATTATCTGAAGCATTCAATACATCACAAAATACAGCCCATAGCCTATAAATCAGTTAAAAGCCTTGGAGAATCGGATTAGAGTGGACCAAGACTACCGGATAACTACGGCTGGAACGTGAGCAGAGGTCGGTTGAGGGTAGCAAGCACCAGAACTGTCGACGGAGGAGTCAAGTTTATACTTAGTAGAACAAAATAATTATTGGGCCACATAAAATTTACTCTTCTTACTTTCAGAGGCGCCCGACAAATAGCAATACCTGGGGAGGAGATACCTACGGCATTTCCACATTCAGGGAAGGATCACCGCTGCTGGATAAAACTAACCGAACAACGTCTTCTGTAAACAGAGCCTTCCCAACTCAGAAACCTGAAAAGCGCGGGCAGGCGGTGGCCTGTCTCTGTGTGTCACACTTAAAGTAGCCCGCCGGAAACACCGTTACACCGCAACAACGGATCCTAATGCGAGCGGGGAAAGAAGGAGGGGAGTGTCCATCTAAGACCTCACCCAGTCCCTTGCAGTGCGGCACAGGACCCTCTCTCACGCTTCTGGTCACAAGAGTCCTGGATAGAGGAGAAATAAACCCATCTCTGATCACTCTGGATTAACGGTCCCTAGATTTCTAGCCGGACCGTTTGGGAAGGTGCTCCGTATCTTATTTCCGGTAGCAGAGAGGCCCAGTTGCCATGGTAATTAAAGATAAGCCGAGGTCCTGATTTCGGTGAGCGGGTTGCGGAATCCTTGCGGAGAACTGGCTGAGCTTCCTCGTCTGTAAACGGGAATTAGGTAGCAATCAACCCGCTGTCTCTTTGCGCATGCCGTCCCTACTGTTCGGCTTTTCTCCCATCTGCTTCTTTTACTTCTCTGTCATATTAACACTTGGTCCATATAGGTACCTGAAATGAACGTATAAATGTAGTTTTATGCCCAGAGGAATGCAAAAGGAGAAAGAGAGATGTTGCCTGAGATCAGCTGCGAACGTATTTCACTGTGTAGGTACGGTGTGGCTGGCTCTCTGTTTTCACTTGGTTCTTTAAAAGCCCTAGGCGCGTGTTAGTTTATTTTTCTTGCTATTTTGTGGCTGGTTATTTATGGAGCCGTTTGCTGCAATGTACTCTCTAGGCCCCTGCCTGAGTCTCGGGCTGGAGTTTTAAATGAAGGAGGTTTCCCAGCCTGAGGGGGTACAATTATATATTTATTTAAGCTTAGTTTAGTCTTTCCTCACTGAAAGGGAAAGAATAGAATTCCGGAACATTTCTGCCGTGGGATTTCCACGTGAAGGAGTCACCTTATTTGGAAAGAGTATTGGAGAACCATTCTTAAAAAGAAAAAAAACTTACATCTTAAAATGGCTTGCTGCAAAATGAATATTCTCTATTCCTTATTGGAACGGTTTTCTTTCACATTTTTGAGGAGCTGCATGCACGCATATGTGTTTAAAACAGTGATGCTTAATTATAGTGATACCAATTTGCAGTAACCAGACTGTGACACCACACATCCCTATGGGGTCCTTCTAAATCTGCTCTAATATGAAAGTGTCAGGCAGGCGGTCTGTGTATTATAAATAGGGTACTTCATCCATGATAAGCGATTATTATCTTTCTTTCCCAAGTGTAAAAGACCTATATAATTCAAGAAGGTGCAAGTGATTTAGGTCTCTTGAGTAAGAATCCAATGAGTCCTGAAGGGGACCCTATCTGTGTCGTCTTATTGTTGAACTTGAAATATTCAATTTATTAGGCTGGAATGTATTTTTAAAAGTCAAAGCTGGGTAAAATAATGTTGGAAGCTGTTAGACCATCAGCACAATTTAGTGCCTCATAGTAACTGGTACAGGAAGCCTTCATTCACATTAATAAAGAAGAAACTTATCAAATTTCACTGGCATTTGCTACTTACTGTTAAATTGACGGCACTGTGTCCCTCAATTTCCTTATCTGTAAAATGGACCAAAAATGCCTGACTACTGTAGTAGGAATAAATTATGATGTAATTTAAGCATTCTTTAAGCTCTTATGATCAGAGGTGCTATATAAACCCAAAACATTATTATTAGTAATGGAACACAGTAAAATTTCATGAGAATGCTATAAATGGGATTTTTCAAATTTAGTCATTTATGTGGGCTGCATTATTGAAATGTTAGTCAAATGACCTACTTGGTCCTGCTGTGGAGATGGATGGTAAGTGTCAATCACATTATATCCACGTTGTTATTACTATGGAGCTTCACTCTACTTATAGTTTATTTGGCATTTAGTTTGTGCCAAGTGCTGTTTTGTATGGTTTACACATATTAACTTATTTAATCTTCATGACAGCCCCATGAAGAGTCTCAACTGTTATTTTTTTGAGAGAGTAGATGTGAGTTTTTCCTTTGCCTTGTGATTCCTCTTTTATATTTATATTATATCTTTGTTTTGGCTTTGTTCTCTTGGTATATATATTAATAAAGAACTTGTATTTAGAAATATATATATATGGAAAGCAACTGCCAAAAGATTTGTTCTGGTTTAACATATTACAACCTTATGCCTATTATACTGTATATCTTTTTTTCACAGATAAAAACTTAAATATCTTGATTCCTCCCTCCTCCCATTTGAAAAGCAAGGTGACATTTGCATTCTAGGGGATTAACATGGACTAAACCAATTTTTAAAATTATTTCCTAATAGAATGGCCATCAGTCCAGGAGGTGATGCCCCTTTCTCCATTCAGAACTCAACGCTTTCAGAGAGTTCTCGAACAAAGAAATTTCCACGAACTGAAGAGGAGATATTTTATATGAATTGTAGAGCTGCCTACCTATCTGTTTTCAAAAGCAGCTTAGAAAACATTATTTCTAAAGATCAACTTTACTTAGGTAAAATTTTTTAATTTAATAGTCTGCCTTATTTGCTGAAAGTTAATAGATCAGAAAGACTGGAATTAGAATTACATTGTTGAATCACCCCAATTTTAGTGGTTTGAGCAATGAAACTGCTACATTATGCTATTGTGCCATTTTATATAGTTCCATATTGTAGCATCTTCAAAATAAAACTTTCAGTGTTTATAGAGGATAGAATAGTATCTTTAAACCTTCTATCTTAAAATGTATTTTTTAATTCTCATTTTGGTACTTTGAGGCTTACAATAGGATTAAAACATTTTGGGTACAGAATCACTACTTTGAATTTGACCTATATTAAGAAAAATTAAAAATATGTAAAATGGATGAGTGGTTGTAGGAGAAAAATAAGTTAAATTTTATTTTATTTTATTATTTTAAAAAGATTTTATTATTTTTAGAGAGAGGGGAAGGGAGAGAGGCAGAGAGGGAGGGAAATATCAATGTATGGTTGCCTTTCACCTGCCTCCAGCTACAGACCTGGCTGGAGACCTGGCTTGCAGCCTGGTTATGTACCCTGGCTGGGAATCAAACCAGCAACCTTTGGGTTTGCAGACCAGTGCCTTATCCATTGTGCCACCAGGATTGTGCCACCAGCCAGAGCCTAAGTGAAATTTTAAAAGAGATTTAAGAGTTCTGGATTTGGTTTTGTGTGTATATGGTTGGGAGGGAGGTTGGGATGGTCTTTTGTTTTTTGCTTCTGCCTATTATCATATCTTAAATTCTTCTGGTTGCAAATATCCCCCAAAACAATGAATTTTGTCCTTGCCAGGTATGTCAAGTGACTTGGAGGTCTTTAGTCTTAAGAGAGTTAGCAACACTGAATACTCATGTCTTTTTCATCAAGGCTAAATAACTTTATGAGTAGAGAAACTGAGTTATTTTGCCAACTTTAGAAAGTTTCCTTAAATAAAAAATCTGACATTTTTGCAACATCTTGCATTTGTATGCAGTAAAATATTTGAGAAAATTCATTTTAGGGGATATAAAATAGCTTATATTTTACTATAAATTATAGTTTTAGGTTTTTTTCTCTTTATTTTTTAAAAACTAGGCCAAGATCACAAAAGTTTTAGAAGTTTAACATGGCCCCTGGCCAGTATGGTTCAGCTGGTTGGGTGTCATCCTGCAAAGTGAAATGTCACAGGTTCACTTCCCCATTAGGGCACATGCCTGGCCTGTGGGTTTGGCCCCTGGTTGGGCATGTGCAAGAGGCAGCCAATTGATGTTTCTCTCTCATATCGACATATTGTCTGGGGGATAATAATGCAGTGTTCTCTTCACTGCTATGTACACTTTTGGTTTTATGGTGGAATACTCTTTGTAACATTGTAGTGACTCATCTCACATAATCTAGATTTTAAAAAAATGATAGCATGAACCAGTGATGGCTCTTGCTACTATATCTCTATTCTGCCACTGCTGCACGTAACGTGTTTTGGCATACCATTGTAAGGTCAGACAAAGCAGTACTAGTACCAGAACTTTAGAATTCCCTTTTTCCACATCCTATAAAAGATACAGGTATTATTGAGTCAAAGATTAAAGTAAACTCTGGCAAAAGATCAATATCTTGGAGTAAACCTTTAAACAGCTGCAGTTACACAATGTTTTTACTGTTTCAAACATAATAATGGGTTCCAACTAATTCTTAAACTAGAGATTAAAGTTAAATTAGAAGTTACTAAATTATATCTATGTCTTAAATATGGGAATATCTGCTTACTGAGTACACATTTTGGGCATAATAAATTTTATTCTGAGAAAGTTGTCTGGTAATTAATTGTACCTTTAAAAATATTTTGTTATTGAAAATAGCATCAAACGTATGCTGAGCTATTACTTGGGGGAAAGAGCTCTCAAAACTTGATGAAATACCATTTTCTTTTACATGGGCTTTTGATTTCAAATCACAGTTTCATTTATACCCAGTTTTTAAGGGGTAAAGGTTGGCTGGGGACGGAATGCTAGAACATGTGTTTTGATTCTCTTCATAGATAAATTAAGGAATTGTCCATTTATAAACTAGGCAGAATACTTACCTTTTATTCCTAGAGCAGTGTGGTAGTCAGGGTTTTTGTCTAGATCCAGACTAAACCTGTGGAAATAAAAAAAATTCTATTATCTCCACTGTTACAAATTTCCACAAAGACTTTCTAGGTGAATGGAAGATGTCAAATACTACCACTACACATTTGTTACCTCTGAAAGTCACCTCCAGATGATTTTATTTTGTTTCCATGCCACGGTTTTAAGTTATCCAGGAATTATACACAGGCATTACCTGGAGAATGGGAACATTTCTCTTGGTCTGTGGACTTCTACTACTTGGGCTATGAACCATAAATCCTGACCCCAGGTAACAAGTTTACCCTTCAGATGTGGACTTCATTTAGATTAAAAGACTTAGGAACCATAATAAAAAAATAAATAAATAAAGCCTCTCATTAAAAAAAAAAAAAAAAAAGACTTAGGAACCAAAAAGCTTGTATCTGCAAAAAAATCACTGTGTTAAATTTGTGCACAGTAATTGTTCAATATAATGGGGTCATAGATGTCTGTATTTATTACCCTGATCTGATTTCCATTTTCTTGAGGATACTTCTATACATATACCTGTATCTATATTACATTATATTGTAGAGTATTCAGGTTATAATTTTTAGTATTGACTGACAATGAATGATCTTGTAAAGTCTCACCTGAGATGGGTGGAAATACTCAATATAAGGTGTTACAACAGAAGTTGATAGTATATATAATTGAGGACAATAATACCTTTTAAAATTCTGTGAATTCTTTTTATAGTGCTTAGGAAACTTATCACTGATTCATTTTAGATAGTATTAAGTCTTAATATGCAGAGATTTGCTTATTTGCAAATTACCAAGTTACCTTTTTATTCAGTTGTACGAAGTATCTACAGACGTTTGAAACCATTATATATTAGTGTGATGTGACATATGCAAACATACAAAGCTTTTCTCACATCATAATTTTTTGTCTTTCATGGCTTTTAAAATAGAAATGTCTCAGGAATAACTGGTTAAAGGACTATTTTAAAATAATTTTCATGCATATATTTTGACATTTGGGACATGATTAGTGTTCTTGAAACTCTTTATATGTAGCAATGATAAACATTTTAGGTATTGCCCTGGCTGGGGACTCAGTGGATAAGGTGCTGGCCTGTGAACCCAAAGGTTGCTGGTTTGATTCCCAGCCAGGGCACCTAATCAGGTTGCAAGCCAGGTTTCCAGCCAGGTCTGTAGCTGGAGGCAGGTGAAAGGCAACCACACATTGATGTCTCTCTCCCTCTCTGCCTCACTCCTTTCCCCTTTCTCTGGAAATAATAAATATCTAAAAAAAAAAAAAGAGACAGAGAAAACATTTTAGGGATCATGCCTACGTGGCAGTACCATTCTCAAACTAATTATTTCATTTTATTAAGATATTTGTTTAACCAGAAAAAGTAATAATTTATTATTTCTGTGGTTATTGTTATGTCTTCAAAACCACTAAGTGAGTGGTTGCTTTTAATCTTTTCTAGAAGCTCTCAAATGAAGTAAATCAGATATTGTCAGGTAATTAAACTATGTAGGTTGAGAACCAATTGTCAGAATAGGGAAAATTTATTTAATTCCAGCATTAATGAATCGAGAATCTTTAGCTGGCAACATGTGGGTGTGTGTGTGCATTTTTTTTTTTTTTTTTTTTTTTGACAGCTGGGAATACATTGATACCACTAGATTATCAAAAGCCAAAGGTAATATATTGGCATGTGTGTACTTTTGAATAATATTGTAATAGGTAATGATTTAAAGAAAAATACTAATTCCAAATGTTACTAAAAAAATAATACTTGTTTTATTGGGCAGCTCTTCAGCATGCAGGAAGAAATCCATCCCAAAAGACTGTTGATAAATATTGGACTCCTCAAACTGCCAAACTGAATTTTGATGATTTCTGTATAATTTTAAGAAAGGAAAAACCTACTTCAAAAGCAGAACTGCTAAAATCATTTAAACAATTAGATGTAAATGATGATGGCTTTATTTTACACACTGACCTTTATAAACTTCTAACAAAGGTAAGATCTGTGAAAACAGTTTCGTAATATATGTATTTTGCAAAAAAAATTTGGAATCTATCTTTGGCAACCACATTAAAAATAACTTTCATTTGCAGGTGAAATGAATCATGTATATGTTGTTTATAAAATACGTAAGGATCCTTCTGGATAAAAGGGGCTTTGTAAATAAAAGTTTAAGTATAAAATTGAGCCCATGTTGCAATCCTCTTTTGTTTCCTTGCCATCCTTCCCAGCTCAGAACTCCACTGTGATTCATATGTGATAAGTGACAGAGAGACAAAGTATTAATGGTATTCAGAATCCATTCTGTTTCTTGGAACAATGTGAGAAAGTATCATTACTCTAATTTCAATAGTAGTTATTACTGGATCTATGTTACACATTGTTCAAATTCAGTAAACTAAAATTCAGCACACTCTTAAAAACAATAAAATTGTGAAATTTTATTTTATATGTTTCATTCTTACCTGACATAATACTCATTCTGAGATTTATAATGAAATCATATGTTCAAACTTGTAGAAAAGATTAAAGTGAATTTCCATTCTCATATATAGCAAAATGATCATCATGTTGCTTTAAAATAAATTTTTTCAGAGAGGTGAGAAGATGACTCAAGAAGAAGTAAATGCTGTAATAAATTTGGCCGATATAAATGCTGATGGCAAATTTGACTATGTCAAAGTACGTAAGTTCATACTGATACAAATTTGCTTACTACATAGAAGTGTTTTTAAAGAATGCCTTTTTAATGTTGGCAATAACATGCTTCTTTTTTTTCTTCTTTAATTTTATTGTTATTGTATTACATCCATCCCGTTTTTTGCTCCCCTCTGTCCCCCTCCCCGCAATAACATACTTCTATATGTGCACTAATTGTACTTGAAATTTAATCTCTCCAGTCCCACAATTGTAATCCAATGACTACGTTAAAATAACGTAACCAAGTTAAAATGCATGTATGTTCACACAAATGTACACATGTACAAACATAGAGACTTCTTAAGAATATGCCTTTTCTGTGGAAAAATCATAAAAATAACAAGAACAAATGTAAGTCTACATGTCTTATATAAAAAAAAAAAAATAAACCACTTGTCTTTGTGTAACAGTTTTTCACTCAGAGTATGACTTCCTCAATGAATCATAGCTGCATTTCACTAGGTCACTTGAGGGTGGTCGGTCTGATTCAAGAAAATAAAATGAGTACGTTAGTTCAGTAGGAAACATTCCATCTATCAATCTATTCCTTGCCTACTAATGTGCATTTGCTTTCTCCTCCGTAATGTGTGATTGAATGTTTTACCTACTGGACTACTTTTTATTTCCTGTAGTTTTGTAAATTATATATGACAACCAATGAGCAATGTCTCAAAACTACTCTAGAAAAACTGGAGGTTGACAGTAAACTGAGGCGGCAGCAGTTTGGAAGTCACATGGAAGGGTTCCCTGAAAGGGAGCTATCACCAAAACCATCACCTAGAGTCAGAAGAAAAACTGATCAGAAAACATTCTCACATAAAGGTATTTACTTTTTGACACTAAAAATTTCCTGATCAAGAATGAAGGGTTAATTTTTCCTTCCATCTTCACTTATCAATGATAAATGAGAATCCAAGTTTTGTCAGCTAGTGTTTTTAGATTTTCTTAGCTGTAAAAATCAAAGTAAAATTTTATTATGGAATTTGGCTTGCCTATGCTCATTATATTTTATTAAAACTAAAATTTAGGCTAAAAGGTAACAAATTGAAATAAAAAATCTTATTAGTGGCCCCTAAATTGGAGACCATTAAACTCTGATAAATCTAAAACTTCCGACTTTATTTCAGTAGGAAGAACAGTGAGAATAAAATTAATACACAGACATTTTATACTGCATTATTTTTAGAAGCAAACTTTCTATTGACAGCTTTTCACAATGCAAGACCAAATCACTATTTCTTGTTACAGGTGATACCAGGAGTCCTTTATTGGCAACAACAAGAAAGTTCAAAGCATCTGTTTCTTTCTCAATTACCATGGGGGCTAATAGTAACCGAAACTCAAAGTTAACTGAGCCAAACTTAATAAAGGTATAGTATTTTAAATTAATGTATAAGAGAACTAATAAAGTTTGTGAAGTGATTCTTTGAGTTTTTTCTATGGGTTGCAGCATTTCTACCTATAAATCAGTTCTAATATTGTAAAGTGAAATTGATGGATAAGAATAATATTGAAAGGTCTTCAGTGTGAAAATGTTGACTCTTCAGTTTTTGAATTTCATTAATAGATTATCTAATTATGTCCTTTGCCAAGCATTTTTTTTAACAAATACTTTCCATGGGTGTTTCTTATAAATAAATCATTCATTCACTATCAAATCCTGTGAAAGACAACAAAGTCACTTTGCTAAGGCAATATTTGTAGTGTTAATATTGATCTTCTTCCTTTGTTTTCCCTTTCTAGATTCAACCTTTACTAGTTTTCTTTCAACAGAAAATAATAGCTACAGAAATATAAAACATTAACTGGAAACTGCTAGGATACATTAAAAATGTGTACCTAGAGACCTCTGTAAAAGGGGGGAAAATGGTTATGACCACATACTATAACTGCTGTTAGAAAACTGAACTGATTGTTCTCAAGAGCTACATTTTTGTTTCAAATAACAACTCTGTATTTGTAATTGAACTCTGAAGTCTCTTATATCTTTAAATTGCCAGACAGTGACATTTGTTCTATATTAAAATTTTAAAACACTATCTCCAAGGAATTTTGTTCAGACTGTTTAGGAATCTATACACCCTAAGCAATTTGATGTGTATGTCCAACATGTTCACATACAATATTTTGTGTTCCAACAATATTATTTTCTACCAATAGAAACTTTTTGTGTTTTGCAATTAAAGTAAATGTTAGTAAAATTAATTTCGTTAAATAATTGTGGTTTACCTGGCTCAAAGTGTAAATAAATATGTTTGGCAAGTGTAAAGAGTGCTATATGTAAATGTTAATAGGGTTTATATATGAGCCATGATAAGACTTTTTCTCTGTATCATTCTCATTTTAATTGGGCCCATATTAATACAATTCTTTTCATTTAGTTTTGCTCAACAAATATTCACTAATAGGGTGAGTGTATGTCAACCATTTTTTTTTTAGTTATAAAATATGGGGCTTGAATGAAAAATTTTTTTTTATTATTAATATACCAAGGTAATATAGCATGGTATTTCATTTATTTGTTAATTGATGTAACAGATATTTATTGACTACTCTGTGCCAAGCACTATTTAAGTGCTAATTTAAGAGCTCTGGATAGAGACAGAACAGTGCTTGAATCTCAGCCTAACTTTATCAATTGGTAACTGGGACACCTTTGGCAAATTAGTTGGCAGTCTTTCTGAGTCTCAGTTTCCTTATCTATAATTACCTGTAGTGTGTTTTGAAAAGGTTAAATCATAAAGCCTTTAGCATAGTGCCAGGGACATAGTATTCCCTTTAATAAAGAATAATGTTGTTAATATTATTACAGAACTAAGAAATGACTAAGTATAAAGGAATGACATGATAAAAGTATAATTTAAGAAGAGGTATTCCACTGTATACTGTGTACAGAGACCTCAAATTAGGTCTCAAATTAGACTATCTGAGAGGCTGATAGAGCTATTCAGATATAAAGTAATGATTGTCAGGAGACTTGACTTGGGGTGATGAACACACAATACAATATACAGATGATGTATTATAGAGTTGTACACCTGAAACCTATATAATTTTATTAACCAATGTCACCCCAGTATATTCAATGAAAAAAAAGGGGAAAAAATAAAAGTAATAATAGTTAGACCAATCATGATAGTTGAGGAAGTATCTGAACACAGTAAGGAAGGAACAGATCTAATAGAAAATGCCAAAATAGTATGTAGGCTTCAGTGACTGTATGACAAAAGACTACTTAAGTTTTTCATCTAAGACATGAAGGGTAAGGAATTGGGCTGATAATTGGGAATTAGGTAAAAGGTCCTAGAAGAATTTAACGATTAATAGAAGGTGGCATACTGTCAATGTTTAAATTTAGTAACTTTCGTATGAAATTTCATGTCTTTAGGAAATACTTCATAGCCTTCGTATTACTTACCTGACTTTTTACATCTTATTATTGCCCATGGTTGTTTCCATTCTGATATTTCCAAGATGAGCTAAAATAATTTTTAAAAGTCCATGATCCTTTTGTTATTCAGCAGGATTCAATTATTTGTTTGCATTTTACTTCTTTTTAAGTCCTCTCCTGAGGACCGTTTTTTTTTTTTTTTTTCCATTGCTTTAGGGAGTGGGGAGAAAGACAGACAGACACTTGTCCTGGATCAGGATCAAACCTACAACCTTTCGTTTTGGACGGTGTTCCAGCCAACTGAGCCACACTGGCCAGCGTTGTTTGCATTTTACTTAGAAGTTACTTTATAAATTTTATAAATTTAATATATTTTTAAAGTTTCATAACAACTCTGAGAAGTACTTGGTTATGAGTATAGTTAATATTTAATTTGTTTTGAGGTTGATAGGATAAATCTCAAATAAAAAAGAATTGTTAAGTTCTCTTTAAATACTTGAAATCTATTTTAAACAAGTTTGGGTACCTCAGTTTCATGTGGAGTGGAGAAGTATGGAATGGGGAGAAGAAGGGCCTTTTCAGAAATTAGAAAATTGTTGTAGTGGGATACACATAAGCCAGATTTTAAACCATAAATCCACACACTGGTAAGGGACCTGAATAACAGGAGGAAAATAAGACCCATATAGGGACTATGCATGTATTATTTTCTGTAGGCCACATATAGGTACCGTATCACCATTTTTTTCAAATCATGAGTTCTATCCATTTGCTTGGAATTTATAATGTACAAGGAGTGTCAGGAATATATCTTTGAGAGAGGAATAGCTTTAATTGCCAGTCATGACTAGAATGAGAGAAAATCCCAAACGATGCCTGGTAAAGTCCAGAAATGCGCAAGTTCCTATATTCAGACTTTTAATTAAGGCTGTACCTACACGTATACTTTGTAGATATGTATGTGTTGTATAACATATATATATATCCATACAACAATATAAATGTTAACATTTAAGCTTGAAGTGGTTGTTTAATTTTTGTGATGACTCCAAATATTAATTTTATTGATTTTGTTAAAAGTTTCTTGTTTTGTTAACAAGTTTTTAAAACTGTTGATCAGATTGACTTATGTATTAGGTGGCAACCTTTATCAAATTTTCTCTTTATAAATAATCTTTTACCTTTTAAAAATATTCACAGTTTATAATTATTTTTTATTAAAAATTCTATTTAATTTTTTAAAATTTAAAAAATATTTTATTATTATTTTTAGACAGAGGGGAAGGGAGAGATGCAGAGAGGGAGAGAGGCAAAGAGGTAGAGAAACATCAATATATGGTTGCTTTTCACCTGCCTCCAGCTACAGACCTGGCTGGAGACCTGGCTTGCAACCTGGTTATGTTGCCCTGGCTGGGAATCAAACCAGTGACCTTTGGGTTTGCAGGCCAGCACCTTATCCACTGTGTCACCAGCCAGGGCAAAATTCTATTTATTTGATTATGCTATTATAGTTGTCCCAATTTCTTTTCCCTTTGCTCCCCTCCACCTAGCACATCCCTCCCTCCAGTAACCCCACCCCCCACTTAGTTCATGTTCATGGGTTGTGCGTATAAGTTCTTTGGCTTTACCATTTCCTTTACTATTCTTAACATCTTCCTGTCTATTCTGCACCCACCTACTATGCTTCTTAATCCTGGTACCATTTCCCCCATTCCTCTACTTTCCCTTCCCAGCTGACGCCCTTCCAAATGCTCCCCATACCTGTGATTCTGTTCCCTCTCTGGTTGTCTGTTTAGTTTGTTTTATGTTTTTATTTTATTTTATTTTATTTATTTTTCTGCTGTCTGACCAGCGTCAGTGCCTCCATCAGGGATGGAGGTTGGACAATGGTTGGAGGCCACTTTGCTCTGGCATGGGGCACTATGACAGACCCAAGGGGACGATATGTTTTTATTTTAATGTTCATAGTTTTGATCCTCTTTTTCCTAAATAAGTCCCTTTAATATTTCATATAATAATGGCTTGGTGATGATGAACTCCTTTAGTTTTACCCTATCTGGGAAGGACTTTATCTTCCCTTCCATTCTAAATGATAGCTTTTCTGGATAGAGTAATCTTGGTTGTATCACTTGGAATACTTCTTGCCAGTACCTTCTTGCCTGCAAAGTTGTTTTGAGAAATCAGCTGATAATTTTATGGGAACCCCTTTGTAGGTAACTCATTTTTTCTCTGGCTGCTCTTAAGATTCTCTCTTTATCTTTAACCTTTAGCATTATATTTATAATGTATCTTGGTGTGGTCCTCTTTGGATCTAGCTTGTTTGGGACTTTCTGTGCTTCCTGGACTTATATGTCTATTTCCTTAGCCAGATTAGGGAAGTTTTCCTTCATTGTTTTTTTCACACAAGTTTTCAATTTCTTATTTTCCCTCTTCTCCTTTGGGCGTCCTTATGATTTGGATAGTGACATGTTTAAAGTTCTCCCAGAGGCTCCTGAGCCTGTCCTCATTTTTTCAATTCTTATTTCCTCATTCTGTACTCATTGGTGGTTTATTTCTTCCTTACGTTTCAAATCATTGATTTGAACCCTGGTTTCCTTCCTTTCACCATTGGTTTCATGTGTTTTTTCCTTCATTTCACTTAGCCTAGTCTTCACTTTTTCCCTTATGCACTTGCTGTACTTAAGCATATCTGTCAAGTCTATGAGCATATTAATCACCACTGTTTTGAACTCTGTGTCTGTTAGGTTGGTTATCTTTTTATCACTCAGTTCTCCCACTGAAACCTTGATCTTCACCCTCTTTTGGACCATATTTCTCTGTTTTTTCTTTTTCTTTTTCTTTCTTTCTTTCTTTCTTTTTTTTTTTTTTTTTTTTTTTTTTTTTTTTTTTTTTTTTTTTTTTTTTTTTTTTTTTTTTTTTTTTTTTTTTTTTTTTTTTAATTTTTTTTTTTTTTCTTCCATCCCCTCTTTTTTTTTTTTTTTTAATGTTTTTATTTATTTTATAAATAAAATCTCTCTATTTTTAGAGAGAGGGGGGAAAGGAGAGAGGTAGAGAGAGAGAGACATCAATGTATGGCTGCCTTTCACCTGCTTCCAGCCACAGACCTGGCTGGAGACCTGGCCTGCAACCTGGTTATGTGCCCTGGCTGGGAATCGAACCAGCTACCTTTGGGTTCGAAGGCCAGCACCTTATCCACTGTGCCACCAGCCAGGGCCATCCCCTCTTTTTTTTTTTTTTTTTTTTTTAATTTTATTGTTGTATTACATCCATCTCTCTGTTTTTTCAATTTGACAATTTTCTGTGTTCATCTCTGTGTCTTAGGTAGAGCTGTCACACCTGTTATGTTGTAAGGAGTGGAGGTTTAGGTATTTGTCAGTACAGGCAACCTGTTTTGCCACGTTGTGGCGCTGTATGTGAGGCAGGGGAGGGGTCTTAGAGGAAGCAGTGTCATTTGCCTTTTGAAATCAGCAGTTTCTTCCTCCATCCCAACTCCCACTGGTTTTTCATAGTCAAACAATGTGGCTCTCTCCTGCGCCAGAACTGTGAGCTGCGAATTCTGGTCTGGGGCTGAGATTGTTTACCTGTTTCAAATGTGTAGCTCTGGTTTTTGCTGCAATTTCAGTCCCTTTGTTTCTGCCACAGTGGTTGCTGTAGGCTCCTTTTCTCCTGGGTGCTGGAACTGTGTGCTGTACCATCTGGTCTGGGGCCAAGACTGCTTCCCAGGTTTAAATATATGACTGGTTTTCTCCACACCTTCAGCCCTTTTGCTGCCGCTGCCTCAACCACTGGCTCTACTTGTCCTGGCGCTGGAACTGTGGGCTGCACAGCCTTGTCTGGGGCTGAGATTGCTTCCCAGGTTTAAATGTATGACTGAGCCTTTCCCTGCAGCCTCGGTTCCTGTGCTGCTGCTGCTGCTTCTGCTGCCGTTCCCTGTCCCGGCTCTGCCCCTCCTACCTGTCTGGCTGAGTATTTCTCTCTTTCTTCGTTTGTTGCATTTCTGTGTCGTCCAATTTTCTGAAACTTCTGCATTGTTTTTATTTAGTTTGAGATAGAGATCAATTCTTTAGTTGTGAGGGAGATGTGACTTGTCTAACTACGCCTCCATCTTGACCAGAGTATAATTCTTTAAAAAAAAAAAGTTCAATAACTGTTTACCTACTTGTCTTAATGAAAAGCAAATGGCTTTCTAATAAGTATGTGACATAGGGTGTCTTTATAAAAAGCAACAGTAATGATAATGGTGATGATTGCTTAATAATTCTGCTTCACCTAAAACTTTAGTAATACAGAATGTTATGTCAAAACAAATCATGTTCTCTAAGGTGTTCCAAGGAAAATCTAACTTTACTAATTTATTTGCTTTTTGATAGCTAGAATTTCAACTTTACTATTTTTTTCTTTTTTTTCAATATTACTCTTTTTAATTAGTGCTTTTCAGAATTTCCTTATACATTGCAAATGAAAAATAAGTAAAATTATATATGACAAATGAATTAACTGTTCTTTTTATACACATTTTCCTGAATTGGTAGAATATAGCACCACCTTATGCCCTATATAAGAATCACAAGCTACTATTTTATTTTTGCTTTATGTTGTCAAAAAATTACATTATAAATGGAATTTCTTACTCTGTCATCCTAAATTTTTTTTTTAAAAACTAAACCTTTTACATTTTTCTTACAATGCTCATTTTCAACTTAATAATTCTTTCATATTGACTTATTTGAATGAGTCAGCCAATTTGTTACTTTTGTTTTTATTAATTCATAACATTTTAGTCTAGGTCCCAGGGAAAACATTTTATGTGATTGAAAGTCTATTTGTTTTTGCCCTGGCTGGTGTGGCACAGTGAATTGAGCACCAGCGTGGGAACTGAAGGTTGCAAGTTTGATTCCTGGTCAGGGCTTGAGTTGTGGGCCAGGTCCCTGGTTGGGGGTGTGTGAGAGGTAACCGATCAATGTTTCTGTCCCTCTTTGTCTCCCTCCCTTCCCCTCTCTCTAAAAATAAATAAAATATTTTAAAAAATATGGCCCTGGCTGGTAGCACAGTGGATAAGGCGCCGGCCTGTGAACCCAAAGGTTGCAGGTTCGATTCCCCAGCCAGGGCACATAACCAGGTTGCAAGCCAGGTCTCCAGTCAGGTCTGTGGCTGGAGGCAGGTGAAACACAACCATACATTGATGTCTCTCTTCCTCTCTGCCTCTCTCCCTTCCCCTCTTTCTAAAAATGAAATAAAATCTTTAAAAAAATAAATAAATAAATAAAGTATTTGTTTTAAACTTTTGGTTGAATAAGCATTGTGTGTTTAATAATTCAGGTAGATCTTAAGAATTTGAATGCTTCCTTTTAAATAGGAGAGGCTACAAATTTTCTTAGTAATGCTATTTAGTATTCAAAATAATTTCATTGTTAGTTGAAGTTTGCTTGCTATTAATACTATGGCAATAATCTTCTATTTTATAATAACTATTGTCCTAAAAGTTTCCCAGCATTGTCTTTCCAAAGAAACTTATGAGTTCCCTTCTACCCGTACCTTTCTAAATTTGGAAGTTAGGAACAGCTTCTAATAAAAATGTTTAACTTGCTTTCCAGCAGCTACTTCTGTCAGTTCATGGCACTGCCCTCAGAAGGACCATAAGCACATAAAAAAAACTTTCCATCATTGAGTTTCCCAAATGCCACAAATTATATTCACTACCAGTATACCTGGTGCTTATTTTTAGTTTTATTTAAATATTTTTTAATGGAGTGGGGGTGTTTGCTATACTCATGATATAACACAAATTTAGGAACATTTTTTAGCTACTAACATCTACCATTTTTATTTTATTTATTTTTTGTAAGTTACTGAAACCATTATTATTTTTATTTTGTAATATATTTTATTGAGTATGCTACTACAATTGTCCCATTTCCCCCCTTTTACTCCCCTCTACATGCTACCTTCCTTCCCTCCACCAATCCCTGCCCTCTTAGTTCATGTCCATGGGTCATACATATAAGTTCTTTGGCTTCTCCATTTCCATTACTATTAACATCCCCCTGTCTATTTTGTACCTACCAACTGTGCTTCTTAATCTTGGTACCACTTCCCCCATTCTTCCCCTTCCCCTTCCTAATTGATAACCCTCCAAATGATCTCCATATCTATGATTTGGTTCCTGATCTAGCTGTTTGCTTAGTTTTTTTTGTTTGGTTTGTTTGCTTTTTTGTGTGGTTTTTTAAAAAAATTCTATTGTTGGTAGTTGTGAGTTGTTTTAATGTTCATATTTTGATCTTTTTCTTTTTTTTAAGTAAGCTCCCTTAACATTTAATATAATAATGGCTTGGTGATGATGAACTCCTTTAGCTACATCTTATCTGAGAAGCACTTTATCTGCCCTTTGTTTTTAAATGATAGCTTTGCTGGATAGAGTAATCTTGGTTGTAAGTCCTTGCCCTTCATCACTTTGAAGACTTCTTGCCTTCAGAGTTTCTTTTGAGAACAGCTGACAGTCTTATGGGAACTCCTTTGTAGGTAACTCTTCTTTTCTCTTGCTGCATTTAAAATTCTCTCTTTATCTTTAACCTTTGGCATTTTATTATTATTATTATTATTATTATTATTATTATTATTATTATTTCAGTGTGTGGTTGCCTTTCACCTGCCTTCAGCTGTGGACCTGGCTGGAGACCTGGCTTGCAAGCTGGTTATGTGCCCTGACTGGGAATCAAATCAGCAACCTTAAGGTTCACAGGCTGGAGCCTATCTACTGAGCCATCAGCCAGGGCTTAACCTTTGACATTTTAATTGTGATATGTCTTGATATGGTCCTCTTCTTATCCAGCTTGTTTAGGACTCTGTGGTTCCTGGACTTATATGTCTATTTCCTTCACCAAATTAGGAACATTTTCTTTCATTATTTTTTCAAATACGTTTTTAATTTCTTGCTCTTCCTCTTCTTCTTCTGGCATTCCTATGTTTCAGATGTTGGAACTTTTGGGGATGTCCCAGAGTCTTCTCATTCTCTCCTCATTTTTTGTTTTGTTTTTAATTTTTGTTTCTTCATTTTGTTCTGGTTGAATATTTCTTTATGTTCCAAATCATTGATTTGAATCCTGGTTTCCTTCCCTTTACTATTGGTTGCCTGTGGATTTTTAAAATTTTGCTTAGCATAGCCTTCATTTCTTCCCTTACGCTTTTGCTATATTCAATGAGATCTCTGAGTATCTTTATCACCAGCGTTTTGAACTCTGCCTTAGATAAGCTGGCTATCTTCGCTTAGCTTAGCTCTTTTTCTGGGGTTCTGTTTCTTCATTTGAGCCATATTTCTTTGTCTCCTGACTTTGGAAGGCTCCCTGTGTTTGTTTCTGTGTACTAGGTAGAGCTGCTTTGACTCCCTGGCTTAGCGAACCCATTAAGTTGTATGGGGCAGATCCTTGCGTATTTGCCCAGATTGGACATCCCACTTCATTACTTTGTGCCTGTGTGTGTGTGTGTGTGTGTGTGTAGAAGGGGTTGAAGAGAAGACAATGCTGCTGCTGCTTGACTTGTGAAGGTTTGCCTGGCATTCACCCAATTTCCAGTCACTTAACCCACTTATCAGGTATGCCTGCACCCCCTCCAGCTGCTGCCCTGTTTGTAGTTCCCAGAGTGGGTGGGTTTGCGTATGTTACAGGCCTATGCCATAAACCAACAGTTTCTTCTCTGCTCCTGTCCCTGTTGGTTTTTATAGTCTAGTTATGAGCCTTGATTTTTCCCTGTGCTAGAATCCTGGGCTGCATGGTCTGGCCTGGGGTGGGATTGCTGACTCGCAAGGTACCTCCCCAGTTTTTATCTAGCACGTGAATGTGGAACTGCTGTATCTGCTGACTGCTGCTGCTGCTTCCCTGCTGTAGTTCCCTGAGTCCACCCCTCCTACCCACCGAAGTGAATGTGGCTTCTTTAAATCCTTGGTTGTTGGCCTTCCATCCTGTTTGATTTTCTGACACTTCTGGTAGTTTTTGTTATTTATTTATTTATTTATTTATTTATTTATTTATTTATTTATTTTTAACATCAATGTATAGTTGCCTTTCACCTGCCTTCAGCCACGGACCTGGCTGGAGACCTGGCTTGCAACCTGGTTATGTTGCCCTGGCTGGGAATCAAAACCAGCGACCTTTGGGTTCTCAGGCCGACATGGTAGTTTTTATTTTGAGGTGAGTTGTGATCCTTCTTGTGGTTGTGCAAGGAGGCAAAGTGTGTCTACTTGTGCCTCCATCTTAACCAGAAGTCCTACCTTTTTTTTAAGTAAGAAAACAAAAATGATTTAACACTTCAATGTATGGATCATCATACTTTATTATGATAATTTATAAACATGAAATTTCTTTAAATTCTAGCCTTTAAGAAAATCATAGCAGATGTTTATGTGTGAAAAAGAATAGATTTTGAGTATAGCTTGTAATTTGGGGGAAAAATAAGAAGACTTGGGTTCCAGTTCTGGTCCCATAGTTAATGAGAATTTTAACTCAAACATACCATTTTACTTTTCAGACTTTCATCAGTCAGAAGTCAGCATTGGATTGCTTTTTAGTCTTCTTTTAATTTTAATATTCTGTAATTCTAAACTAGTATCCCTTACCATTCCAGATGGATAAATATAAAAAAATATTTTGAGTGTTGCTTAGCAAATTTTTTTTATTGTGGTAAAATACATATAACAAAATTTACCATTTTAACTATTTTTAAGTATACAGTTCTGTGGCAGTAAATACATTTATATTGTTGTGTGACCATCACCACCATCCATCTGTAGAGCTTTTTCATTATTGTCAGTGAAACTCTTTACCTACTAAACAACAACTCCCCTTTTTCCCTTCCCCTCAGCTTCTGGCAACCAACATTCTACTTTCTCTTTTAATTTAACTACTCTATGTATCTCCTAGAAATGAAATAATATAATATTTGTCCTTTTGTGTCTGGTTTCTTTCACTTAGCATGATATCCTCAAGGCTCATCTATGTATAGCATGTGTCAGAATTTCCATTTTTAAGGCTGAATAATATTTCACTGCATGTATATTTTATTTATCCATTCATTCATCAACAGACATTTGGATTCTTTACACCTTTTGGTTATTGTGAACCCTGCTGTTATAAACATTGAAATATTTGTTTGAGCGTCTGCTTTCAGTTCTTTTGAATATATACCCAGAAGTGGAATTGATGGATTATATGATAATTCTATGTTTAAGTTTTAGGGAAACTTCCAGGCTTTTTTACAGTGGCTTTACCATTTTACATTCCTGTCAGCAATTCACAGGGGTTCCAATCTCTCCACATCCTTGTCAGCACTTTTTATTTTCTGTTCTTGTTTTATTACAGCCATCCTAGTGGAAATGAAGTGATATCCTATTGTGGTTCTGATTTGCATTTTCCTAATGATGTGATATTGAGCATCTTTTCAGGTGCTTATTGGCCATCTATGTATCTTTTTTGGAGAAATGTCTATTCAATTCCTATAACCATTTTTAAATTGTTTTTTGTTCTTATTGTTATTGAGTTGTAGGAGTTTTTAATATGTTCTGAATATTAAAGCCATTTCCAGATATATGACTTGCAAGTATTTTCTCCTATTCTGTGGGTTGCCTTTTCACCATGTTAATTGTGTCCTTAGATGCACAAAAGTTTTTAATTTTGATGAAGTCCAGTTTATATATTCTTTTGTTGCCTGTGCTTTTGGTTTCATATTCAAGGAATCATTGCCAAATTTAATATCATAAAGCTTTCCCCCTGTTTCCTTCTCAGTTTTATAGTTTTAGTATTTACATTTAGGTCTTCAATGCATTTTGTATTAATTTTTGCATATGGTTTAAGGTAAGGGTCCAAAGAAATTATTTTGCCTATGGATGTCCAGTTTTTCCAGCCCCATTTGTTGAAAATACTGTCCTTTTCCCTATTGAATGGACATGGTGCCCTTGTTGAAAATCAGTTGACCAAAAATGTTAGTTTACTTCTGGGCTTTCCATTATGTTCCATTGGTCTATATATTTGTCTTTATGTCAGTATTACATTGTTTCGGTAGTATAGCTTGGTATTGAAGTCAGGATGTGTGAATTCCCCAACTTTGTACTTCTTTATCAATAGCAAAATATTTTAGATATAGCATTAAATGAAAAAGACAGAACATAAAATGTAAAAAGTATTTGTTTTAATAAAAAGCCAGTTTAGGAAATATTATATAAAAATCAAACAAGATGGGTAGAACTAGTGTATTTTGCCTATTTTTAAATTTGTAACTTTAGATGTATTTAATGCCATGAAAATAATGTAAAACATGAAAATAATTATGATTTATAAAATAGAAAAATGATGTATAAATACATGTTAGGATAATTTAGCCTTTTAAAAAATGACTGAAAAATCAATTTCAATGTAAATTATATTTGTTCTTATCTTTTCAGTGCCATATAAGTTTTTATAATGGATTAATGCTGTTTAAAAAAATACTTATTTTTAGAGAGAGTGGGAGGGAGGGAGGCAGACAGGAAGAGAAACATCGATTGGTTGCCTCTTGCACACCCCTAACTGGGGACCTGGCCTGCAATCCAGGCCTGTGCCCTGAGTGGAATCAATCTGGCAATTCTTTGGTTCACAGGCTGGCACTCAATCCACTAAGCCACATCAGCCAGGGTAGATTAATACTATTTTTATATTATTGTCGTACAGCAAATGCACACTTTTTCAATAGTTATTATTAGAGCCTTGAGCTAATTATTTTTAATATTTAAGTATACTTAACAGATAATTTTTTTCCTTTAGGATAATTTTCCCTTTGTTTTTAATCTGCACCTGAGGATGCACTTATTGATTTTAGAAAGAGGGGAAGGGAGGGAAAGAAACATTGATGTGAGAAAGAAACATTGATCAGTTGTCTCTTGAACATGCCTAGACCAGAGACTGAACCTGCAACGCAGGCATGTGCCCTCCCGGGAATCTAACTTGCAACCTTTTAGTTTATAGGATGATGCTCAAACCAACGAAGCCATACTGGCCAAGGCACAGATCATTTTTTAAAATCATTCTGTAAAATAAATAAAACCTCACTAATATTTTTAGAAGTCATTATGAATAGAATAGAAATATGTGTTACATAATAGATAGGCAAGTCTTCTAATGATAAAGTGAAAAGCACTTATGCACATCCAGGGTATGGTATAATTTTTCATACCTTCAATAGAAAATCCTTTGCTTTCTGCATAAAGTGCCATCTTCAAGTTGTACTTAATTCCAGTTATGAGATCCTATGTAGACATGTTAGTTTGGACTAAGAGGAGATTTGGCTAAACCAAAAAGATAAGAGACCCCTTCTTATAGGAAGGTCTTTCTCAAAACTGATATTTATCAACATGTTGCTATAGCTGTGAAATTTATTCAGTGTTCTTTTAGTACATATATTTGAAACAATTATTCTTTTTTTAAAAAATGTATTGTTGTATTACATCCATCCCCTTTCTGCCCTGCTCTGTCCTCTTC
Organism: Noctilio leporinus; assembly: GCA_004026585.1. Lineage (NCBI taxonomy): Eukaryota > Metazoa > Chordata > Mammalia > Chiroptera > Noctilionidae > Noctilio > Noctilio leporinus. Next base: position 157,587 of record PVIW01003068.1, on the reverse strand, counting down.
CCTACCTACTCACTCCCCCACAGTCAATTAAAACAATTATTCTTTTATATATATACATATATATATATATTTTTAATTTTATTTATTATTTCCTGGGAGAGGGGAAGGGAGAGAGGCAGAGAGGGAGAGAAACATCAATGTATGGTTGCCTTTCACCTGCCTCCAGCCACAGACTTGACTGGAGACCTGGCTTGCAACCTGGTTATGTGCCCTGGCTGGGAATCGAACCAGCGACCTTTGGGTTCACAGGCCGGCACCTTATCCACTGTGCTACCAGCCAGGGCCAAAAACAATTATTCTTATTATCACATACTTTATCTTTTAAATACAAAATCAGGTTTCTTTTTCTTTTAGCATCAGTTTTAGTGGTCCTTCTTTTTTCCTACATGTTCCCCAATTATCGCAGCGTGTTTATTACTTTGTTTAAATACTTCTGCGTTCTCATGAACTTTATTTTTTACTTCTGCGCTTCATTATTTCTTTTCCTTAATTTCATTGTCTGCTGATCCTTTAAGATACAGTTCATGGATTGTTCTTTCAGTTTGTAGTAATGTCACCTCCCTTCCTGAACCTCACACCAGACAGACATTTATTGAGCACCTATAATGTGTCAGGCACTATTTTAAGGGCTGGAATTATAATATTAGTTTTCATATAGAATTCATTTTTGCTCTTAACTATATACTACTATCAGTTGAATTGCGTCATGTCTGTTTTTTACCTTTCAATGACAGTTGCAAATTCTGAATTTTATATCCTCAGATTTCTCCTCATTGCTATGCATGCTGGAAACATTTAGTAAACATTGATAGAAAAACATTATTTTCTTCATTTCAGGAGTGGCAATGTGTTCAATCAAAAGGTTGCTTTTTCTTAGAAGAAGATGGTGAAATCATTAGTCATCAATACAGGATGCAAATAACTCAGATGTCTATGGTTTATTTAACAATCAAGCCATTAAATCTGGGCCAAGTTGAAGGCAAGTTTTACATTTTTATATATATTTTTAAAATATTAACTTTTGCTTTCTTTAAAAACATTTATGTAACTATCTGATAGTCCTATTTAGTGAAGAAAATAATCTGCCTAAGAAACGTGTGGTTACATACATTCAAAAAGTTAGTTTGTACATAGTCTGTTACCATATTTTGCAAAGCAAGTAAGTTGCTTTTTATATATATTTAAAGCATGTCTTATTTTAATATACTTAAAAACCTTATGACATAGAATTAACTTAATTTGTTAGTTAATCCTTAGCTTTGCCATTTTATCATTTTTTAAAATTAGTATGCTTAAGAGAAATCTATAGAAACATAATTTAAGAAAATATGAATTGCAAATGTTTTTAATAACTTCAAAGCCCTATGTCATATGTCTTAAATAATTCTTTTTTTTTTTTTAAGATTTTATTTATTATTTTTAGAGAGAGGGGAACAGAGAGAGGCTGAGAGGGAGAGAAACATCAATGTATGGTTGCCTTTCACCTGCCCCCAGCTACAGTCCTGGCTGGAGACCTGGCTTGTAACCTGGTTATGTGCCCTGGCTGGGGAATCGAACCAGAGACCTTTGGGTTCACAGGCTGGCGCATTATCCATTGTGTCACCAGCCAGGGCTACTTAAACAGTTCTTATGAATAATCTTTGCATTTGTGGTAATACTCTTTTTTGTACATGAATACTAGATAAAATTAGTAATTTTCTAATGTTTAAAAATAGTTATTATGTATTTTTTAATTAGTAAAAAAAGTCTGTAAGTATTTCCTCTAGAAAGCGTTTTAATGTTGATTGTTCTAAATATTAATATTTTCTTTTTTTAAATTTAATTTTGTTGTTGTTGTATTACATCCATCCCCTTTTTACTCCCCTCTGTCCCCTTCCCCACCCACCCTATTTTCTTTTATTATGTTGATAAATGAGCATTTTCTAACTAGAGGGTTCTCCCCCATTCCTATTCTTGTTTCCTCTTAAAGTAGAGGTTCTGTAAATTTTCACTGTTTATCTTATAAAACACATCTGGTACTTGATGCTTTTAAGTAGTAATTACAGTAGTCATTTTTCAAATAAAGGTATCAAGATGGGCCTGCAGATTCAATGTAGTTGTTAATTTTGCATAGTCTTACAAAAAAAGATTGCTTTATTCATTTATTTCTCAAATATTTATTGAGGACCCATATACTTAGTAGCATTTTAGGTGTTAGGATACATTAGAATACAAAAATAGAAATCCCTGCCCTTAAGAACACAGGCTAGTGTGGGAAATAATAATAAATCATAAATAAAATAAATAGTAAGTGGTATGTTAGAAGGTAGTGAGTGCTACGAGATAGACATAGAGGGACATTGTGAATGCTGAGGGAATATGGGTTGCCACTGAAATGGAGTGGTTACTGTGTGCTCCATTAAAAAGATGACATTTGAGCAAAGACTTGGAAAGAGGTGTATCAGTTGTGAACTACTACATAACAAACTATCACAAAACTCAGTGGCTTAAAACAAACATTTGTGTGCTCATGAGCTGGTCTTCTGGATAGTTTTGGTGTGAGTTAAAATTGGCTTTTTTTGCAGGGCTCATTCATGTATCTGTTTTCCACTGCTGGGTAGCTGCTGTCTGGATTTACTGGCCTTGGCTGGACTCTCTACTCAGTCTGGGGTCTCAGTCAGGACAGTGTGACTCTGCCTCCTGTAATCTCTTATCCCCCAGTAACTTAGCGTGCACATGGTCTCATGGTGTAACAGGGATCTGAGAGAAAGCAGAAGCATCATAGGGCCTCCTGGGGCCTGGGCTCAGAAATGTAATTCCTTTACATGTTATTGTTTACAGCAATTCACAAGACAAGTCCAGATTTATAAAGTGAAGAAGTAGATCTGACCTCTTCATGAAGGAGCTGCAAGGTTGCGTTGCAAAGTCATACTGCAGCTAGGGACAGCCATTTTTGCTATCTTCCACAGAACACAAGGGAGCAGGCTTCGTGTGTGTGGGGCTGGTAGAAAGGGCGAGGGAAGAGGGGAGGAGGTGAGAGTACGCCCAGCTTTAGAGGAGCCACCAGGTGGCTAGAGTGGCTAGAACGAGGTAAGGAGAGAGTACTAGATGAAGGCCAGGAAGAAAAAGGACAAAATCAGATACAGGTGTTTTTTTCTGTTGTTGTTTTTGTTTTTTGTTGTAATGAAGATTTGCCATTAATCTTAGGGAAATGAAGAAGGCTTAGGAGGATTTTTCCTGTAGCATTTTGGATTTATGGCTTGGTGTCTTTCATAATTTTGAGAAAAAGTTCCACCTTTATTGATTCAAACATTTCTCTGCCCTCTCTCTTCATCTCATCCTCCTGTGTTTCACAAGTAAGCCAGTGCTTGCATTTCATCTCTCCTGGGAAAGGTCTGTCTTTCCTTGGATTTCAGGTTACCCTGTGGCCCCAACTCTGATGGATTCAATGAAGTTTAAATTTTGTAGTTAATGCACTTTTTCTTCTTGCTAGCATAGAAACATTTTCCTAACTCTTAACTCCATGAGGAGATTTGAGTAGAGACAGAACGTAATCAGGCTTATGGTTTAGTGAGAGCAGTCAGGTCACCGTATTGGAAATAGACAGAAGGGTGCCCAGGAGAAAGCAAGGCGACCAGATAGGATGCTGTTGTGGAGTGCTAGGAGGAGACTAATTATGCTTTGAACTGGGACGTACAAAGGATAAAAGTAGAAATTCTGGATATATTTTGAAGGGTGAACCATACATAGGGTTTCCTGAGGATTGGTTGTGATATGTGAGAAAAGAAAAAATGTTAAAGATGATTCTGAGATTTTTAGCTTGGCAATTGAAAGGAATGAATTACTACTGAGGGGGAGTATGGATGGACAGTTTTTAAAAAGTGGTTGGAGGAGGCCAGTTTTAGACATAGAAATCCAAGTGGGAATGTCCAATAGGCAGTTGTTTATATGGGTCTAATGTTCAGAGGTAAGGTTCTGGCTGGAGATACAAATTTTGGAGTGTTCAGCACAAAGATGGTGTCTGGCATCTTTTCCTCTTCCCACGTGCCACCACAGGTAAGCAAGTGCATCCTATCTCTCCATAAAAGGGTTTGTTTTTCTTTGGATTTCAGGCTACTTGTTTGCCTTGCAACCTCAGCTCTTTGATGAGTTCAAGAAAAACTGATTTTTAGAAAGTGTTTATGTAGAGAACATTTCTAACAAACTCACAGTATTTAAGTATGTGCCTTATTGCAAATGCTATGATGTTTTCCTACAACAGTCGAATGTATTTCTGAAAAAGAAATCCAAAGAGAAAAGAAACCACTAACTTCATTTTAAGATAGGAAAGAATAAATAGTGATTACTTATTGTAAGATTTTTGTTTGTTTGTTTACAGGAAAACTATCTCCTTGGCTATCAGTTGATACTGCCTTATATATTCTAAAGGAAAATGAGAATCAAGCAAGCCTACAGCTCATGTGTTTTACTGAACAACGAAATAGAGAAGTATACATATTTATTTATTTATTTTTATTATTATTTTTTTAATGCTGAGCTGGTTCAGAGTACATTTTTTTTAATTAAAAAAAAATTATTTCATTATTTTAGAAAGAGGGAAAGCGAGAGAGGCAGAGAGGGAGAGAGACATCAATGTACGGTTGCTTTTCACCTGCCTCCAGCCACAGACCTGACTGGAGACCTGTTTGCAACCTGGTTATGTGCCCTGGCTGGGGAATCGAACCTGCGACCTTTGGGTTCGCAGGCCGGCGCCTTATCCGCTGTGCTACCAGCCAGGGCTTACATATTTATTTTTTAATGTATTATTTAAAAATGCTGGCCTGCAAACCCAAAAGTCGCAGGTTCGATTCCCCAGCCAGGGCACATAACCAGGTTGCAAACCAGGTCTCCAGTCAGGTCTGTGGCTGGAGGTAGGTGAAAAGCAACCGTACATTGATGTCTCTCTCCCTCTCTACCTCTCTCCCTTCCCCTCTTTCTAAAAATAATGAAATAAAATAAAATAAAATGAAACTAAAAATGTAGTGTGAACTCAAGTTTGGCCACAATAGTAGTATTTCTATATATATATATATTTTTAACTTTTATTCCAGCTAAGGTATACACAGTACTTAAACACTATGTATATTACTTTGTTTTATTAATTGTGAAGGGCTTTTTTTTATTCTATAAGATTTAAGGATTGAGGCTTTATTGACAATTTTAGCTTCATAACATAAAAGTTGTGTGACATTGTACTTCACATTCCTCTTCTCTTAATGCCCTAATGCCTCACATGAACATTTTTTGTTGTACTCAATAAAAATGGTTGATACTGGTGGACTTTTTTTCCCTAAATAAAAGCAATTTAAGACTAGAAAAGTTGCTTTAGATGTTTATCTTACTTATAATGTTACTATTACAAAAAAGAAAAACTTCAAGATTACTATCCTCAGGCTTGACTCATATAATAGGGTTCAAAAATAGATTGATCTGAAGAAATGCTTTTAACTGATTTTATATGTTGCCCACAGGGTTGCTCTGATCTTTTCTAATTATATATTTACTCAGAGGCCAAATATGTGAGGCAGATACATAAATGTGGCTATTTATTTTATGAGGACTACAAAATACATCCACTACACAACAATAGGAATAATACTATTCAAGGGCTTGCTGCAATATCATATTTAATCTTTATATAGGTTCAATGACAGACAAACATTTCCCTGATGGAATGTTATATAAAAGTCTTTATTGTAGGATTCCTAACAGACAAGAATAGTTATAGGCAAGAAACAAATAAAATGACAGAAGTTAATGTTTTGACTAAACTCCTCTTCAGAACTGACTACAAAGTTAAGTTCAAGATAAAGCATTGTCTGAAATAATAGCTATTCCCATTTTAGTTTTGGATAGAATTACTTTCTTATGAGATTGCATGTGTAAAAATGTGAGTACATAGCAAACCTGTAATAAAGTTTGAATGACTTTCTATTTACCTCTCTACTATATAGGCTTCTGGTTATCTGTAATATGTCATATTTACAAAGGACTTTTCATTTTTAGTTTTAGTTTCACAATTATTTTCTTTAAGAAGAGTTTTGTGCCCATGCAAGACTTTCTATTGGCCATCCAGTGGCAGCTGAAGGTTATATGTGGAGGTAAAGAAGGTTCATGGCATAACATATATTAGGAGGCAGCAAGAACTATTTTTCACTCCTGGGTATCAGGCTACTCCTGGCCAGTCTAAAAGATTACGGCTTCCAAAGAATGGCTTTGATCAGTCTTTAGTCTTTAAAATGACCCTCAGTTATTTTAGCTCGTTTCCTGCATTAAAATCGGACATGGTCACTTTAAGATGATTATGGTCCATTCCTCTGATTCATGAGTGGAGAAATAGGGCTGATCCTAGAATTCAAATGAGCAACTTTATCTTGGATATGAATACCCAGGATGACCTCGAATGTACCTGGGTTTTGACTTTGAACACAACACCAGACAGAAACTCCTAGGGCTGTTCTATGCTGATGGGCAAATAGCTGATAGAAAATGCTTAGGTTTAATATATTTGACAGAAACAACCCCTAGATCTTACAGAAAGCCATTGGGTTTCAGAAAGCATGTAGAAGGTAGCATTTTACTTTTGTAGAACAGGAGAATAAAATGTTTTCCTACACAAATATTATGGCACCTCATTATATATATCCTGTGATGAAAAATAATTTTGTAAAAGGTAGGTTTATCTGGGATTCTGTCATCTTGTTTTATAGTCTGTATTACATAATAGTAAAATTTCAATGCGTTCGTCAACATAATTGGATTCTTACAAATATGGTTAATTTATATAAATGGTTAACTATTTTAAATATAATTTTTATTTTTTGTCACTGAAATCTGACTTACAAATCATATATTTATATTTGAATCAAAATAGGGAACTGTAACCTCAAAAATTATTCTAAGCTCCCAGTTTTTGCCTCCTGTTGAAGATATATGCATCACAATAATTTTTGAAGATTAGCAAGGAAGATTTAGAAATTGTATCTCATCTGTTATATTTTTAGGCATTTAAAAATATATGTATAGAGAACGACATAGAACTATAAATCTAATGGTCTTATATGAGAGTTACCATTAAAAAAGATTTTGATAGAACCATATAGAGTTGGTGACTATTGATTTTAAAAATTATTTCTAGTGCTTTTTTCAGAAGGAAGATTAAAAGTCATTAAGACTTATGGTGTTGTTGTTTTTTTTTTAATTCTTTTCAAAAAAGGTTTTTGGATGGACTGGTGAACTAGGACCTGGGATTTACTGGTTAATTCCTTTCACAACTGGCTGTAGGCTGAGGAAAGAAAGAAAACCAATAACAGAAGAAGCCCAGCTTGTATATAGAGATGAAACAGGGGAATTATTTCTTACAGAGGAATTTAGGTAAGCCTTGTTTCTTAAGGTTTGAACTATAACATTTGAATATATACATTCATATATATCCATATATGGATACAGACATTCATAGTCTTATAATCCAGAGGAAAAATAAAAATTAGGCCTTACTTTTTCTAAAATATATTTTATTGATTATGCTGTTACAGTTGTCCCAATTTGTCTTCCATCCTTTCCTTTGGAGCTGCCATCCCCACCCCATTTATTCTAATTCAGTAATTCAGGCCCTCACTAGGCATCTGAAAATGACCTTCCATTCACATGTCTGGGATTGCCATTCATTTCTGGCAAGTCAGTTTTAGTCATGCATCCACCAGTTTCTCCTCCAGTAGACATTGCCTTAGAACTAGACCCTGCTAGTTACACTGACTTAGATAACTGTCAGATATGAAACCCAAGTCCTTAGATGGTTCTCCCAAACCCTAGATATATATAACATCTGGTAGAAAAGAAGTAGGTTGGAGAAAGGAGAAAAGAAGGGAGCTGCTATCAATTGAGGCCCTTCTGTGTATTGAAATACTCTGCTTTAGAAGCTTCTTTATTTCATATAATACTAAACTGAATTAAAATATATATTTGGATATGTTAGCTTTATAGTTCACAAAAACTTCAATGCCTTGATATTGCTTCCTTTTGAAAGTTATCTTTGTAGAAAGCTTCAGTCAAGTTGCTTTGGAGACAAGAAATAGTATGCTTTTTTATCATTTTAGGTCAACTTTATCAGATATATTTGAAGTAATTGACTTAGATGGAAATGGTCTTCTTAGCCTTGAAGAATATAATTTTTTTGAATTGAGAACAAGTGGTGAGAAATGTGACGAAGATGCTTGGGCTGTCTGTAGAGGTAAGCACCTTTCTCTTTCTTAATGGATATATTAAAAATATATAGCCCCCCCCTCCATTGTTAAGAAGTAAAATGTCAGACTTCTCCATGGAATGTTATAGCAATTAGGACAGTTTAAAAGTAGTAGCATTGTTTGTAGACCATAAAAATGTAAACATTTATTTTACCTAAATTGATAGTTGGTGTAGCAATCAAAAGAAAATATGAATTACAGTACTTAATTGTAATTTTGTTTTCAACCTGTGCTCTTGAGAGCTTAGAATGTAAAATCTTGGTTCTAGCTCTGGGTACGCATGGACTGCAGTGGTCAGATTCCCCGAACTGTGCCAGGAGAGGGCAGCAGAGGGCAGCAGAGAGCTCCACTAGACTAGAACTCTACTAAAACTTGAGGTTTCCAGGAAGTTGCTTATACCTATTAAGAATTCTTTGTCTAGGACATTCATAAACTCCTGAATGTTTTCTATTATCTAATGGTTTTTTAAGGACCAGGGGACAGGCAATTTAGTTGAAATTAATTAGACATATAGCAGTCTCCTTGATCTGGCACCATCCCTAGCTCCCTTTATGAGACATTGGTAGTTTTGGAGATATTGCATCAAATTCATCTATGTTTTGCTGGTTTAAGTGGCAAGTACATATAAATCATTTTTAAAAGATTTTTTAATTTATTATTTTTAGAGAGAAGGGAAGGGAGACATCAATGTATGGTTGCCTTTCACCTGCCTCCAGCTACAGACCTGGCTGGAGACCTGGCTTGCAACCTGGTTATGTGCTCTGGTTGGAGAATCGAACCAGCAACTTTTAGGTTCACAAGCCAGCGCCTTAACCACTGTACCACCGGCCAGGGTCATATAAAGCATTTACATTTTGAAATATATGCTACTATCTATATAAGCAGGTAGGATAGAATTTACCCAGAAAAATTAGCTTATCTTAGTTTTGGAATATATTTGCATTATTTATAACTTTAGATTTTGTTTAAAAAGTAAGTCATGCACTGTGATGGTTATTATGCTGCATTGTGGGAAATTAAAATGATCTCTCAGCAAGTTTTGAATCTTTTTTTTTAATTTTTAAAAAGATTTTATTCATTACTTTTAGAGAGGGGAAGAAAGAGAGGAAGAAAGGGAGAGAGACATCCATGTATGGTTGCCTTTCACCTGCCTCCAGCTAGGGACCTGGCTGGAGACCAGGCTTGCAACTTGGTTATGTGCCCTGACTAAGAATTGAACCAGTGACACTTGAGTTCGCAGGCTGCCACCTATCCACTGAGTCACACCAGCCAGGGCTTTTGAATCATTCTTATTCCACTTTTACACAGCTCACAGATTTATAAGACCTCCTTTAAAATAAATGTTTATGAATAATATAAAAGACATCTTACTAACTGTATGAATTTTATATGAGAAAACTTTCGATTGTTTTGGCAGAGAATTTTGATACAAAGAAGAATGAACTCACAAGACAGGGCTTTATGAACCTGAATCTAATGGAAGCTAACGATCGGGAAGGAGATCCTCGTGATCTTTGGGTAACTCTCCTCTCCATGGGCTACAATAAAGCTCTGGAATTAACAGAGGTAAAACATCCAAAAGTTTTGGAGTGGGTTTGATATACACATTTTATCCCATGGGCATTTTCCTGACATGTGACTTTTGAATTGGGCACTCAAATTATTGAACTTTAACATATGAATGAATCACACAAAAGCATGTGTTTGCTACTTTATGTAAATTCCTATTTTGTGCTGAAATTTAGTTACTACAAACATTTAAATAATTCAGGAACATTGCTTCTCAGCCTTCTGGCTAAGATTAAGTGTAAATAATTCAGGAGCAATGGAATTTGAACATATTGATATGCAGGAAAAATTGTAATTAAAAAAATTATATTCCTTAATTGGTGATGGCTGTTTGAGTTGCTCAAGTCTCATTTCTATGGGAAAACTCATTGTCCTGGACAATAAAGGCTGGCCTAGAAGAAGAGGAATGTGTTCCTATGAAAACTGGAAGTCTGATTTTTTGACAAAGGTTACTTACTTCTTCAATTAATATTTGTGAAACACCTGGGTCAGTGTTTTTTTCTCACTTAAAGCACTGTGTGTATATTAGCTATTTTTATTAACATGATAGATATAAAAATTGAATAAGTCTTATAATCCAGAGGAAAAATAAAAATTAGGCCTTACTTTTTCTAAAATATATTTTATTGAATATGCTGTTACAGTTGTCCCAATTTGTCCCCCTTTGCCCCCACCACCCAGCACCCCCTTCCCTCCAGCAATGCCCCTTTAGTCATGTCTGTGGGTCATGCATATAAGTTCTTAGGTTCTCCATTTCCTTTACTATTCTTAACATCCACCTGTCTATTTTGTACCTACCAATCATGCATCTTAATCTCTGCACCTTTTGCCCCATTCTTTCCCTTCCCCCTCCCAGCTAATAATTCTCCAAATGATCTTTATATCTATGGTTTTGTTCCTGTTCTGGCTGTTTGCTTAGTTTGTTTTCTAGATTCAGATGTTGTTAGTTATGAATTTGTTGTAATTTTAATGTTCATGGTTTTTATCTTAGTGTTTTTCGTAAGTATGTCTAACATTTCATATAATAATGGCTTGGTGGTGATGAACTGCTTTAGCTTTACTTTGTTTGGGAAGCACTTTATCTGTCTTTCCATTCTAATGATAGCTTTGCTGGATAGAGTAATCTTGGTTATAGGTTCTTGCTTTTCATCACTTTGAATACTTCTTGCCTGAAAAGTTTCTTTTTTTGGAAATCAGCTGACAGTCTTATGGGAACTCCTTTGTAGGTTACCCTCTTCTTTGCTCTTGCAGCTTTTTTAAAAAAATATTTTACTTATTATTTTTAGAGAGAGGGGAAGGGAGAGAGGCAGCGAGAGAGAGAGACATCAATATATGGTTGCCTTTCACCTGCCTCCAGCCACGGACCTGGCTGGAGACCTGGCTTGCAACCTGGTTATGTGCCCTGGCTGGGAATTGGACCAGTGACCTTTGGGTTTGCAGGTTGGCACCTTATCCACTGTGCCACCAGCCAGGGCTCTTGCTGCTTTTAAGATTCTCTCTTTATCTTTAAACTTTGGCATTTTAATTATGTTGTGTCTTGGTGTGGTCCTCGTTTGGGATACTCGGTGCTTTCTGGACTTGTATGTCTACTTCCTTAGACTATCCTTGTTTATTTGAACTCTTTTTTCATGTTGCTTTTCTGATCGAATGCTTATTTCTTCCTTATGTTCCAAACTGTTGACATCATCTCTTCCATTGTTGGTTCCTGTAGATTTTTATTTCACTTAATGTAACCTTCATTTCTGCTTGGGTCCTTTTTATGCTGTTGCCATACTTAGTGATTTCTTTGAGCATCCTGATCATCATTGTTTTGAACTAAGCACCTGATAGGTTGGTGATCTCTATTTCATTTAATTCTTTTTCTGGAGTTTTGTTCTATTCTTTCATTTGGGCCATAATTCTTTGTCTCCTCAATTTGGCAGCTTCCCTTTATTTATTTCTGAGTATTAGGTAGAGATGCTTTGCCTCTCTGTCTTAATAGCATGACTTATTGTAGAAAAGGAGCCTTATGTAATCTTTAGGGTGAGGCAACACATTTCACTGCTTTGTGGCTCTGGGTTGGGGGAGGGGTTAGAAAGGGGACAATGGATTAAATAATAATATGTTTATATTCTTAAGATTAAAAATAATGGGACTAAGGAGGGTAATGCTAGCACCAATTAATTTTAAGTTTTGGGTGTGTTGAGCCTTTGGTTCAAATTCTAGTTCTAATATTCAAAATCCCTCATAAACCTTTTTTTCTGAAAAAATTTAATAATTTCTTGCTGTTATTAATAATAGAAGGTCAATAGTTACAGTCACTTTTTATGTCCTACTTTAACCTAACATTGAGTGAACCCCACATTTTAACAATGGTGCAAAACTAGTATCTAATCTATGAATAATGCATCTGCTATACATGCTTTTTTACTTAATAGAGAAATTAGTTAAGAGTAATTTAAAATATTTCATAGCCTTTGCTGATGTCATTGGCCTTTGAAACCATAGGCAAGAGAGATTTCTGAGATAACACTTTAAACTTTATTCATTTATTGACTATGTAATATATGCACATCATTGAAAATTCAAAGGCAAAAATATATATACAATGAAAATGTAAAAGGATAATGAAACCATCACTCAATAACTGAAATAAAAAGGCAAAACTGAATTGACTGCTTATTATAGGGAGAGCTGTGCTGCTAGTTGCATTCTCTCCTTGCCGGGCAGAATGCGCATTTTACCTATAAAGGGTTTTGGGGAAGCATGACTACTTGGGTGAGACTGTTGATGGTTTGGTACTCAGCAGTGTACCTAGTGATATGACTCCATCCCTAACTGCTTGACTCTCAAGTGAGGAGGTGCCACTAGATGGCTTACAAAATTATTCATTGAGGTGAGTTGTTGCAGAGCAGTTGAACAAGTTTAAACCAGTTCTGGTGACTACTCGTTACCATAATAAAAGAATAATCATTTTTTTATAAGTTTGTGGGAACATTTTGATCCCAGCCTCCCCTGTTGATTTTCATACAGCTAATGCTGCAGAAGAAACTAACCAAGATTCATCCAACTACTGTTGTTGATTCTCTTAAAGAGGAATTTTCATCTATGGGGATCTGATTTACAGTTTCTATGTTTTTCATGATGTCATCTGGTTTTGTCTTTAAGTCATCTGTTGGGCCAGTGACTGTACAGAAGTACTTAAGACTCTGGACAACTCTGAGACAAACCAGTGTAACTAGAAGTATTATAAGAAGGGACTGGAGGGCACTCCAGAATCATGGCCCTGGATTTTCCAAACTTGACCAAGACAAGTTCCAAAACCCCCCTAAGTCTTCTTTGTATAACCCTTATAGTTAGCTCTTTTATATCATTGTAGATGGTTTTATTTGTTGAACTAATCCAGATACAAAATGTAGTACCTGGATTGAACAAAGAAAATCAAGTCTTTTATATAATCTGTAATTGCTGAGTTAAATAATTTAAACTGGTTTGTTGTACCCCTAGGACTTGGGCTATATTAATTACTATGTCAACCAACATGAAGGAACATTTTTTTTTATGACTACCTGGAGTGGTGTAACTGCTATGAATGGGATCACTATATTCAGAAATCGTTTTCCAGGAAAAGTTTTATTCTTTTGGCATGTACATAAGGAAATATAACTCATTGAGGATGTTGGAGAGTCATACCCTTGGGATGGCCTAACTATTAGCTGTACAAAATAATTAACTTTTGTTCTGGGTTGACATTAAATAGTCTGATTTCTACATAGGAACTGCACAAGACATGTAATTATCCGTAGTGGAACTGTAGGTGTATTGTTTCATTGTGTTGTGACAAATAGTGTTACATTTTGTATTTGTTATAGTTTAAACGCATTTTCCTTAAAACCTAGATTTAGGCAAGTTATTGTAACTAATAAGGAAAACATGATAGGCCACAGTCAGACGTGTACATGTTAAATCCATAAAGAGAAAAAAGTAAATCAGTAGCCTCCAGAAAAAGCTTACTTACTGCAGTGGTCTTGAGAGGAAGCTGCTTACTTATGATCATGTGCTTGTTCAAGAATTCTAGGGTAATGCTGTAGACTGTGTGCTTCTTGAGGCTCTGCGGAGAAGCCCACTTTAGGATATTTAAAGGATGTACCTTTCCACTTATTTTATGACCCTCTTAATTTTTATAGAGGTTCGAGAATGATAGACAAGAATGTTTTTGAGTAAGGAGAAAACCATTATGTAATCAAAGTTTGTGAATAATTATTCCAATTAAGTATGTCCCTCATCACAGAACCAATAATTTGGAATGTTCTAGGCAGTGATGATAGTGTGGCTTTTCAATAGGGGAATATTTTTGACCCATTCTGAAAATAAGTATACTGCTGTCAGTAGTACATATTCATAAACCATTGAGGTAAAATCTACTCTACAAATCAGTTTGGAAACGCTCAGTCTTTTAGGGCATATTCTCACTTAATGTACCACAATTTTTTTTCAGGTTAATTTGTTTCTAGATAAAACACGGACTAAGCACATTCTTCATTATCCTAGGACAGTTTTCCTCAGTGTTTAATATTATGGCCTATTTATGCCTACTGGAATGAGTTGTTTCATGGAGGATTTTATCTCATTTCCAGATGGCCTTTCTGGTTTTGTCAGATCTTATCCCCATTGGTCTTAAATCTCATTATACTAAGTGTTTTTTTGTTTTTGTCTTTGTCCCCCAGAATTTGGCAGGCCACATTTTGTGTATTCACAATGAAATCCTTGAACTCCTCCATGGATTTGCTTTATTTTGTTATGTTTTATGTAAGGACTTTAGTTAGAGCAATCTGTTTAGTATTGTCAGCAAAAGAACATCCAGCCTTTAGAAAAGTCTTGTCAGAGTTGATTGGAGCCAAATTTTGAAAAAATGACTAGAAGCAAAATCTCAACCATTTGAGAAAATAAATGCTCCATAGAATGGCTGTTCGCAGCTTATTTTACACATTAGAATCAAAGGCAGAAGAAGAGTCATAAGGAGGATTACATGAAATTCATCAGTGGGAGATAAGGATTTGGGAGAAAGTGAGTGAGGAAATCTCTCAGATTGGATAAAAAGCACAATGGAGTGACACATTCATCTTTTACACTGGCGGACACAGGATAGTTAATAATTAACATTTATGAAGAGCTGGTATTTGGGAAATAAGATAACGAGGAGTTTTGTGGTTTCATTCTCTGACGGTCTTGTGCGCTGGTGCCTGTGGTTTTGCCTTTGATAGGTGTGGAAAAGAAAATTGCTCTGACATCTCAAAGGTTTGTTACAGCAGATGCTTAAGAACAATGGACAGAGCTCATTTAAGGTAAAGTAAGGAAGCTATAAGCATACCTGCTATGACCTGCCCACTTAGAATTGTGATCTTGTGTGGTTGCGTTTAGTTACTGAGCTTGTCAGGCCTGCTGTGTGGCTCCTGAGCTTATCAGGTTTATTTCATACCCCTTTTTTGTTCATAATATAGTCATCTGTTAAAAGTATTTTTTAATTAATTAATTTATAAAGGTTTTATTCATTATTTTTAGAGAGAAGGGAAGGAGGAAGAAAGGGAGAGAAACATCAGTGTATGGTTGCTTTTCACCTGCCTCCAGGTGGGGACCTGACTGGAGATCTGGCTTACAACCTGGTTATGTGCCCTGGACTTGGAATCGAGCCAGTGACCCTTGAGCTTGTAGGCTGGCATTCAATCCACTGAGCCATACCAGCCTGGTCTATTAAAAGTATTTTTGAAGGGTTTTCATAGTATTTCTCATATAATATTTTTAAAGTATTTCTATACTATCTATAATATAATATATTCACATTAGTATCTACCGAACTTTTTTACTTTGAGTTTCTTGCTTGTTATGTGCTTTCTATATTAATTTAATAGGAAGAAGAAAATAGGTAGGTACAAGATTAAGGCCATGAACAGGAAAAAACAATACTTATACTGTGGCTTTTTTTTTTTTTTTTTTTAAGATTTTATTTCATTACTTTTAGAAAGAGGGGAAGGAGAGAGGCAGAGAGGGAGAGAGACATCAATGTATGGTTGCTTTTCACCTGCCTCCAGCCACAGACCTTATTGGAGACCTGGTTTGCAACCTGGCTATGTGCCCTGGCTGGGGAATCGAACCTGCGACCTTTGGGTTCGCAGGCCGGCACCCTAACCACTGTGCCACCAGCCAGGGCTACTGTGGCTTTTTTTATAGAGTAGATATGATTTTATCTTTAAAATTTTAGAGGATATATCCTTAATCAAAAAACTTTTAAGATTTTTCCTGGCTGATGGCTCAGTGGATAAGGTGCTGGTCTGCAAACCAAAAGGTGGCTGGTTCAATTCCCAGCCAGGGCACATTACCAGGTTGCAAGCCAGGTCTCCAGCCAGGTCCATAGCTGGAGGCAAGTGAAAGGCAACCATACATTGATGTCTCTCTCCCTCTCTTCCTTCCCCTCTCTCTAAAAATAATAAATAAATAAATAAAGCGAACAAACAAAAATAAATAAATAAAATCTTTAAATAAATAAATCAAAGTTAGTCTTTTTAAAAAACCTTTTAAGATTTTTATTTTCAGTAAATCTTTAAATATTGATACTCTTTGATTGAATAAAATTGATAAGCAAGACTTGGAAATGGTAAAATGATACCAGAACCTGTTAGTACTAAAAGATAAACCTTTAAAATTCTATGATTTCTATAATTATAAATAATATTTTTCAAAATTCAACATTATTTACTGTTTTTACATATCACTTATTAGACCATTGCAGCAACCCTTGGAAGAATATATCCTATTTAAGTCCGTTTTTTCAATCAAGAAATTAAGTGTTATAGAAATTAAGTCATTTCCCTGTGTTACATAGCTAGTAAATGGCAAAATTCAGCTACAAAACCAGGTCCTTGGCTTTCTAATCCAATGATTTATGTCTTTCTTTAAAAGGGTGAGTTTAATTATTGGTAAAGGTTGGAGTCATTAAGATACATATTTTTAAACTTTTAATTAAAAGGTGTGTTGATGCTCTACTAACTTCAGACCTTTATCTTTTGTCTCCCTCATACAATTTATATACAACATCAATGTGTATAAATTCACTTACTTATTCAACAAATATTTATTGGATGCTTATATGTGGTAACCCTATAATAAAGAGCCATTGAGAATACAATGATGAATAAAATAATAAAAATTTCTGCTTCTGTGGTGTTTTACATTCCATGAAGAAGAATCATTAAGTAAATAGGGAAATAAATAAAATAATTTCAAAAGTGTTTTGAAAACATAAGCCAGAGGTCAGATTAGAGAACAGCAGGGGAGGGAAGGAGTCGCTCTGCAGGGGTAACTCTTGAGCTTCAGTGTGAAGGGGGCGGGTGGGGTCCCCATGTGAAAAGGTATGGAAGAATCTTCCAAGCAGAGACCATACTGAATGCAGATTAGGAAAACAGTTGGTTTCAGTTGTTTGTATGGAAAATAATGCATCAATTAGTAAATAACTGTAAAAATTGACTGTGTTTTGCATGTTCATAACTCTAAACCTACTTTTGTCCCAGCCTGTGTAAAGGCTCTGACAGGAAAGAGCTTCATTTGTTCTTGGATTTGAAAGATGAAAGCAGCTAGAATGTAGGGGGGTAGGAGACTGGGTTGTATAGAGAGGCAAAGGGTATGCAGGATCTTGTGGACTATGGTAAAGTCTAAAAGGTAAACATCAGAAAAATCCATTTCCAAATACACAGAATCTTTTTAGGTCTCAGATTTCTTTGAACTGTGAATTTATTTTTACACATTTAGTTCTTTTTGGTACTCTATATTCTATCCATTAAGTTTCCTTTTTAAAAATGATTGCATTTATTTATTTTTAGAGAGAGGGGAAGGGAGGGAGAAAGAGAGGGAAAGGAGCATCAATGTGTGGTTGCCTTTTGTGCACCCCCAACTGTGGACCTGGCCTGCAACCCAGGCATGTGCCCTGACTGGGAATCCAACCTGTGACCCTTTGGTTCACAGGCTGGCACTCAATCCACTGAGCCATACCAGCTAGGGCCATTCATTAAGTTTCATTTGTAAACATCATAATTCCTTTGGAGCCCTTTGATGAGCTCTTTCTGTAGCCTTGAAGTTAGAAAAGGTAACATGTGAAACGAGTAAGCTTTAAAATAAATGGAAGTGTGGTACAGTGGCTTAAAGGAGGTGTTAACTGACTTGCTTGAGGTTATAGTTTTCTTTCTTCTTTTGTGATTATTATCAGTTATTATGCCAACCAACAATCAGAATTTCATGCTTTTTTATTACTCAATTTATAGTACTAAAATTTTCTTCTAAAAGTGTATCAGGACAAGCTAGAAAGTGCAGTGTACCTTCTTAAATCGTATGATATACATATTAATAATAAATAATTTATGTCAGAAGGCTAAAACAAGGTTTGTTTTTTCTTTCATATCAGGCATGCCCATTTGTCATTGATGTCTATGCAGACAAATGCAAACCAAGAATTAAAGCTGTCCATATGGAGCCATGCAGCGGGCAACTTGAGAAGGCCATTTGTAAGTCTGTCCTTAGCAAAGGTGATGCCAAAGTAATGGATGGCGACGAAAATGTTATTGTGCATACTCAAAAGTGTGACACCTGGATAACTTCCATTATTGAAAACAAGGTATCAGTTATAAAGTGGTCTTATAATTGCAATGTTTACTAATATTTTCTATCTTCTTTCTTACTCTATTCTTCCATAGTAATTAAATATCCCATTACATTAATAATATTTATAATAGGCAATCATTCTTTCTTCTTAAATTTCGAACTCAAACTGGGCATGACAATGTGTGTGTGTATTCTTTTTTATTAAAGATCTCTTATTAAGGCATCACACAGACTACAAAATAAGAAAACTCATTCAGAGAACTGAAGGTTTGTCTGAATTTTAAAAGAAAAAATAAGCGTGATGGTTTGCACATCTGTCACAGCAAAAGCATTATTTTAGCAAAGTAATGGAGACAATGACCTTCTTTCCATTGCAACACCAGGTGTGGGTTACTTTGTAAGGTCAGCCAGCTCCCTTAACAGGAACAAAAAGCTGGAAAATATATTCAGCAAGCTTCTTGAAGTTGGCTGATCTTCTTATTTATAAACAGTATTATTTGTTTTGGAAGTATCACATATAAATGCAAGCACAGAGCAGAAGCAATTTTAAAAAATTTATCTTGATGTCAACCTTTTTTCAATTGCCATTTTATGTATGTTTTATAATATCAATAATAAATTAGAAAATAGTATGTGTGTATAATTTAAAATACACATTTATGTGTATGCTCAAATTTTTATTTATATATATATATATATATTTTTTTGTTTTTGACTTAAAAAATTTTTTTTAGTCATTATTTTTAGAGAGAAAGGCGGGGAGGGAGGAAGAAAGAAAGAGAAACATCAATGTATGGTTGCCTTTTACCTGCCTCCAGCTGGGGACCTGGCTGGAGACATGGTTTGCAACCTGCTTATGTGCCCAGACGGGGAATTGAACCAGTGACCCTTGGGTTCGCAGGCTGGCGCCAATCCACTGAGCCACCAGCCAGGGATAATTTTATTGTTTTTCAATTATAGTTGGCATGCAATACTAATAACTACATTAGTTTCAGGTGTACAATGCAGTGACCACTCATCATATAACTTACTAAGTTATTGCCCAGATAAATCTAATACACATCTGACACCATACACAACTAATAGAATATTAACTATATTCCCTATACTATCCTTTACATCCCTGTGACTATTCTGTAACTATTTATTTGTACTTCTTAATTCCTTCACTTCTTTCATCTATTCCCCCAACCTCTCTCCCATCTTAAAGAAGACCTTTTAAATTTATTGTAATACTGGTTTGTTGCTGATAAACTCCTTTAGCTTTTTCTTGCCTGGGAGACTCTTTATCTGTCCTTCCATTCTCAATGCTGGCTTTGCTAGGTAGAATAATTCTTGTTTTAGGTCCTTGCTTTTCATATTCACTTGAATATTTTGTGCCAATCCCTTCTGGCTTGCAAAGTTTCTGTCAAGAAATCAGCTGACAGTCTTAATGGGAGTTCCTTTGTGGATAACTGCTTTTAAGATTCTTTCTTTGTCTAACCTTTGGCATTTTAATTATGATGTATCTTGGTGTTGGGCCTCTTTGGGTTCTTCTTGCTTGGGATTCTTTGCATTTCCTGGACTTGTATGTCTATTTCCTTCACCAGGTTAGGGAAATTTTCTGCCTTTATTTTTTCACATAGGTTTTCAATTCCTTGCTCTCTCTCTCTCTTTCCTTCTGGCACTCCTATAATATGAATGTTGGTATACTTGAAGTTGTCCCAGAGGCCCCTTTTACACTCTCCTTATTTTTATGGATTCTTTTTTTTTTTGCTTTTCTGATTGGGGATATTTTGCTTCTGTATTTTCCAAATCTCTGATTTGATCCCCTGATCCATTTACTTCACTGTTGATTTCCTGTAATGTATTCTTCATTTCTGACTGATTCTTGTTGTGTTTTCTACTTCCATTTTTATTTTTCCTATTTCCTTGTTGATGTTCTAACCAAATTTATCTACTCTTCCCTGAAGTTCATTGAGTATCCCTCTCAATTTTTATCCACCACACATGGGTGTGGGACCAGCCTGTTTTATGTCTGTGCCCTGCCTACCAGTCTCAACATGGCTTCTTTTTTATCTTATTTATTTATTTATTTTAAAAGATTTTATTTATTATTTCCAAAAAGAGAGGAAGGGAGAGAGGCAGAGAGGAAGAGAAACATCAATGCATGGACCTGGCTGGAGACCTGGCTTGCAACCTAGTTATGTGCCCTGGCTGGGAATTGAACCAGTGATGTTTGGGTTCCCAGGCCAGTGCCTTATCTACTAGCTTCTTTTTTATATCCTTAGTTGTAGGACTTCTGTTAGCTAGATTTCAAGCAGTTCTGAATGATGGTTGTTCTGTAGTTTAGTTATAATTAATGCTGATGTTCTGGGAAGATTTAGGTACTGCTTTTACCTATGCTGCTATCTTGACTGGAAACTCCTTATATATTTTTTTAATGGCTTGAGATAATTGTTTTTCTCTTATAATATTATGAAATTAAGTGCTTGGTTATCTGTTAAGGTAATGCATCATCTAGGTACAAAATACTTTAGTTATTAAAAGTCTTCACACAAACACATCTGTTTTTAAATAATAGATATCATGTTTTGAAGAAATACAAAGAAAACAATTTATCCTAACTCTTTATACAAACTTTGCAATATCAGAATTCTATAGGCTATCATTTTACCTAATTAAGTATATTCCACTGTTCAGAACCTATTTTTATCAAGCCAGTTATTTCTAGCTTTGGCTGTTTTCCTTGCTACTATTGATAACGTTGGTCAAGAGAGTACATACATAAATTCTTAAAGTCAGAGAAACTCAGTTTTCTAGAAGTTATAAAGTTTCATAAAACCTTAATATAGCTGTGTTTTTTAAGAAATGTTGGGGTTTTTTGTTTGTTTTTGTTTTTGTAGTTCTGAGTGATATTTCTATTATTTTTATGCTTAAGATTTGGCTAAGTATTGCATCAATGTGAGTATACATTATTTAACTAACTCTTCTAGTTCCAATAAGAGGCACCAGAAAGTGTAACTTCCAAGGAGTTTATGGACTAGTTGAAAAGATAAAATTAATACTCTCAAAAGAAATCTGAGAATAAATACAAGGTAAATGTAAAGTACTACCGTACTATCATATCTGTATAGTCTTCCTATATTTGTATCTCTTATAATTGATGTTTTTTGGACTATAGAAGTTGGGAAGGATTTATGACAAGGGGAAGGGAACTGTGACATGGGATTGGAGCTTGTGGTGTGGGAGTTGAAGGAGAACTAGGATTTAGATATGCAGAGAGTCTTCAGAAGCAGGGAAAGCAGTGTCAGGCAAATACATGAGAAAAGGTTAATATGAAGTATAGAGGAAAGAGTGAGACTTATTTTTGCAGAAATAGAGAACTATGTTTGGAAGAGTATTAGGAAGATAAATAACACAGGTGGAATAGGTCCAGATTATACAGGGTGGGGCAAAAGTAGTTTTATAGTTATAAGTAAGTGAAATACAGAATTTATTCTTATGTTATTATTTATTAATTATTGTATTGTTTTCCTTACAAACAACTGTAAACCTACTTTTGCCCCACCCTGTGTGTTTTCTTGAAAAAGAGATAAAAGAATTGTGACTTGGTGAAATAAAATAGGGTCCCCAGCTAGTAAATTGCAATCTTCAAATGGATGATAAAACTTTGGAGGGTGATTCCTAAAACCCACCATGTTTCCCTTCGTGCCCCCTGTTTTATTAGGATTACCAAGGTGGGAGTCCCTACCTTACCCCAATGCCTCTGCTATAACTTATTGTTTCTCAACACTCTACCATTTTCTTTTCCCTCAAGGAAAATGAAACTTTCTTTACTAAAGTGAGTTAATAATAATATTTTAGAGCTTACAATGGCCATGCACTTTACATATACTAACATGTTGACTTCCCACAACAATTCAATGAGGTAAATACTATCCCCCTTTTACAAAGCAGGGAATTGAAACACAGGGACATTAATTTACAAAAGGCCACACAGCTAAGTAGTAGAAGAGCTGAGAAGTAAATTTAGGTTGTCTAATGTTATACTACCCCTTTGTAGTCATTAGGGAGTGATTGCAAGTTCTTTAGGGGGGAATACTTTGACTATTGCATTGCTCTCATTTTTAGCTCCATTCCGCCTTCTCTTGCTTCCTGTCCATCCTAGAGACTATTATCTATTGTCTCCAGTACCACTGCTTCTGTAAGGTCTTCCCTGATACCCCAGTCTCAGCAGGTGTTTCCTTCTATAATGTCTTCTGTGCTTCTATGGTACCCTGCGAATACCTCTATCACAAGGCTTACAAAATGTTTTGCAATTACTGTTTTATTTGTCTGTTAAAGATAACTAACAACTTATGAAATTTATTATAGTCAGATGATAAAGTGATCATCCACATCAACAACGAGCTAAGTAAAAACTGCATAAACAACAGAGGACTCAACATATTTGCAGTAGAAGTGGCACCCAAATCTACAATGGTAATGCATTGTTTTCTAATTTGATAAAAACACTTTTGCTATTAAGGCTATAAATAAGTGTATATATGAAATAAAGTGAAAACTTATTTTAAGTTTGATATTTGTATCAGCATCACCCCATACTAGGAGATAGGAGAGTTGGCTCTAATTCAGTTCTCACTGTTTGGTATGGCTAGCGTGAGACATTCACTTATCCTCTCTGTTCTAGTTTCTTCAATGTAAAGTTAATGTATCACCAGCTCCAGGTACTTCACAAGGTTACTGTAAAGATAAAATGATGTGCCTGAAAGCCCTTTTAAACATCATATAGAAGGCTAAATAGTAATAGTAATAGGAACATTTGATAATCCAAAATACTTTTATGTACATTGTTGAGATTTTCTAAGGCTACCTGAAAGAGAAAATGCCTGTGAGTTGTAGATAACCAACTAAGTCAAGAGTCAGGAACAGCTGTGGTTCCAGTGTTAGCAGAAGTCTGGGTTCTGTCTGATTTAGCAAGGAGTTGAAAGGCTGAGACAGATTAGTAGACACTACTCTTTCTTTGTACTATCCATGAAATTCTAAAACATTCTAGGATAAAGAAAGATGATCATTTCTGTTATTCCTGGAAAGATTTTAGAAAATGTTATAGTAATGAGGAAAGATAATTTACCCCCTTTTCTGCCACCTTTTTTCATCCACCTTCATAACATGACCTATCAATTTTTATATTGGAGTAGAATTTAGGCTGGATTATCCTGTTAGACATCAGATCATAGACTGGATGTTTGTGCTAAGGGTAAATACTATCAAATTGTATATGTACAGGGATATTTTTTACATAGGGTCTAGAAATGTCTTACTGAAAAATTAGTCCAAAATAACAATTTATAAAAGAAAACTAAAAGCTTTCTATTTTTATATGCAGGTTTGTCAACATGTAATGCCTCTGAATGAACGACAAGAATGGATATATTATTGTGTGTATTCCCTTATATCTTAAATACTGTTTTTAGGAAATAATTCTACTTGAAACTATCAAACTAGGAATTATTATTTCAGGTTTAGTCTTTTACTTGTTGATCAACTAAAGGCTAATCAGTTTAACTGATGTACATAAATAATCTGTTTAATTTGTATGCATTTACATTTCCTCCTATATTATGTACTTTATTATTAAACTATGAATGATGTTTTAAATGTGTGGTCTTACAGGAGATCTGGGCACATTTCATTTATGCAGAGTAAGTCAAAATAAAATTCTAGGTAAGCTTTTAAAAAGTAATACTTAATGAATTCTATAAAATGCTATACATTTTGGATTTAGTCACTTAAAAAAAACTAAACTAAAAGAAAGTGAAATAGGCCAGCCGTGGAAGTGCCTTATATGATCTTGGCCTTTGATGTTCTGTCCAGGGAACCTGCAGGTCTGCGGCTCCTGTGTGTGCCTGTAGGGTTGCAGGCACATGGCCGCCAAGGACTAGGGGACTTTTGGGGCCCCTTTTCCTTACTACTGTTGCTGCTGCTGCTGGTAACACACAGTCCCCGGAGTGCCTTCCTCTACCTCCTGCAGCAGCTCTTCAGCTTTCAGCCTGTGCCCTCCTGTGGGCCCTGCATGTGCTTGCCACACCCAGTTCCACCTTTGTCCTGTAGTGGGAGCCACGATGTTCCTGAGAACAAGTCAGCAGCCACTGCAGGCAGCTAAGAATGAAGCAACAGGTGTGTAGGGTTAGGCGTTGAGTTTACTTCTGACGGACTTTATGTCTTATTATATGATGGCACAATTGATAGAATAACTGATGGTTGTGGTCAGTGTGATTGGACACTTGAACAAATTAGAAAGCTTAATGCTGCAGCAAATCACAGATTCAGAAATGATTTCCCTAATGAGAAGCTCCCTACCTTGAGGGAAGCCAGCACAAAGTGCCCAAACCAAAACCTTGCAGTCTTTGATGTTGAAGGCCATGCCAAATATGGCTACTGATGTTGAGAAAGTTTATGTGGAGTTTCCTCTACTATGCAGTAGTAGCTTTACCTACTCTTTCTTGCCAGAAGTTATCTATAAGATGAGACAAACATCACACTGTAGCAATGGCTTTAACTCACAAACCTTGAAGTCTTAGCCATACAGGAGGAAACAATCCATGATTATGGTAATGGCTATAACCTGATTGGAGCGTACCTTAGATCTTGTGGTAGCTGTGTGGAATTTCAGCTTCCTCATGTAAACGGATTTCACATCCTCAGACTACTTGAAGAAATGGCCACCTAAAGGCAGTGAAGTTGTTGCTTGGACTGTTAATACCTTTAATGAAAAGAAGTTACTGAGAATCCCATCACAGTTGGTACCAGCTGTGTCACCAACAGCACGTTGGAACACTGCACCTCAGTTCTAGATACCCCATCCCTACCCTACCCCACCCAAGGAGCTACATCTATAGAAACTCTCTGCTGATCTCACATGAGGGTATTAAAATACCCTTTGTGCTAACCCACGTGCTGGGGGATCAGGTGGTTCACCCAGCAATCTAATTCCATTTTCACTTGAACCAAAGCAAAACCCAGTGTTGCCACCATGCTCCTTGGAACACCAGAGTTCAACACTGTTGCTCTTGAAAAGCTGGGTCTGCAAAAAGGTACCACAGCCTCTGCTCCAACCCAGCTGAAGCATCCACCTTAACCCAGTAGCAATTTGGGGGTGCAGATGCAAATGCATGAGAAATGCATGGTCACTCATAGTTGACATTTTAAAACTTGCCACACTTATGTAGTTTACTTCAGATATTGTATTCAGCTATGTTGGCAAGGTACTGTACATGTCAAAATTGTGACCATACTATTAAAATCAATAAAAGGAAAAAAATATATATAAATGTAGAAATATCCATTTTAATTGTATACTTAATTTTCCAATCAGAAAATGTTATTCAAGCAAAATTTGGAGAAATTTATTTTTATATGGCAGCCAAAATCTAATCACAACTAGGAATATTTTGTTTTGACAGTAAATGTTGAAAATCAGTTGACTTGTGGATTACTTGTAATGTATTTTGCAATAGGAATTGAATCTAAATATCATTTAATGAAATAATACAGTGCATAAGAAAACTCTGTTAAGCAATTACGGACTATATAACCAGATCAATAACAGAATAATTGGCTAGTAAATGTCAGCTTTTGAAATATGAATATCAGTAAGATAGTGTATTAGTTTGTACTTAGTACATGCTAACACATAGTTTAAGTGTCATTTGGATTTCTGACCCTTGATTTAGACATCTATAAAATGGGTAGTCATTATCTAGAAGTGTGAATTCTTTAGGATATTTTCAGTCTTGAATTTTTTTAGTCCAAAGGAATTAGCTAGTTAATGAATATAAACTGGGCTGCATTTTCGGACTTGAAAGTAAATGACTTTTTAAAGATTACTTCACTGCTGTGGTACTAGAAATCTAAGAAAAATTTATTTCAAGTCCTGAAATTCTTTACTTTAGGTTGATAGTAATTTTTAATGCAATCACAGGTAGTTGATGACCACATAAGAATGTTTTCTTTAAATTTGAGAGGTGCTTCCCTTTTGCAGGGTAGTTTTGCACGATTTAATCATAGTATTTTCAAAGATATCTTTGCATGTGGTTTAATTTTAAAAAGCACATTCATACATGTAGATGTTCCAAATCTCTCCTGCATTTAGGTCTATTCCTGCCTGTCTCTATGGTGTTTGCATTAACACTTCCTATGAGTGAGTTTTGTCTATGAACACTCTGTATGTTGGCTTTTCCCATTGTTATTTACACATGTTACAGACTGTTTATCTTTAAGAAACCCCTCACTTCCCATCTCCCCTCTACCATTATTTCTGTTGTCCACATTTACTGTGCTTACTTTCTTGACTCCCACTCATGGCTATTCCCATTCACAGACTCTCATAACTTCCTTGTCATTAAACCCAGTGTTTTAAAGGCTTTTCTCCAGTGCTAGGCATCGTTGACCTTGAACAATATACACTTCAGATTTTCTTCCTACCTTTGACCGTTCCTTTGCAGACTTCTGTAGCTTCTCCTGATTTCTACATTCTCTCTCACCTCAAGCCCTTTGGATGTAATGTTTCCTTCCTCCCTAAAAGAATAATCCTCCTTCCTACTTTTCTTGCTTCAAGTCTCAGAAAATGTCCCCTTTCCTAAGAATTCTTTCCTGATTGTTCCCCTCCCCTCTCAGATTACTTTGATGGCCCTCATACTTAGTGTTTACTCTTTGTTGTAACACTCCTCACTCTACCCCGGAGTTTCTATTAGTCTCTACTCTTCACTAGGCTGAAAGCAGGCACATTTAGAATTCCAGCCTAAGCCATGCAAACCATAATTGACATGCAACAAGTATTTGATAGAGTGGGAAGAAAATTAAAATAAGCTTAAATTTGGTATTTTTTCCTAATTTTTAGAGCTATTTGTAAATTAAAAATAGAAACATAAGGAAAAGGGTCTCATTACTATTTCATCCTACGTAGGCAGACTGTCATGTCGTTAAACAACAAGTTAAAAACTAAAACAAAATAAAATTTTTTTCGCCGATTATATGACATGCAGTTTTAAATGTGAGAGAAATTGGCTAGTGATCAATAATTTCTTCCTACTTAAAAATTATACCATTCTAATATTTTGAAACCAAATTGATGTTAAGTATCAAATGCTGTTATAAGCAATTCTTAAATATTCGACAATTTTATTGATTTTCCTTTAGATATTATAGTAGATCTGTTTCTGCTTTGTTTTTTTTTTAAGTCAGTGGACTTCTTTTAGATCTATTTTTGGTGTAGGTTAAATATGAAGCAGAAACTTAATACACTACACTAATCGTATTTTGAATATAATCCAGGAAAATAGAACTGTAGTTCTGATTTTGACCACCAGAGGGCAAGCGTATTACTTCATTATTCTTTGGTGGGGTTTGGGGGCAGAGAGAGACTGATACTATTTCTCAGCACTGGGTCAAATCTTTTATAACTTCTAAGATTGTTTTTGTTGAAATATATTGTGTACTGTGAATATGTTCTTGCACAGGCATGAATCCATTCTTACTAGAGAATACATGAAAATTGTTTCTAACTTACAAAGTGGATACTAAGTCTTCTTCTCTTAAAAGGGTAATGACTTTCACTTTGTTAAAATCAAAAAACAAGCAGAGACCAACCATAAAATTTCCCTGAGCAGACAAAACCAGTTTAGTCATACAAATAAACCTTAATTTAGCTTATTTTGCCAGACTGGCTTGACTTGGGTCATTTTTTGCTTATGCCTCTGGAAATCATAAGCAAAACTTGAACTATTTCCCAAGGTGGAGAGAAAGTAGCCACTGAAAATTCTAATATTATAACCAATCAATGTGATGACTAAATAGTCACTGCATTCTCCTTACATAAGCAGCTTTATGACAATATACCCCTGAGCCTTCATGTTTTGGGTTGAGTGCTCCGGTTTGCAAACTGTCTTTTTGGTGCATGCACAATACCTTTTTACTAATTATTACCTTGGTGATTCATTGTTTTTGCTTCTGTTATAGCTTCTTTGACAGTTTCATGAAATTACAGGTATAAGAGCACATAGAAATAGCTCTGCTAGGTTTACATAGAATTATAAAGCTTAACTTTGCTACTCAGCATAGATTAATTTCTGGGGAGGGGAAGAAAAGTACTATATAATGATTGAAGGAGAAATAAGGCAAATAGTAGAACTGGCTTAGGGAAAGTAGATGAGATTTGGGTGGAATGACAATTTAGGAGCCAGGAACTAGAAATGGTTGCTGAAAGGGGTAAAGGATTTGGGTTGCTTTCAAGTATCTGTGCCTGTTCACTATGGCAAGTATTGTTTAAGGAAGATGAAGAATAGGCATTTTCTTTTTTAAAAAAAATTTTATTGTTGTTGTATTACATCCATCCTCTTTTTTCTCCCTTCTAGAATAGGCATTTTCAATTCTATGAATAATTCACAAGCTGCCTGTATTTGTGATATTTGACCACAGTGAATTTGTATGTTAAAAATAGGTACTCTATTTTTTACATAACACATTACTAATGATATATTTGAATGCTAAAAAAAGGCCTATATAAAAGGGTTAGAGGTATGGTTCCATTCCCCCAAATTAAATATATATTTTTTCAATTTCTTTTAGACAGATAACTACCCAACATTTTATACACATTCTTAATTTTATCTTCTGTAATTTAACATAGAGGTCAACTAACTTAAATTCAAGTCCAACTTAAGTTTAATCATCTTAAGGAAATGAATATCAACATATAATGTAAACACAGTAGTGCCAGTCACAGAATACTAGTATTGTAAGCTTTCTGGCAATTTCAGAGGTGAATATACAAAACTACTGAAAAGTAAATTTTTCAGTGCCTTTTCTAAACATCTGTTGCAGACATTTCTGGGTTTACCTTTTGAAAGAATTATTTTCTTCTTAGAGCAGAGACAATTTTAGTAGATAAGTAGGCTGGTGAATAATAACTAAGAGCATACAATTAACAAGTACCTGCTACATAGAGCATTCATTATAAGGGAGAAGTAGTAGACAAGAAAAACAAGGCTGAGGAAATGAGTTGCATGGCAACCTATTAAGGAATAATATTAAGTCTAAAGTTAATAAACACATCATTAGGCATAAACTAGTAATGAGCATGTGGCAACAATAGGAAGGGAAGGCTGGACGCATTTGGAACAAGGTAGAGAGATAAAACTCTCTTGGAAGCTTGAAGGGATGAATGAGGTGTAGTGCGAAACTAGGTAGTGCTTTGATTTGTTTTTAGTCATCCAATACAGTGTATTTAAAATTAAATATAAAAGAGGCATATTTTATTATCTATTAAAGAAGATGATTCATAGGCTTTAAATTGTTAAGTACTACACTTATTAGACCAAGTCTGATAGAACAAGTTTGGACAAGTTGGCAAGATTAGGGGACAGCCTAGAACTTGAACTGACCTTAAAAGGGTAAGAGGAATTTTAAAGAGGGAGAAAGGAAATTTTAGGCATTTTCTCATGTCTTTAACTTTTCTAGGATTTTCTGTATTGTATCTTTGCCTATTGGTATCATAGGCAATTGATCATATACTTACTGAGTGTACGAGGTCTATCCAGAAAGCATCCAGCCATGTACTATGACAGACATTTATTGAAGAAGATACAAGATATAGGAACATAGGACAGTAACACCTCAGCCTCAATCTCCTTTAAAGTTATGACCTTCTTGAGTAAATCTGTTTGATTGGTAGAAGTTTGAATCAAGTCATGAGCAGCTGCAGAACAATGTTTCTTCTGCTCTGGTAGCAGAAGCCACAGAACAAATTGTGGCATGACATGTTTTATGCCAAGATCCTGCGTCAAAATCTTGGACACAGTAGTTTTTAGAAACCCCAGATCAGCTTCTAGTTCTCACACTGTCAGTCACTATCTTTGTTGATTGCAACCCATACACATTCAACATTCTCAGGAGTTCTGCTTGTTGCAGGCGTTCCAGAACATGATCGCTTTCAACAGATTCTTGACCATCTTTGAAGTGTTTGTGCCCCGCTTGTACTTGTACTGCACTCATTGCATCACCCCCCAAAGCTTGAATCATCCAAATAGTTTCTGCAGAGGAATGTTCAAGCTTAATGCAAAATTTGATGTAGATTTGTTGCTTTACTTGCCCAGTCCTTTTGAATGTGATGGCCAACCGTACACATGCTCACTCAACAGTGTCTACTGCCCCCACTGAGCAGTACAGTGAAGCAGTCATTGTTCACGCACGCAGATTCCAATCCACTTTCTTTGGTTGCCAGGTTAGATTGATGTCTCACAAACTGCTCTTGTCATATTACTGAAGGCTGGACATCTTCAGGGCAGATTATACATATATATACATATACATACATGCACATACATATATAGCATTGCATTACTTACTGCATGTACAGAGGTGAACAAGTTGGATAGTGTTCCTGCTCTCATTATATATATTTATCAGGAAAGATAGATTGCGAACATGTATTGCCTTTAATGTATATATTTTTAATGCCTCATCCTTCATGAAAGGTTTCTTTTCCCCAGTTCAGAGGAAACTATTCCATTTCTTTCTTTCTTTTTTAAAGATTTATTTATTTATTATTTTTAGAGAGAGGAGAAGGGAAAGAGGCAGAGAGGGAAAGAGACATTAATGTATGGTTGGTTGCCTTTACTTGCTCCCAGCCACAGACATGGCTGGAGATCTGGCTTGCAACCTGATTATGTGCCCTGGCTGGGACTTGAACCAGCAATCTTTGGGTTCGCAGGCCAGCGCCTTATCCACTGTGCCACCAGCCAGGGCCTCTATTCCATTTCTTGAATTGTATTTTAAAGTGAATGCTTTCCTTTGTCATGTTTTTATTGCATATATAAAAATTATCACAAAGCCCTGGCTGAGAACCTAAAGGTTGCTGGTTCAATTCCCAGTCAGGCACATAACCAGGTCTCCAGCCAGATCTGTAGCTGGAGGCAGATGAAAGGCAACCATATAGATTTCTCTCTCCCTCTCTGCCTCTCTCCTTTTCCCTCTCTCTAAAAAATAATAAATAAAAATTGTGACAATAAAATTTACCTTATTTTGGGAAGGAGGCAAGATTGTATATAGACCTGTTAACTTATGTACGAGTATAGATCTATTTAAACGCCAGCACAGTCAGGATATAGAACAGTTCGATCACCAAAAACCTCCCTTGTACTATCCCTTACAGTCACATCCTTGTCCTCTTACATGCTCACCCCACATACAAACTTCCAGCCTCTGGCAATCATTGATCTATTTTCCATAGCTAAGGTTTTATCTTTATTGAGATTGTTATAGAAATGGGACTGTGTAGTATATAACCTTTTAAGATTGAATTTTTTCACTCAGTATAATGGCTTTGAGAATCAACCAAGTTGTATGTTTCAATAATTTATTCCTTTTATTGCTGAGTAGTATTTCATTATATGGAGGAATCACAATATGTTTATCCATTTGTCTGTTAGGTTGTTTTCAGTTTGGGTAGTATTAATAGAGCTGTTCTAAACATTCATATAGTATGTAAGTGTATATTTGACTTTTTAGGAAACTGCCAAAGTGTTTTCAAAGTGACTGTACCATTGTGCATTCCCACCAGCGATGTCTGAGAGTTCCATTTGGCATGGTCAGCCCTTCGTATTGGCAGTACTTTTTACCTTAGCCAGTCTAATAGATGTGCAGTGATATTTCACAGTGATTTTAATTTGCATTTCCCCAAGAAGCTAATGATGAAGCAATTTTCTTTAGGCTACTTTTCCATCTGTATATATTCTCATCAGTGAGTTATCGCTTCAATTCTTTTGCCCATTTTAATTGGGTTGTTTGTTTTCTTACTGTTGAGTTTTGAGAGTTCTTTATAAATTCTGGATTTATCTTTTCTTAGATATGTGATTTGGAAGAATTTTCTACTAGCCTGTAGCCTGTAGCTTGCCTTTTCATTCTCTAAACCGTGTTGTACAGAGAGCACAAGTTTTTAGTTTTGACAAAATCCAGTTTATTAATTTTTGCGGTAATGGACATGTGTTTGGTGTCAAGTCTAAGAAGTTGTTGCCTAACCTCAGGCCACAAAGATTTTTTCCTGTTCTTAAAGTTTTATAGTTAATTTTACTTTGGACATTTATACCTATGATCTAGTTCGAGTTAATTTTTGTATGAGCTATAAAGTTTAAGTTGAGCTTCATTTTTTTTTCAGTGTGAATGTCAATTATCCCAGCACCATTTGCTGAAAGGATTATTCTTTCTACATTAAATTGCTTGTGTGCCTTTATTGAAAGTCAACTGACCATATATATAGTTCTGTATTTTGTCTGGGCCTATTTCTGGGCTGTCTATTCTATTCCATTAATCTGTGTATTTTTCCCTTAAAAAGTACTATATCTGTCTTAATTACTGTAGCTCTATATGAGGGGGAACCCCCAAAACCCAGAATTCACTAATAAAAATTATGTATTTATTCTTACATGTTTAAACTTGTCTCCTTCAAAGTACTCTCCATTTGATGCAATATACCTATCAAGATGTTTTTTCCACAGCTCAAAACAGTTTTGAACTCATCAATTTTGATGCCTCTTATTTCTTCTGCCATTTTTTATTTCACTTCTTCCACATTGGCAAAATGTTTCCCTTTGAGTTTTTTCATCCAGAGAAATAAACAAAAAAGTGGTTTGGGGTGAGATCAGGTGACTAGAGAGAGTAGGGTCAGGGGTCATGACATTTTTGGTCAAAAACTGCTGAATACTCAGCAAAGCGTGAGCAGGTACACTCATAAATCACCCATCATGAAAGGGTCATCAAAAAATATCACATCAAAAAATATCAGCCTTTCACAACACCAGCTGGTGCACTGATACAGATGGGTTCCTAGAACACTCACCTCGCCGGAAAAGCCTGCATTACACAGGGTTTGTGCTCCAAAAGATAATTTTGTGGGGTTTTTTGGAGGGGTGCCCCCTTGTATGTAGCAAGCCTTGTAATTAGGTAATAAGATTTCTCCAGTTTTATATTTTTAAAAAATTGTCCTAGCTATTCTGTTTTCTTTCCCTTTCCAAGTAAATTTTAGAACCAGCTTGTTTATATACACAAAAACTCTTGTGGGATTTCGATTCATAGCGCAGTGAATGTATTTGGAGCAACTGGCATGTTTATTGTGTTGATGCTTCCAATCTATGAATATGGTATTTCTCTCCATTTATTTAGGCTTTTATTTATTTCATCTGCATTTTAGTTTTTAGCAAAAAAATACACCCATTCTTGGATTTATGTTTAAGTATTTTATGAGCTACTTTAAATGACATTATTTTAAAATTTGTTTCCAATTTGTTCATAAAAATATGATTGATTTTTAAAAATTATTTATTTATTTTTAGGGAGAGGGTAAGGGAGGGAGAAAGAAAGGGAAAGAAACGGATGTGCGAGAGACCCATGGATTGGTTGCCTCTCACATGCCCCCAAACGGGGACCTAGACCGAAACCTAGGCATGTGCCCTGACCAGGAATCGAACCTGTGACCTTTTGGTCAGAAGGAAGATGCCCAGCCAACTAAGCCCCACCAGTCAGGGCAGTATGATTGATTTTGGTGTATTGGATTTATATTCTAAGACTCTTGTTAAGCTCATTTATTAGTCTTAGGAATTGTTTTGTTTGTAAATTCCATGAGATTTTCTACATAGAAAAACATGTCATTTGCAAATAGGGATAGTTTCATTTTTTTTTCAACCTGTTTTCTTTTTCTATTTTTTTCTTACCTTATTGCAGTAGGCAATAAGATTTCCATAATTGTGTTGACTAAGAATGGCAAATATGAATATCCATGCCTTTTCCCCAATCTTAAAAAGGAAAGCATTCAATCCTTCACCATTAACATGATATTAGCTGAAGGTGCTTTTGTAGATGCCCTTTGTTAGGTTGGAGAAGTTTTCTTTTATTCCTAGTTTGCTGAGAGGTTTTTCTTTTTTTTTTTTTAATCAGGAATAGGTGATGAATTCTGTCAAATATTTTTTCTGTATCATGTGGGTTTTTTTTCAAAACAGTTAATGTGGTGGATTACACTGATTGATTTTCAAATATTGAACCAGCCTTTCATTCCCAGGATAAACCCCACTTAGTTGTAATATGTTATTTTTTAATTATTGTGGATTCAATTGACATTGTTGAGCATTTTGGGGACTATGCATACATGAGGAATATTGGTCTGTAGTTTTCTTGATTTGTAATGTTTTTGTCTAATTTGGGTAACAGGACAATGTTGGCTTCATAAAATGTTTCCTCCTCTTGTTTTCTGGAAGAAATTTTGTGGAATTGGGGTTATTTCTTTAGATAATTGAAATTACCACTGAAACCATCTGGGAATTGGGGGGGGGCGGGGGCGGGTTTAAGCAATGGGCCCATTTGTTGTATTTTTTTCTTGGGTGAAGGGTAGCTTGTAGTTTTTGAGGAATTGGTCTATTTTATCTAAATTGTCAAATTTATGCACGTAGAGTTTAATAAAAATGTTTATGGGATCTGTAGTGATACCCCCCTTTCTATTCCTATTATTACTAAAATCTCTCTCATTTTCTTTGTCAGTCTTGCTGGAGATTTATCAATTTTATTGGTCTTTTAAAAAAAAACCCACTTACAGTTTTACTGATTTTTTAATTTCTATGTTTTCAATTTTTTTGATTTCTGTTTTTCTCTCTATTCCCCTTTTCTGCTTGCCTTTGGTCTATTTGCTCTTTTTCTGGTTTGTTAGGTAAAAGTTAAATTATTAACTTGAGACCTTTTATTCTAATAATAGCTTTAAAAATACTTCGTGGCTTACTTTTTTCTTGTATTTTATTAATTTGTATACCTATCCAAACTCTCCAATTTTAAGCTCCTTAAATTCAGAGATTTTATCTTAGGTAGTTTACCTAAGTATCCTGTACTGTGTGCTTAGTGAGGTTTTCATAGATGGTTTGAATGGAAGGATGGATGGATAAAAAGAAAGTGAAGGCAATAATATAACTTATTTCAAAGGTATCTTTGAGATAAAGAAAAATATGTAACAGGGCTACAAGACTAAATAATGTCAAGGGAAGGAAACAGAACAATTCACTCATGAGGAGAACTGCTAACACCAGCCTAAGCTACTTCTGATATGGAGTATTCAGAAGTTCAAAGTGATATACGGAACATTCACAGTATGCTTTGTCCAATTCTACACAGCAGATGAAGGAAAGAACTCTGTTTCCTAGATAACTAAAACAAACTTAAGTTAATTTGCTCGGATAATGTAAGCAAAATCATAATTTGGAAATATTTACCTCCATGATTTTCTTGATTCCCTTTTTTACTATGCTCTACCTGACACACTTTCCTCGATTGCTCTTCATTGATAAGACCTTAGGATACCTGAAGTCACACTGTCTCTAGAGAATCAGGTTGAGTTGACTGGCTCATACCCTTTCATATAATGAAAACATCTGTATTAGTTTCCTACAGTGCTGCAAACAAAAAAATACCACAAACTTGGTGACTGAAAACAATTTGGTGGCTTAAATTTATTTTCTTACAATTCTGAAGACCAGAAGTCCAAAATCAGTATCACTGATATCCTTTAATTGTAGGAGATTCCAAAAATGAATTTTAAGGTACCGTCAGGGCTATGCTCTCTGCAGAGGTTCTAGAGGAGAGTGTATTTCTTACCTCTTCCAGCCTTTGGTGGCTACTGACGTTCCTTGGTTTGTGGCTGGATCACTCCAAACTCTGCCTCTAAGGTCGTATTGTCTTCTCTGTAGTCAAATCTCCCTCTGCCTCTTTCTTACAAGGACACTTGTGATGGCATTTAAAGATCACCTGAATAATCCAGGATAAGCTCCCTTCTCAAGATCCTTATTTATATCTGCAAAGTCCCTTTTTCTGGCATATAAAATGACATTCATAGGTTCCAGCGTTTAGGACACAGATACTTTTGGGGGAGCTATTATTTAGCCTACCATGGCATCTCGATTCCATAACCAAGAACACTGATGAAATGGGATAACAGAAGACATTCATTATGTCTTTTAAAATGTCCTTCATGATCTGTATTTTTAAAAATCTTATCTTTTTGCCATGTAAAATATTAATATTTGCAAATCAAATATTCATATATATTAATTTAGACTGATGTCGTCTATAGTAGATTCCAAAAATGAATTCTAAGGAAAAAGCCCAACTTATCATATATCACCCTTTTTAAAATATAGCTTCATGAATAACCATTTGACACTGAAACATGAGTTCAGAAACTATTATTATTTTGGCACAGGAACAAACTTAATTTCAAAATGACAGACTCCAGATATCCATTAACTTTTATTCAAATAAAAGTTTTAAGCACCTGGATGACTTATGGATACAAATAGAATAGATATTAAATGGTTTCATATTGCTTCCATATGTAGAAACTGGTCATTTCAGCAAATTACAAATAAATCACAATTTCACATAATGAGCTAAACCTGCAGCCACAAAGAATCTATAATTTAGGTTTAACAAGTGAACTGAAATTACATTTGCAGCATCATTCAAAATAAATGAGTAAAGGTTCATATGGAATCATCAATTAGTTATTTGCCAGCTACAAACACTTGAAAATTCTCATAGGAGATTATCTATAACTTCCTATTCCTTCAGAATTCTCTTGAGAGACTGCCTTTTAGGCCTAGTAGAACTCTTGGGCTGGAGAAAAGATTAGGATGGTCATTCTAGGTCCAAACTGAAGCCTATCTTAATATTCTTCAACATGGATTGTTCCACCACCAGATAGAAAGTAGAGTGTGCACAAATACAGTTAGGTTTGTTTGTTTGTTTTTTAAGATTTTATTCATTATTTTCAGAGAGAAGGGCAAGGAGGGAGGAAGAAAGGGAGAGAAGCATCAACGTATGGTTGCCTTTCACCTGCCTCCAGCTACGGACCTGGCTGGAGACCTGGCTTGCAACCTGGTTATGCACCCTGACTGGGAATCGAACCAGCAATCTTCGGGTTCGCAGGTGGGCACCGATCCACTGAGCCACCAGCCAGGGCCAGTTATGTTTTTAATAATAATGTAATACATGCTTTTATTGAATGCCATATAGGTGCTAAGGCTTTGTCTACATGTTACGAATTACTTTTCAGTATTTTTATTTTGATAATCAGTTTATGAGCCATGCAATAACGGTTAGATGGCTCATGCCACAAGATCATCCACTTCACCATCCAGTGTTTCCAGGATAAATTCCATACCTATATTTTTCATTATAAATTCCATATCTCTACCATTCGTTATTTGTTGCAGTTATCAAAGTTTGATATCCTATGGTAACCACATTTCTTGAAATCATTATGGTTGGAATGCAAATGAGGATTTGTGAAGAGTGAAGATAACATTGTCTTTAATGAACACTGTATTTGGAAATGAAATTTGACCAACTATTGTACATTCATCTGGCCAGAATTCAACCTTCCCCACATTTATACACATTTGTATATTTAGGCAGAAAAATGATTCAAGACTCATAGAATTGCCAACTGCTTGTTCCTTGACCTAGATCAAGCCTAACAAAATTCTGAATAAGTTGGCTTGTAGGAAGGCTCCTTAATGGTGTATTAATAACTTGCTTAAGAAGTAAATCTTTCTTACCTTTGAATGTAACCCAATATATTTAACCTCAGGTTTATGGAGGGCTGGATGACATACAGAAGGAATGCATCTAAATCTTTTTCATGCTGGATCGATGTTTCTAAACAAATTCTCTCTCAAGGTAGAAAAGCCTAACTTTTTCACATTGTAGTTTCTGGACTTTGAATGTTGGAGTTTCTCAGAACTCGGTGTTACCTTCTTTTCCCCTTGTACTTTGTATTCTCTGGCTAGGTGATCTCATTCACTCTCGTGTTTTCAAATGCTATCTATATGCTAATGGATTATAAATTCATCTCAAGACCAGGCCTCTTTTTTAAGCTCTGGACTTCTATAGCTAACACCTCATTCTGTACCTCTGCTTGGATGTATGCCAGGCACCTCAAACTTTAAAATTCATGGATCATACCGTACTACGCCCCCATCACCACATTTTTTACCATAGTTTCAGGGCCAGGTTGCTAGGAGACATAACTCCTTTTCACTCACCCTGAACATATAAGCTATCAGTAAGTTTTGTTGACTCTACTTCATGAAAATATCTTGAGTCTGTTCACTTCTATCCATCTCCATTGACTTCAGTCTACTTCAACACACCGGTTTTCCACCTGCCTGTCTGGTTTCACATCATCCACCATTTCCCTTTCATTCATTCACACAGCAGGCAAAGGGATTGCTTGAAAATGCTGTTATGATCACAGATCACAGGATTCCTCTGCTTAAAACCCTTTTGGCATGCTATGACAGGTATGAAACTCAAAGACATTATACTAAGTGAAAGAAGCCAGATACAAAAGGACAAATATTGTATGATTCCACTTATATGAGAATATCATATTCAACTTTGTAGACAGAAAATGGAATGGTGGTTACTAGCGGTGGAGGGAGGGAGGGATGGGGGAATTACTGTTAATGGGTACAAAGTTTCAGTTTGGGAAAATCAAGTTCTGGAGAAAATGGTAATGGTTGCACAACCATGTGAATGTATTTACTGCCACTGAATGTGCATTTAAAATGGTTGGCGTGGTAACTTTTATATTATATATATTTTACCACAAAAAAGAAAACCCTTTGGTTGTCTGTTGCCGTTATGAAGCTCACAGTGCTTGACGCCATCTAGAAGACCTGACGTGATCAATTATAGTGGCTGCCTTTTCATCTCTGATGCCACTGAATTTCCCTCTTATTTTAAACCTCCCCTGACATGTTCCCTCCCCTGGGATGACATGCTCTTGCTCCATTTTCACTGGCCAGCTCCCCCTCCTCCTTCCAGTCCTCAGCTTGCTCCCCAATATTTTCTCTGACTCCCTCCAATGATAGACTATTTACATTCTTACAGCATCTCTACTTCCTTGCAGCACTATCATGATTATGATTTATTACTCATTATCTCTCTCCTCCACCATATAGCAAGCTCTGTGAGACCAAAGACCATTCTGACTTATTAACACTTTTTAAAGAGCGGGTGCTTTGTAGAAGTTCAAAACATATCTGTAGAGTGAATGTGAATGAATCAATACATGAATGCATGAATACCATCTAAAGGATAAAGGATAATTTAATTAATTAGAATTACCACTTAAAAGAAGTTCTAAAAAGAAAAAAATAATGCATTTTTATTTAATGGAACAAAACAAATTCCCTACATGTAGAAAACATGGATACATCCAGAAAAAACATGCAGAAGGAAAGAAAAATGACCCGATTCCACAAACCAGAGATGGTCATTGTTATATATGTTAATATATTTCCTTCTAATCCTTTGCATGTGTGTTTCATAAAGAAATAAAACACTCAAATGGGGTAATACTATAGATGCAATTTTTGTTTTTCATTTATGTTATTCCATTTAGTTAAGCCCATGTTATAAGTAATGCTAAGTTAGAGTATCTTTTGATAAATCTTTGACTGCATCTTGGATTTTTATTAGGATTTAAGTAGATAAACTGTGTGAACATGAAAAAAAATGGAATCAGGTAACAGATGAAGAGATTTCACCTCTCTCCATAATCTAACTGCAAGAAAGCAACTTGTTTTCAAAATGCCCTTCTGCTCTGGTAGCAGAGGCTTAGATTTCTATGAGCAGATATGTATCTCAGTCCACAGTTATAGATGTTTTGGAAATATTTATTTTTCTAAAATTCAGCCTGACTTCTATTTCATTTGGTTGAGATAGCCATCTGCAGCTATCACTAAATATAGTTAGTTAGTTCATATTGTGCCAAAGCATTGGATGAAAAGAACACCTGCCCTTTGGTACCAAATGTCCATGGGGACACACAATCATCCAGTCTTGTTTTTGGTCTACACTGTCAAGAATTCTCATTTCTCTTTCTAAAGACTTTTCAGGTCCAATGGCTTCTTTCCTACTTCACCCATGAGGGACGAGGACTCATTCTGCTGCTTTTTTTCAACTACAACTTGGAAATCTCTGAAGTCAGTTTTCAGTGCAGGTAGAACCTATAAATACAATGAGATCTTGCTCCCATAATTGTTACATTCATTACATGGCAAAGGGAAATTTCTTAGCCATGTCTAATCCAATTACACACATGTTTTCTCTGGCTGATGACAGAAGAAGGAGTCAGAGATTGCAGTCATAAGAAGGACTTGCTGCAGGTGGCTTCTAGGAGCAGAGAATGGATCCTGGTTGACAGCCAGCAAAGAAACAAAGACCTCTGACCTACAACGGCAAGGAAATGGAATCTGCCAATGAACTGGATGAGTGTGGGAGCAGATGCTTGTCAGAACCCAGCTTCACGGACACCTTGATTTCAGCTTGCTCATGCACCCTTTCTCTCTCTCTCATGTTCAACCCAGCCAAACACAGCCAGACTTCCGACTTGCAGAACTGTGATAATGAGGGGGTGTTATTTTAAGCCACTGAGTCTGTAGTAATTTGTTACACAGCAAGATAAGTGATACAAGGAGATTGCATAAAGTCATGGTTATCAGGAGACAAGAGATGAGGATCAAGGAGACTACTTGCCCAGCCAAGATCAACAGCTCTGCCCAGTTAACTCATAAAATCACAAACAATACTAATAATGATAATGATAAGGGGTGATCGCCTGAAGCTACTAAATGTGAGCAGTTTCTAATGTAGTTAAAACTAATTGTTACAAGTTCTGAGGTGAGAGAAGTATGGAATCATTCCTTTTAAATGCAAAGCTCTATTGTAGTTCCAAAGGTAGTTAAGAACACAGAAAGTGTATGGGATCTGAATTTGAGCCCCTCACGCTTTAAGAATATGTTATTGCCCTGATTGGTGTGGCTTAATTGGTTGGAGTATCATCCCATAACCAAAGGGTTGTGGGTTCAACTCCCGCTCAGGATACCTGCCTAGGTTGCAGTCTGATCCTCACATCAGGCATGTACAAGAGGCAACCAATCAATGTTTTTCTCTCTCCTTTCTCTTTCTTCCTCTCTAAAATCAATGAATCAAATCTCAGGTGAGGATAAAAATAGTGAGTTAACATTTATTGAGTACTTACGATTACTGGCTTAGGAGCTGTATATTCAGTAGCTAATTTGATCCATACAGCTCTGTAAGATAGGTATTTCTAAGATGCAGTGGGTCAATGCTGTATTTTCATTTTGTGGAGTTAGGTTACTTTGATTACATTCACCATTTTATCAACTCTCTAGCCTATAAAATGGGGTGATTAAGTACTTAATTCACAGATGACACTCTATAAGCTTTGTGAATTTCTGTGTAAATGTTGGAAAGCCTTACCAGCAGTCCTGGATTCTATTTGCACATGTTATTTGCCCCAGGACTCGTCTATTGGTACTCTGTCAAAACCTACACACCTATACCAACATATATGTCAACACTTGACTTCTGAGAGTCAGCAGTCATATGTGTCTGTCAGCCCCACCTCACGCATGATCAAGATACACCAATTAAAAGGGCATAAACAGTGCTCGCTTCGGCAGCATATATACTAAAATTGGAATGATATTCTAAAATTGGAGATTAGCATGGCTCCTGCGCAAGGATGACATGCAAATTTGTGAAGCATTCCATTTTTTTTTAAAAAGGTCATAAATATAATCAAATTCAAAGATTAACTCTAAGTCCTGATTTTGGAACTGGGGTAGGGGAGCTAATATTTTTTGAGGGCCTCTTGGTTCAGGTACCATGCCAGGTGATTGGCATCAGCTGATAATGACTGAATCTGTTTGGACTGGAATATGGTAGCTTATAAAGTGTATCAGGTGATTCTACCACATGTCCACGATTGATAACTATTGAAATACAAAACTAACAATTCTTGAAGAAATCCTCACAGATAGGTTTTTTGTGCTTTTTTTTTTTTTTTTTTTTTTTTTTTTTTTTTTTTTTTTTTTTTTTTTTTTAGAGAGAGGGGAAGGGACAGAGGCAGAGAGGAAGAGAAATATCCTCCGGCCACATACCTGGCTGGAGACCTAGCTTGCAACCTGCTTATGTTGCCCTGGCTGGGGAATCGAACCAGCGACCTTTGGGTCCGCAGGCCGGCATCTTATCCACTGTGCCCCCAGCCAGGGCCTTTTTGTACTTTTTATAGTAAAGAAATGGATGTCCACAGATATTAACACATTGTTGACTGGCAGTTTTATACAAAAGCTAATGCAGGTGCGAACATGAGTTAACTCATGTCTCAAACTACA
Organism: Noctilio leporinus; assembly: GCA_004026585.1. NCBI lineage: Eukaryota > Metazoa > Chordata > Mammalia > Chiroptera > Noctilionidae > Noctilio > Noctilio leporinus. Next base: position 114,848 of record PVIW01003068.1, on the reverse strand, counting down.
TCCATCTGTTCATCAACACATTGTTGACCTGTAATTTTATAGCAGATGCTAATGCAAGTGAAACCTGTAATTTTATAGCAGATGCTAATGCAAGTGAAAGTATGAGTTAACTTGTTATTAGTCAACAACATTTGGGCTCAAAAATATGAGTTTTTTTCCTGATCAGTCAACAACATGTGAACAGGCCACATATCTTGTAAGTAGGAGGAGAAAGTCAGTTTTTCCCCACTTCACCAAAATGATACACTTTTCATGCAGAGGAGACAGTCACTGTCACCAAACCAAGGGAGATGCTGAAGTCAAGATTCCAACAAAATACTGGAGTCCCTTTCCTTGACTCTTCCATGAATCCTTTCTGGCCACCTCAGGCCTCCTTGATCTCTTCACCAAATTTCTACTACATGAATAAATGCTGTGTTTTGACAGTAGTAATCATACTCAGCCTTATATTTGTACCCATATTTATCAAGGCCTCTGTGTACAGTTATTTCCTAGTTGTCAAATCTGGTGACAACTGCAGGCACATCATGGTAACAGCCCTGGTTTTGGAGCCACACCCATGTGAGTTGGCCTGCTGCATATAGGTTTATCTCTATGGCCTTAAAAAACTATTTATTTTTGAATCTCAGTTTTGTAAGCATAAAACACAGGTCAAAACAAAACAAAAAACCCCGAAAAACCCTTATACTTTAGCAAGGATTAGAAACATTATATCCAGTAAACCTTAGTTATTAGTATACCCACCTTAACCAGTGGGAGTAAATTGACATGGACAGCAGAAGGACGAATTAGACCTTTAGAGATGACTCATTTTTCTAACAAATACCCTAATACTTGGAGAGAGAGTGAAAGAATGAGTAGTCAAAATCTAGCTATGGCTGGCACGTATGTCCCTCAGAACGGGTTTCCAGAAAGTTATTTACATATGACACTCTAGTCTAACCACAGAAAATAGCTATGCTTTGTATTTTTCTCACCCTGCCTCAAGTGGTCCTATGGCCTGATCCATACTCTAAACTCTGCCCTTCCTTTTAGGGGAGGAGTTGAGACTTTCATTTTGTCATAGTTTGGTTGGGTAGGGTGGGGGTGTTGGGGTCAATCAGAGAGGCTCCACCCATCCCCAAAGAGGCCTGGAGGAGGGCGGGCAGCGGAGGGAGGGCCCTGCCTGTCCCCTGTCCCTTTAAGAAGGGCTGAGCGGGGCGCAGAGCCCGCGCTGCCCCGACCCCGCCCGCACCGCCTCCCGAGGACAGCTGCAGCCACCGTTCCAGCCGCCCCTCGGTTAGCAGAGGCCGCTCCGGCTCCAGAAAGGAAGTCGCCAACATGGTGAAGATCGTGACAGTTAAGACCCAGGCGTACCCGGACCAGAAGCCGGGCACGAGCGGGCTGCGGAAGCGGGTGAAGGTGTTCCAGAGCAACGCCAACTACGCGGAGAACTTCATCCAGAGTATCGTCTCCACCGTGGAGCCGGCGCAGCGGCAGGAGGCCACCCTGGTGGTGGGCGGGGACGGCAGGTTCTACATGAAGGAGGCCATCCAGCTCATCGTCCGCATCGCCGCCGCCAATGGGGTAAGGGACGCGCCGGCTCCTGGGCCACGCGCTCGGGGAGCCGGCTGTGTGCTACGTGCCGCCGCTGTCACTCGCCCGCCTCCCTGTGGGCTGCGTCCTGACCTCCTCCGCGCGTGGCCGCCCCAGTCCCCACCCCCCGCCCCGCCGGGCGCTCCTGCTGGGCTGTTGGCCGGAACCACGGCGCGGAGTGTGGAAATGTGGCCGCTCGGCCCCGGGAGCTGCTTTCCCGACTCCTGGCGGGCGGTGAGGCGCAGACCCAGGCGCAGGGCTCCACCTTGGGGAGCCCTGCGTCTCCGCCTCCTGCTCCTCCCTTCTCTCCTCCCTTCTCTCCTTCCTTCCACCTTCCCTCCCGGGGCCTCTGACATTTACATGAACCTTCCCCGGCTGAAGATACGGTTACAGAGTGGAGTGCCGTCGCCTTAACCCGGAAAGGTTAAAGGCCGCCGCCTTGCTCAGAACCCCTTCGCCTGCATCCCGGGTTGCCTGCTATTCTGGTCTGGGACCAGCGCTCGCTTCCCTTTGGGTCCCAGCCCGACGCCGTGGGGCCTGGGTGGCTGGAGCGCCAGCCCCTGGTGTGTCGGGCCTGCGGGACGGTCGAGCAGTCTGGTTCCCCACCCCTCAGTCTGCGTTGGGACTGAGCTCCTGCACCCGCGCGTCCCGGTTGCTGGGGCAGGGCTTTGAAAAGGCTAGTCTTTGCCCCTCAGTGCTGCTGGTTCTGTGCCACGGAGGGGGCTGGAGCTGAGTTCCACTGGAACAGAAACGACGTAGTCCACGGCGCTCTTGGGCAAGCAGTGGTGGCAGGCCAGGAAATTAATGCAACACTGTGTGCCTTGTCGGCCTAAGAAGCGTTAACTGACTTAATCGGGCAAGTTCACTCGGAAAGGCGAAGCTTTGAAATAGACTTTGCAGTAAGCCTGATATACGGAAAAATGTATTTATAAAATAAGTAAATGGGAGCTGATTGTTCACTCACTTAGAAAACGTTTACTGATGAGTTTTTCTAAAGGACAGCTTTTCTTTCTATGTTTGAAATCAGATTTGACCTTTACCCAACTCTTGAAACTCATCCCCTTTAATAATTGTATTCCTTTTAATAATACTTTATCTTATTAACATATTGAGTGCCATCTTGCCAAGCACCCTAAGAGACCCTTAACTTGCGGAATCTCATCCTACTGCAGTTCTGCGAGGTAGAGGCTATTATGGTCGATCATCTTCAAGTTGCCAGAGAGAATACAACCTTAGGCAGGATAAATGATTTGCAGGAACTGTCAGGGCAGCACTGAGAATGCATTGTAGAACTTGAACAGCTTTTGGGAATGAAGAAACCCTTAAATCCAAAGATTTGTTTTCCAGTAATCTCCAAAATCTAAACTGGGCCAGATCTACATCTTTGTCCCTGAGTCAGGTATTGTCTGGATTTGTTTTCTTCATGCTCTTGAGTATTCAGACAATCGCAAAGTCTCTTAAAAGAACAAACTAGCTATATCCCAGTGGATCCTTTCATTTCCTTATCACTTGTGTTGAATTTGCATTTTATTCACTTGTTCAACAAACACTGAGCCACGAACTGAGAAATATGTGGATAAAAAGAAAATTCAGACAAAAGACTTGTCCTTAAGAATCTTATAGCATAGCCCTGGCTGGTGGCACAATGGAGAAGGCACTGGCCTGTGAACCCTAAAGTCGCTGGTTCGATTCCCAGCCAGGGCACATAACCAGGTTGCAAGCCAGGAATCCAGCCAGGTCTCCAGCCAGCTCCATAGCTGGAGGCAGGTGAAAGGCAACCATAGATTAATGTTTCTCTTTCTGCCTCTCTCCCTTCCCCTTTCTCTAAAAATAAATTTAAAAAAGAAGCTTATAGCATAATAAAAATTTTAGGGATCCAAAGGAAAATTATCTACTTGGCAGTAGTGGGGGGGGTGGGAAGGAAAAAGTTAAAACAAAAAAATTATTCTTGAAACCTTACCATGTTTTAGCTGCTGTTTCATTGCTTTCCCCCTCTTAGGCCAACCTTTGTAAAACTGGCCTGCATTCACCATCATTGATTTCTTGCAGCCTGTTGACTCCCGCCCCACTGCAACTTTCTGCTTCCTCCACCACTCCACTAAAGTTTCTCCTGCCAAGGTTACTACTGGATTCTCTGGTTGCTAAATCCATTGAACACTTTTTAGAGCTTATCTTCTCTGACCTTCCCATTGCATTTGCCACTGTGGACCATGTACTCTTTTAACCTTCTCATCCTCTTGTCTTAATCACTGTCTCACGATTCTACTCATACCTTTAGAGTTTCTTCCTAAACTGCTTGCCCCACCCATGCCCTAGCGTTCATCTAGGTTTCTGTCCTCAGCTCCCTTCTCTCTGATTTTATTATCTCTCTCTTTGTCTCTCTTGTCACTCTTTCTCCTTACCAGGGATTTGAATATGCTATTCCTTCTCTTCTGGTGTGGTTAAATTCAGATAGCATCCTCAGAAACCTTTCCCTAAACCCCTCTATGCCCTCTCCTCACATTAAGTGATCCTTTCCCATAGGTGCATAACTCTGGAACAGATTAATTGCACCCAGTGAAATTATCTGTTTGCATGGGACACTCCCCCACTAGAGAGTAAGCTTCTTTAAGACAGGTCTGTGTTTTATCTGTATCTGCGTGTAGCGTCCAATGAATCCCTGTTCTGTTGCTTTGAATTGTGAAGTGTGTGGAACTTAAGTTTATTCACATTAAGTATTTAATGTGCTGACTTCCTATCAGACATTGCACTAAGTACTTGGCATACAAATATTCTCACCCTCAGCAAGTGCATAGTCTACAAGGGGAGGTAGACAAGCAAAAGCAGACTGCACAGTGCGTTCAGGGTTATGATGGAGGTATGTGCCAGGTACTGAAGGGACCAGAGCACGGGCTGTGTGTGCTTGGGAGAGCAGGGTCAAGTGCAGAAGGCTTCACAGGAGGGTGGTAGCTGAACTGGGGCTTAGAGGATTAGTTGGAGCTCCCAAGGCAGAGGAATTCTAGGTAGAGTAAAAATTAGGAGTTGAGGGCTGTTCTCTTGGGCAAGTTATTTACTTTCTGATTCTATTTCTCCTCACATGTAATGATTGGAAGTGGTAGTACTCAGAGAGGCTCTTGTAAGGATCAAATGAAACAACATACTTATTTACTTTTTTTAAAAAGAGTTTATTATTTTTAGAGAGAGGGGAAGGGAAGGGAGGGAGGCAGAGAGGGAGAGAAACATCAATGTATGGTTGCCTTTCACCTGCCTCCAGCTACGGACCTGGCTGGAGACCTGGCTTGCAACCTGGTTATGTGTCCTGGCTGGGAATCGAACCAGCGACCTTTGGATTCACAGGCCGGCACCTTATCCACTGAGCCACGAGCCAGGGCTTGAAACAACATATTTAAAAGAACATGGCAGCCCTTTCTGACCTGAACACCCATTTGGTCTCCCAACCAGTGTAAAGGGATTCGTGTTAGTCAAACCCAATTAGGTACAAGTGGCAAAAGCATAACTAGAATTTGGACAACTGAAAAAGGAATTTATTGGCCTCCGTTACGGAAAACTCTTTAAGACATTCCTATGTCAGACTCCCTGGTTCAAACCATTCCTGGTCTCTAAAAATTACTCTTGGGCCTAATGATTTGCAAATGACCAGTATTAGGATTTGGGGAAAGTTCAAAATTATAAGTAAATGTAAGTTTAGATATTTTGAAGGATAGTTTATCATCGTTAGCAAAATAAAATAAATGCCCTTATGGGAACTTATGAATAAGCATGTTTTCTTTCATCAATTCCTGGGAGTTCTTGTGTCATGGATTCCTTTGTTAACCTGTGGAGCCCTTCTCAGAATAATTTTATTTAAAGAAATACAAAGGATTGCAAAGGAAATAAAAGTTATATTGAAATACAGTTATCAAAATATATTAACCAAATTTGTAATATAGCAAGATATATTCTTTATTGATATATTAAATAACAAGAGTCAGAGCAGATTCTAATACTGTCTTAGAGTAGTGATAAGTACAAATGACATTTTGAGATAACTACAATCTAAATATTTTGAGATAAGTACCCTATAAAGTGAAAAATACTTGTGATTTCTGTTAAGTCCCAGGTAGTGGTAGTATTAGCAATGGTAGTAATAACAAAAATAATATCAATAACATGGCTTGCTTACATTCATAACTAAATTTCATTTAGAGGTTAGTGAAAACAAAGATGCGTTTGGTTTGTTTTGCCATTCAAATTCATGGACCCCGTTCATGCTATCCATGGATCTCTTGGGGGCAGGCATTCTAAGGAATCTGAGTTAATAATCCCTGCACTAAACAAATGATTCCCTTTTAGCATCAGGCATTTGCACCAAATGGGTGTCAAATACGCAGCCCAGAGATGAAGCGTCTCTGGTTCTCAGACCAAACCAGTGGGACTTTGAGAACTTTAAGTGAAAGAACTTCACTATGGCCCATGTAGGATGGATCACTCTCTTCTGCACATGCATGAAGCCCAGCTGCAAATACAGGTGAAAGGACTCGTTTCTGGGTATAATTGTGAGAAGGAAATGAAAGAACACTGAGCAGGAAGGAGAGTGATTTGGAGCTCTGAGGTAATTGGTATTAAATGGAAGCCCCTTGATTTTTATACTTAAAATCTGCTATCCTTAGGTCAGGGATGACTTGGCAGAGAAACACCTTTGGATCCGTTTATAATATGCTGTAACTCTCATATTTGAAAAAATGCCTTTTTTCATTATGATAGGCTTATGAATGGTTGTTCTCCCCTTGTGGACGCTTTGTGATTTTGGTTCAGTCTTCAATAGCAGGATGAATAAGATGTTGTCTTTTTCCATCCAGGGATGTGCAGTCTTTGGGGAAGATAAGACACAAGAAATACGTACACATGCAAAGAACAGAATTAGAAAAAGTGCAGATAAGAGGGAGAACATTCTGGCCTGAGGAAAGAAGAGACAGAAATTGAGTTGCATCCTGAAGAGTAGACAGGGTGCAAACAGAAAGGAGGAGCCACCGCACAGGAGGAGGACGAGGCAGAACGGTAAAGTGGAAAAACGGACAGGACTATTTTCTAGAGCTGAGCACTTAGCTGCCAAACAGTCTTTGTTATATGAAATACTTCAGTAAAATTCTTAGCTTCACTAATGCTCTTGCTAAAAAATTGGGTTTTTAAAATTTTTTCCACATTCTGTTACATCCTCACCAGAGGACATTGTTTTCATTGCTTTTAGAGAGAGAAGAAGGGAGACAGGAAAATGTCCATGTGAGGGAGATTGGTTGTCTCTCTTACGGGCTAGGACTGGGGATCTGTCAGACATGCTCCAACCAACTGAGCCACACCGCCAGGACTCCTTTTCTCTTAACCAAATCTGGTGGCTATGGATCATTAAAGACTAAAGAGAACATTCTCCTTTTTCACAATAAAACTTCTTTTGGTAAACAAGATTAGATAGGAGAGAGCGATTCATTGATTCATTAAGTATTTATTGAGCACCTATTGTGTGCCAGGTCCTGTTTTAGGAACTAGGGACACAGCAGTGAACCAAACATTCAGTGGAATGATTTAAGTGAGCTACATCTTTAAGAAAGTTAAGTAAAAAAGTTTGAACTGATTAGTCATTTTCTGTTAAATTTTCTTAAAGTCCACCCAGACATACCCATCATATGGTTGCCTTTCAAGCTGTGCTCAAAGTTGGGAACCACTTTTTAAGAATGGCTACTAAGTGCTGTAAGTAATTGAAGACTCACTAGGCTTTAGTTGAAGACTTTTCTCACCTGCCATCCCCAGGGGTATTGTTGGTGAAAGGTGAAGACAATGTGCCTTTCTCTTGGGTTATGAAGATGGATGTCAGTTTTTTTTTGTTTGTTTGTTTGTTTTCTTTTAAGTTAATTATTGGAAGTCCCCCTTCCCAGTTATTCTCCCAGTCATTACCTATTGGAGTCTCTGAGGCATAAGATAGAAATGGTGAGTCAAGCCCTAAATAAATATCGTGGGGACTGCCAATTAAGTCATGCCAATAAAGATTTAATCATGCCCTGGCTGGCGTGGCTCAGTGGATTGAGCACCAGCCTGCAAACCAAGGGGTCTCTGGTTTGATTCCTAGTCAGGACACATGCCTGGGTTGTGAACCAGGTCCCTAATTGGGGGCACATGAGATGCAACCACACATTGATGTTTCTCTCCCTTTCTTCCTCCCTCCCTTCCCCTCTAAAAATAAATAAAAATTTTATTAAAAAGATTTAATCATAAGTGTCAAGCATTTTGAACATTACACTTTCATAGTGTTCATTATCCACTTTATCCACATGTTCTTTTCTTTACCCACTTCGTGAGTACCCCGGTGTTTCTGAAAATATGTAACATGATGGACAAGTGGTAGTACAGAAAGACTGGTTGACTTTTCCAACTTGGTACTAAATGGTAGAGTTGGTCTTCTTGTATTTTATCCATTTGATCTTTTCCATAGATAAGTATATCCTAAAGCAGAGAGTTCTGGGATTGTTTAATATATGATTAAATATATGGGTTAAATGTTTGGGAAAACTGGATTGGGCAATTTTAAGTTGGACTTTCAGAACTTTTAATGTACAAATAGGTCCGGTGAATTTGCCAGAAGACCCTTAGGATGATTTTGCAAAACACCAATTTGCACTCCATGGGTTGACATGACCATCCATCCGTATGTGGTAAGAATCTTCCCAAATTTAAGTTTAGCTTATTCCCTTTAAACTATTGTTAATGGCATGTAGCGAGGGTGAGTTCCTGTTTTCCTGTAGATGTAAACTACATGGCTTATTTTAATAACTAATAAGTGAATTTGTTTTAGGTTGCTGCTGGGCATGATTAATTCAACCCAATGAGTACTTTCTTCCTGGATCAGTGTGTGGTAGTATTTGGGGATAAGGATTTTACTCTCATCAAATATTAGTCCTATATGCCTATAAGCACCTCTGTTGCTAAAGAGTGAGTTGAAGTGGCTCCTACATTCTCAGGACCCAGTGGGCTCCATCCATGTGTTGAGTAGCTCTTGTGGGACCAAACCAACCAGTGTGAAATCATGAACCCTGGCAGGGAGCTCATGATGCACCTGTCAGTTAAACGGAACTGCTTCCTAGGATAAAGCATAGAATAAGACAAGCCCAGTCCTCACCCACTTGGAACTTCCAGTAGATGTTTGTGTGGGAGGCCAGGTGGGTTACAGACAGCAAACCAACAACTGCTACCAGATACAGCCAGAGCTATTATGGGGGTGAGCAAGGCAGGCAGTGAGAGCAGAAAAGAGGTGCACCTGAGTCAGGCACAGAGAAGCAACAACCATATCCAGGCCTGGAGGTGAAGCGGAGAAGGAATGTTCCAGGCGGAATCAAATGTGAGAGAGCACTGCATGTTGAAGAGATAGGTTGGAGGTCCCCTCACCCTCCATTAATATATTTTTGCTTCATACTCTGCAAAAATTAACCACACTAAAAACATACCTCATGTTTTATATTTTACAAGATACTCTACATGCGTTGCTTTATTTTCTCTACAGCAAGGATTTCAGGTGTCACTGGTCACAGAGTCAGGGTAAGAGACTGGGAACTGCCCCCTCTGTTCCTGGAGTGTGAGAGATGTGACAGTATAAAACACACCCAAGGACTGTGCTCCCAGTACCACATTCCCCCTGGGATGGCCGAGGACACTGCTGGTGGTGGTGGTGGTGGGGTCTTCAGTAAATGAGCATTTGAAGAGGAGAAGTATGTTATTTGGTTTGAAGCCACTTCCTTACTATTAGGTGGAATTGAAACCAGTTGATGGAGTCACAGTGTAAAGGCAGAGGCAAAATCTACATCAAGACGTGACTGTTTTTCTTCCTTTGATCATTCACATAAAAAATAAAAACTGAGCTAGTAGAATATAATCCAGGACCAGCTGGCCTCCGTGGAGTCAATGGGGGCAAATGATGAACTCATCTAATTAATACTATGAAGTCACATTTTCCCATGGAATGGAGTCTCAAGTTAAAGTGGAAAGTGAAACTTTAGTATAGTCAAAATCATCCTTAAAATCTCTTAGGCCCTGGCTGGTAGGTAGCACAGTGGATAAGGCACCAGCCTGCGAACCCAAAGGTCGCTGGTTCGATTCCCAGCCAGGGCACATAACCAGGTTGCAAGCCAGGGCTGTAGCTGTAAACAGGTGAAAGACAACCATACATTGATGTCTCTCTCCTCTGTCTCTCTCCCTTCCCCTCCCTCTAAAAATAATAAGTAAAATCTTTTAAAAATACCTCTTAGTAAAGTACCACATTGGAAAACAAAATATGTGATGTAGTACGTCTTTAAATACCAGGGGCAACTAGAAATTTTTGCCATGGGCCACCTCTTTGGCTATGCAGATAATCATACCCATTCTTCTTTCCACCCGTGAAACACATGACTCTTCCCCAGGGGAGGCACCCCAAATTCCTTCCAGTAAATATATAGTTATAAGTGCAGCAGTCACCAGCCGTAGTGTTTGCAATCCACAGTTAAAGAAGATCCTTTACCAGAGGTACAACCTTCATCTTTGCACGAGCTTCTTTCTGTACTGTGGCAAGAAGCAGTCACCTAACATTCCTCTTGTGACTTTTCCCAACCATTTGCCCCGAGCGGAAAGTTTGGTTGGCCAGTGGTCTGCCCTCCAATGTGGCAGTGGTAACACTTATGCCATGGCATAAAAAGTATGCTGATATCACCACACACTGTTCTGTTTTGGTACAGAATACGTTATATTGTTAGCTAAAATGTAGATTTGGCTACTAACATTCTTTCAAAATAAGTTACTTAAGCAAAACAAAAGTGCGTAGGAACAAAGGTCTTTCTAGTAGACTGGATGTGGGCACTCCAGGGCCTGTGTGGTGGCCCCAATGTGTAAGGGGACCCAGCTGTGCGTTGTTGCTCACCCTCCCCTAGTGAGTTGCCCTTACCTGCCTGATCCCACATGGCTTCTTTCCCCCGTAAAGTCAGTCTGGCCAATAGGAGAGGGAGACAGGGAAAGAAAGGTACCTTTTTTTTTTTTTTTTTTTTTTGAGAGACTGTACATTTAAGGCCTTTTCTAGCAGCAAGGGAAGCTAAAAATATCAACATTATTCTGGGTGCTCTGTGTCAAGCTTGGGGGTATCAAGCTAAATGAAAGGAAGCATTGATGTTGAATGACACCTGATAGCCCCCACTGTCTTAAATATGCTTTCCAAATTTGGTGAAAACCACTCAGTCATTTTCACGTGATGTAGTTACAGAGAGAAAACAGGAACTTAATTTTCTATACATAAGCAGATTTTTGGAAGAGCTCTTGACTATTATTCTAACCTCCATCTTAAAAAGCAGCCAGGGCACAAATATTTCCATTGTGGAGGGCTTTTAAAATAAACTACTTTAAAAAGAATTTTTTTTAATAAATAAATAAACTACTTAGCCCTGGCTGTTGGCGCAGTGGATAGGTGCCAGCCTGCAAACCCAAAAGTTGCTGGTTCAATTCCCAGCCAGGGCACATAACCAGGTTGCAAGCCAGGTCTCCAGCCAGGTTCGTAGCTGGAGGCAGGTGAAAAGCAACCATACATTGGAGTTTCTCTTTGTCTCTGCCTCTCTCCCTTCCCCTCTCTCTGGAAATAATAAATAAATTAAAAATAATAATAAACTACTTTATTGAGATATATTTCCCATTGCACACACAATTCACCCATTTAAAGTGTACAATATTTTTTAGTACATTTACAGATCTGTGCAACCATGACCACAGTCTAATTTTGGGATATTTCTATGACCTTCAGAGAAGTCCGGTGTATTACCAGTTAATCCTCCTTGCTCCCCCATGCCTTCAAACCTAAGTAAGCGGCCACTAGTCTACCTCAGGTCTCTATAAATTCACGTGGGTGGATTTTACATGGACTGAGTGTTCCATTGTGGTTGCCAGGCAGAGGAAGTGCACTTAGCAAGCGAAGCCCCAGGAGTATGAGAAGCGAAGGCAGAGGGTTTGTGTCCGAAACAGGAATTAGTGTCCCAAGCTTCTGAGTGCACTGCTCTGCACGCTGGAGACACACAGTGGAAAGTGACCCCATTCCCAAGGAGACCAGTTGAATGGGAGAATATCAACCCACACAGCAAGGCGGTCACCCGTCTATTATGAGAACCAATACGTAAAGGAAAGGAGATCTGTGGAGGCACTTGCCCCAGCCTGCGGGGCACTGTCTGTGGAGGGAACAGTGAGGCCAGCGAAGGCTTTCTCCGTGAGATGAGCCTGTGTTTCCCAGCAAACCTGTCCGAAGCAGACCAGGCCGTCAGAAAAAGGAGGAGCAATTTCTCCAGGAGAATAGCTTCTTCATTTTCATGAGCATAAGCAATCCGATTTCCTTTTCTACAAACACATTTGAACTTATATATCCAAATTAGTGTTGTATCCTGCCAAATCACCACACTGGGAACTGCACGCTTATTCCAGCGATGTGTCTAGTGCACAGAGCATTTTGAAACTCCTCTATGGGAGTTATTTCTCAGCCAGTCGGTTTATGGGTCACTTAGGAAAACCAGTCACATTATTTTATAGTCATGCCTCATTTTTCACCTAAAACGATGGAACAAGATTTGATCACCCACTTTATTCATTAGACATGGCTCCAACCAATTTTTGTCTCTTTCCAAAGTTCAAATCTATTCTCAAAGGATGACATTTGTTATGACTGAAGACTTTCAGCGAAAGTGCCACAGACTGTAAAGAGTTTCCCTAAAAGGGTTCCAGAAATGTTAGTGCGATGTCAGCATTGTTTGAATAAATATGTTGCTTCCCAAGGTGATTATTTTGAAGGTGGTAACATTAATCTAGATGAAAATACTCCGCAAAACTTTAAAATGAGTTACTGTATTTTTTTTTTTAAGATTTTATTAATTATTTTCAGAGAGAAGGGCAGGGAGGAAGGAAGAAAGGGAAAGAAGCATCAATGTATAGTTGCCTCTTACCTGCCTCCAGCTGGGGACCTGGCTGGAGACCTGGCTTGCAACCTGGTTATGTTGCCCTGGCTGGGGAATCAAACCAGCCACCTTTGGGTTCACAGGCAAGCACCAATCCATTGAGCCACCAGCTAGGGTGAGAGTTACTGTATCTTGTACTGTTTAAGCCCACTGCCCTGTCAAGAAGATCTTAGAAGACAGTTTGTGCTGAGGAGGCAAAGTCTACACAAGTAGACAAATGGCCCTGACCCATGATGAGAGTCCTGTCCACTCTAAGCCACAGAACTGGAAACCTAGATATTAAGCCTGTGCCCACCTGGCTCTGGGAGATCGTCCCATGGTTGCCAACAGGCCCAAAGATGGGGCTGGGGTGGCATAGCTGGATGGAGACGGGGAAAGATCTTTTGCTTTAGTAGGGAAACTATTATGTTATACTGTTTCTACAGGATTTTGAAAATGCATTCTGTGGAGCAAATTGAAATCCATTAAAAACAAAAAACTGAAACAGAAGGGAAATTTGTGTAGGAAACCTAGGTGGAATTGGAGTAAGGTTGTCACCTGTGATGAAAAACAAACTGTCACCCCAAGCTGAGCTGCACAGTTGGTGCCAAGCCCTCTGTGGTCGAATCTGTGAAAAAAAACGCCATCCATATATATAGATTTGGGGTAAAAAAGACTAATAATAATAATAATATCTGCCTTGAAAGATTCATGTGAGGATGAAATAAAATCTGTGAAGCACTTATAGAGCGTGGCATTGTAAATGTTTAGTAAACAGGAGATTCTGATTCTAGCAATGGTTATGATTATTCCAAATGCTGATGCCATTGGAGAGCAAAGAGAGGGCTTCTGCGTCTGTCACAATCCCCACCAGATGTCATGTCCTATCTTGGTCCATACAGTATCCCTTGATTTGACCTGGCAGAAGTTCACAGTTGCTGTTAAGTCTTAGTCACACACCCATTATCAGACTTTCACCTCATTGAAGTCATGAGCTAGCAGTAGATAGCTGAAGATGGATATTTTAGGATGGGCTGAGGCCAATGTCATGTTCCAGATGGGAAGCTACAAGAAGCATCTGCGGGCATTGCGGTAAACTCCCCAAACTGCATGAATTTGCTCGGGCAATAAACATTGTTGAGTGAGTACTTTATGCCCCAGGCACTGTGTGAGATTGTTGGGGGTGCAAAGATCAATAAGATAAATTCTTAGGATGTTCTTGCTAGTACAGGAACATCCATAGGTTGTTTCAAAAACATGGTGTGAATACTAGAGTATTAGTTTCTTCTGGCTGCTGACAAATGACTATAAACTGGGTGACTTAAAATCACTGAGATATATTTTTTCACCATTCTGGAGACCAGAAGTCTAAAATCAAAATGTTGGCCTCTGAAGGCTCTAGGGGAGAAGTCTTCCTTGCCCCTTTCAGCTTTGGGTGGCTCCAAGTGTTCTTGACTTTGTGGCTTCCAAACTCCGGCCTCTGCCTGTGCCTTCAATTAGCCCTCTCTTTGCATCTTCTCTTCTGTCTCTTAAGGACACTTGTTATTGGATTTAGGGTCTACTTGGGTATTCCAGATTGGGCTCATCGCAAGATCCTTAACTTAATTACATCTGCAAAGACCCTTTTATCGAATAAGATCACATTATCAAGTTCTAGGTAGGTATATCTGTGGGGAGTTAGGTGGAGCTGGCTACCATTCAGCCTACTGACAACTGAATGAGAGGAGATATTCAGGGAATCATGGGAACACAGAGGAGAGCCACCCAACTCCACCTTGATGGGTAGGAGAACAAGGAACAAGAATGTCCTCTCTTCCCAGAATAGGTGGTTTTTGAAACAAATGCACAATGATAAAGAGGAATCTGGGAATGTAGTCAAGAGAAGTGCAGGTGGAGGCAAGGCACAGTCACTGGTTTAATGCATATAGTTAATACCTTTGTTGTCCTACTTAAGAGTAAACTAATGGTAATAATTGGTGAGAAAATTCCAGAACTCCATGGTCCATCTGCAGTGCTCCTGTAGACTCTTGACATAATGCCGAATGGAAGACATGCGATTCAGTGGCCCCTTGAATATTACCAAATAAGTTCAGTTCACAGTGATGGGTTGAAATTGGAGGGTTCAAATTCCAGTAGTACAATTTACTGTGCAGAACATGTATCTGCTTAACTGATCTAAAACCCAGTTTTCTCATTTGTAAAGTGGGATTAATTCAACTATCTTCCACTTGGCTCACAGAGTTTTATGAATATTAAATAATGGGCATGTAAAGGTTCAGGGACTCTAAGGCACAACCCCAAGGTGAGTTATTAGGGTTGCTTTTCAATTGCTTAAGGTAAGTCACCCCACTGGACTAATGTCAGCCTCCTGCCAAAACAAATCTCAATGTGCAATTTTATCTAGCGTATCTCAAAGTCCAAAGCTCGGATGGCTAAAAAATAACCAAAAAGTAAAGCTATCATGCCATTTTGAGGTTAGTGGGATATCAAAATCACTTTTTACGTTAGAATTTTTTCACAGTATAACTTCGGTGTCTGACAGACTGGAGTTTAATTCCTGAATAGGCTGTTTATTAGCTGTTTCATCTTAGGCAAACTGCTCAAACTGTTGTTCTTTCTTCACTGGTAAAATTAAAATACTATGTCATAGAGGCATGTTTAGGAAATAGTAAGGTAATGCATAGGAAGTTACCTAGCCTAACGCCTCACACAGAGCCACAGTAAGCAGGCTACCGCACTGGGCAGTGGAGGTTTTGATGGGAAATACAGACCCTTTAAATGCCTCTCTGCTCATAGTCCCCCTGCCACCTTGCACCTTCTCAGTTTCACTTCTCTTCCCAGCTGTGTCAATGACCTATCAAGATGCTCCACACCTGTTAGCCTATAAAATTCTGAACAGAAATGTCTTTTGTACAGAGGCTCTTTCATGCCCAGAGCCCGGTGACTGAGTGGCCTTGTTCTGCATAACTTTAGGCTTTTAGTAATATGTTCTCAGCCTGATACTCAGTTGTCTTATCTCAAAAGAACACAGAGGCCAGCCCCCAAATAAGGAGAGTTGCTCCTGAGTAGCTTAGCTTAAGTCTAGAGTGCTAGGTGTTTACTTAGTCTGCCCGCAAGGGGTTTAGGGTGATGGTTGCTCAAAGTCTGCTTGCTCCAAAAGCTTCTTCTGGACAATATTTCAGGGAGTGCTTTCCATCCCTCAAACACTTACTGACCATTTTCTCATTGCTCTGTATTGTGTTGGGCGTTTGGGGCATACACAGTGCATATAGTTGCCAGGGCCCGGTGGAGCTCCTGTCCATCCGGCATTACAATCTAGTGTGACAGGTGCCTCCCTGGGTGTCATTGGGAGCACTAGGGTGGTCAGAGGAAGCTTTCAGGGGAAGGGAATTGGAGCCAAGTTCTGAAGGATATGAAAAAGGAAGCCAGGAAGAAGCGGAGACATTCTAGGTAGAGGAAGCAGCACAGGCAAAACAAAGAGGCCATTGTGGAAAGCCAGCCTACTGGCTGAGACTTGAAAACAACTGTCTGAGCTGCACTGCAGGAAGAGGGGAGTGGGGCAAGGCAGCCAGGATGAGTTATCCTCATACCGTCCATAACCCCTGAGGCTCTCTTCATACAGAGGCCAACCCCGGACCCAGTCTGAGGGTTATCTTCTGATGCCACTGGAAGGGATACTTAGGTTAGCTATTTATAAGGGGAACTGGCTCACAGTATTTGTCTAGTAACTCAGTAAAGATCTATCAGTGTGCTGAGACTTTTTGTTTGCTTGTTTACTATTAATATTACTCCTTTTAAAGAAAATGTGAGAGGGATACATTGATTGGTTGCCTCTTGCACGCCCCTAACTGGGGACCTGGCCTGCAACCTAGGAATGTGCCCTGACTGGGAATTGAACCCGTGATTCTGGTTCACAGGCTGGTGCTCCATCAGTTGAGCCACACCAGTGAGGGTGAGAATATCTTTCAAAAAATTAATTTTAATGAAATACATTGGAATAATATTGGTTAATAACATTATGTAAATTTCAGGTGTACAACTTTATAATGTGACATCTGTACCTATACTCTATTGTGTGTCACCACGTAAATCCTAATCTTCAAAATGTCACCGTTTATTTGACTACCTCTACCTGCTTCGTGCCCCCATGCCCTTCCCCTCTGCTAACCACCGTTCTGCTGTCTGTACCTGGGAGTTTCTTGGATAGACAGTGAGCCACTGTCTGCCGCACAACTCCAGGGCGCATGCTTTGCCTTGTACTCCAGGTGAGCGGCCCCCTAGGGTGGGGCAAGGCCGCTGGAGGGTTAGGGTCCAGGCTGTGGGAGCGCTTGCTTGTTGTTCTGTTTTCTACCACAAGGGGGAAACCTATAACCACGAACAATTTGAAAAATAAAACTATTCTTGAGATAGACCCATTTTTTTCACCAGGGGGATAGGTTCCTGGTATTAGGCAGAAGAAGGAAAATATTCTGTTAGCACCAAATGAATATTCTTAAGGGATTTAAATGAAAATTTTCTTGAGGGTGTTCCAAAAAGGAAATAAGGTAAAAGATACATAGATAGATAGATGAATTTCGTATGAACAGTATAAATTGCTATTTTTATAGGTCAAAATGGTTGAATATTTGTAATTTCTAATAAAACAGAAGTCCTCCTCGCATGTATATTATATATGAATGGGATTACTGAGCCCCAATAGAATGATATATGTGAATTATACCTTGTTGTATAGCAATAAATTACCGAGATTTAATCACACAAGTCCAGAGTGGCATTTATGGAGGTTAGGGGTATTTTCCATAACTTCTCTCTCTCTTCTGAGCACTCACAGGTTCCTTGCAAGCTCACAGGTTAGCACTGTTCACTCCATTTTAAAATGACTTGTTGGCTTACCTGACTCCTTTTAGACTTGACAGCTCGAGTCTGTCATCTCCCATGGTGCACAGCGCCTGGTGAAATGAATGCAGTAAGTCAGCTTGTGCAGTAACTGTTGGGTACTTGGATGGATAAATAAGTGGACAGCAGACTGATGGATGCTAAAGGATGTAAACGCTCTGAGGCAGCTGTTTGTTTTTCAACTTCAAAGTATGCTTCAGGAGTCTTTTTGAACCTTGGTTTCTGTACAGCTCCAAGCCATCTGGCCCTGTGATTCTTCGGGTTTTGTACCTTCTTTATAGTTTAATGTATTTTCTTTTTTTAAAAAAAGAACATTTCTCAACTCTATTGAGATGCACATATCCATAAGTAGGTATGAAACACAGCTATACATATTCAGATTGATTCAGGGCAGTAATAAAAACTAACACTATATCGGCTCTGGCTGTTGGCATAATGGGTAAGGCGCCGGCCTGCGAACCCAAAGGTGGCTGGTTTGATTCCCAGCCAGGGCACATAACTGGGTTGCAAGCCAGGTCTCCAGCCAGATCCATGGCTGGAGGCAGGTGAAAGGCAACCATACACTGATGTTTGTCTCCCTCTCTGCCTCCCTCCCTTCCCCTCTCTCTAAAAATAATAAATAAAATCTTAAAAAAAAAAAAAGAAAAAAGAAAAAAAAGAGAGAGAAAATGGGGGCATCAAGAGGTTCAGTACTTTGCTCAAAGTCATCCAGCTAGTAAAAGGTATTCTTGCCTACCTCCTTGCTGTTGACAGAGATTGCTTGGAGGACAAGGGAAGGGGTCTCTTGTCTTCTTGCCTGGGTGGGACAGCAGCAGCTGGATCTTGACTCAGAACTGACAGATGGAAGCCAGCCCTACAGAGCCCCGCTCCACACAGTGACAGTGACAGACACCCAGTCAGACTACAGTAAGCCACCAAGAGGACTATATCATAAGGCTAGAGGGGTGTCTCTGAAAGCCAAGGGTGGGATGCGCAGTTGGGCTGCATCAGAGCCCAAGATGGGAGGAACCTGTTTTCTCCTGTCTGTTCATTTCAGCACAACCTTATTTTTCTCTGCTGACACTTGTCAGTATTAGTTGTTGTTGTTGTTGTTGGTGGTGGTGGTGGTGTGTGTGTGTGTGTGTGTGTGTGTGTGTTTGTAAAAACTATATTTATTATAAACTCATTTACTCAAGTTCCTATGAATATTTTGAGCTTATAAAGCAAATGTTTATTTTGATTTTTAAGTATTTTTGTCTAACAAGCAAAACTTTGAAAGTGTTCAAGTTGTTCTTATGTAACCTAATAGTGATAATAACAGACGCTTGTGTAGGCATCCTACACAGCCCTGATTTTAGAACTTTGTGAATATTACCTCATCAATCATAACTGCACCAAGTGAGGTAGGGGGAGGTGCTATTCTTCTCATTTTTATAGATGAGGGATTAGAAGCATAGAGAGGTCACATAAGTTGTCTGAGGTCACATAGCTAGTGACTGGCATAGCTGGGCTTCCACACCTGTCACTGACTTTAGAATCCATCCCCTGAAATATTATAGCAAACTATCTGCATCTGATGATTTAAACTTATAAATTATTATAGTACATTCAACGTTGTCTTGAATGTTCCAATAATGTTTATAATTTTGATAAAATCCTCTTACCTCCTTTAAATCATAAGTCAAAATAAGTTACTCAACTACACATTATAAATTGGATTCTCAAAGCTAATCCATCAAACTAATATCCCAGATGCACTATTGTACTTAAAGGACCAAGTATACTTAAATTTTCTTCCAAACTTCCTGCAAAAATATTAAAACTATAAGTTTGATTTATTTTTTCTGTGTCCTATGACTTTGATTTATTTTGTCTGTTCTATAGTTATTCTAAATCTTTCTATGTTTAAAAATACTCACTTCCAAGTCATTTTCTCATCCCAAGCAACTAGGACTTAACTTTTCCAATTGGATTGGGGGTGACGTAATCAGCCGGATGAGGTGTTATGCTGGCCAGAGAGCCGGACGTGGACCCACCCCAGTCCAGAACGGCAGTGCCAATTCGGAGTCTTAACACATTGTTGGCTGGTCAGGAAAACACTCAGGTTTGCACTTGCACTAGCTTTTGTATAAAATTGCTGATCAACAATGTGTTAAATGGCTTGTATTCCCTAATTCTTATGTCTCATGAATCTGCAAATCCTTTCCTCTTGAGAGATTCATCTAACCTATTTCCTGCTTGATTCTGTTCTGAATTCTCTTCCATTCTTCCCATCCATGAGGCCAGGAACTCTATAGATGACTAATGATCCAGACCTGGACCCCGAACAGCTCACAACACATTCTCCTATGTTGTCTGGCTGTCAGTCACAGTTCTGTAGGGATTCTCACGATGTGACTGTCGCTGCCCTGCCACTCCTGGGTTTTCTCGTCTTCTCAGTTTAAGGACTAACTGAATCTGACTAGTACACTTTTGTGTTCTAATTCTAGGTTGTGAGGACAGAAAACTCAACTCCCCCAGCTTTGGTTAGGTGTCCACCCCTGGTGGCCAGGGTCTGGCATCAGGATCCTGAGTAGCAAATGGGCCCAGGAATTTACTCTTGGGGAGTGTGGTGGGGCGCAGTTTTCAGAGAAGGGAGGGAATGAATGAAAGATACTACATGGAGAAGTGGTCAGACGAAAGAGAGATGTTTGGGTAGTGCCTTCATATTGGAGCAAAAGAAAGCTCAGCAGCACTCAGCTGGCCCAAGGACACAAGTTAAGGTCACAGGTAGGAGGCAGTGGAGGAGCTGCTCTAGGCCCGGTCACATGGACCAGGTGAGGGAGGAACGAACCCCTCGGAGCCACCACAGCTGAGGAAGGCATCCTTTTGGCAAGCCATGGTTAATCTTTTCCAGCCTCTTACTTTTCCAAGCTATTTAATGCGTCACCAGAGCCACTCAACTTTCCAAAAAAACACAGATGTTTAAATTCCCCCTGCTTATAAATGTCCATAGCTTCCAGTGCCTACAAAATAAACTTCAGTGTGGTTCATGGGACTCTATGATCTCACCCCTAGTATTTCCCCAGTCTCACTGCCACCTCTCAAGAGCTGTGGCTCTGTACACGGGCCTTTGGGACCATGACGACACCACTGTGCTACAATGGTTTCTCTCTGGTATGAGCTTGTTAAGAGCAAAGGCCAAAAAAAAGAGCAAAGGCCTATCCACCTTTTTTTTCTATCCCCACTATCCTCCAGAATGTAAAAAAAAAAAAAGAAAAAAGAAAAGAAAAGAAAAAGAAAAAATTCATATTATTACATCATTTTTTAGTTTGCAGAGGCTTTCATTGACATTCAGTGAGGTCATTTTCACAAAAACCTTGTGAGGCAGGTATCATTACCCCACTTGAAAGGCGAGAATCTGTAAGGGTGGGGCTTCCCATTTACTGACACTTTGCGACATGCTGGACACAGTACTGAGTGTTTTCACATATGTTACCGGATTCAGTTCTCAGAACAACCTCGAGAGCTATCCCCGTGTTACAGGCAGTGTGGCTGAATGACTTGGCTCAAGATTGTACCTCTAATACATTGTAGTCATGGAGTCGAGCCCTGGATGTGTGGCTCCTAAACCAGCGGTCTTTGCCTTAGCCTGCAGTGCCTACCCTGGGGCTGACATTTAACAGCACATGCTTGTTTCCTGGAGAAATGAGTGACTATTTCCCAGCTTGTGTGTCCTGTCACTGGTATCAAACACCCCAACAGTCAGGGGCAGTCACCTGCAACCAGTCACAAGCTCAGGGCTCAGGCCAGGGGTCTGATGGTCCCTACTGCATTTAGCCCAATTAGTACAAGGTTCCCAGTGCTTGCACCTAAAGACAGGGTTAGCACTTCCTTCCTTTATGCCATTCCTGTCATTTGCTAAAGAAGAACTGTTGGTATGAAGAGGTGAATCTATTTAGGCCTCAGGTCCAGCATTCACATGAGCCCTGGAACATACTAGTTAGCTACCCAATAAATGTTTATTGGCAGAAAGAAAGATAGAATGAATGAGCAAAGTCTTGGCAAGTCTACAGCTTCTGCCGTGTTCTACTAGGAAGGCATGATTGCTGATCAGAATGGGAGCTGGAGTCTCTCCGAGGCCAGGAGCGAACGGGTTCGTAACTCTGCCATTGTGAAATTGATTGGACCCAAGACCAGTATGAAAGTTCCCTGTCTGAAGGGAATAATCCTTAAATCCCCCATATGGTTTAAATGTAATTTGTGTCATTGTGAAGGAGTACTGGCAATGCAGGCGAATTCGTTAGGCCAAATTGGGTTTGCTATGCTCGACAGTAACGTTCCTGAAGATGAAGTTCAACCTTTGCTGGAGAGTTGAAACAAATGAGTTTCTTAATGGCTGCCCCACTTAGCCTGAGCGTCTTAGGAAGCTTAATGTTTTTAATGCCTCTCCTTTTTTACCACACTTCACAGTCCATCTAACATTGCTGCTTCTGGTAATATTTTTATATGGGGTTGAATACTTCAGTGTCCATAAAATTATGACTCAGGCCCATTTTTAGAATAGAAGCTTTTCTAGGGCAAGGATTAGATCCTTTTCGGTCCTGCTTTTGCATATAGACAAACACCATGGCAGACATAGGTAGTTGCTGAAACCGTTACTCTCTGCTTTTGAGTACAGAACTCTTTCCTTCAAGTCTTAGATTTGGTGTGCATTTACATTGCTGGGTGTTCATCGACATGTGCAGGAACCACAAGAGATGGGAATCTCCCCCAGTCCGTGCTTGGCTGTAGAGCTGGCTCATAGGAAGGGAAGTAAAAATGCACATGTGCCTGCAGTCATTCCCATCCAACAGGGGGACACTGGGTTTACCTAGTGAGCTCTTTCCATAGACGTATATAACCTCTCAGTGCTTGAACACTGTTACCTATTTCTACTTGTGTTAAATAATCTTTTAAATATGAAGATGACCCAGGGGGGAGGGTCATTTAAAAATCTTGACATGAAGAGGCAAATAAGTAATGAACTCCAAGATGGTATATCAGTATTTGGAAAGTTAAGACTGGATTAGTGCCAGCATTATTAAGTTTGTAAGAACTACTTTAGAAACATTTTTCTTTAACCTTCAAGAATTAGAACAGTTGCCTTTGGAAGACTTTCTGGATCAGCCACTTTTCAGATAGTTAAAAACTGGCACTAGCCCAAGAAGAGGCTTATTCTAGAAAAGTGTAGCTTTCCAACAGTTGCAATGTGAAAAAATATTTTTAGAAACAAGTTTTGGTCCAAATGAACACACTGATAAACTGAGGTGTTCTGTTATCTGATGTGGACACAATCATCAAGGAAAAAAACAAGAAAACAAGCATTTACCATCTTTTTTTTTTTTAAAGATTTTATTTATTATTTTCAGAGAGAGGGGAAGGGAGAGAGGCAGAGAGGGAGGGAAATATCAATGTATGGTTGCCTTTCACCTGCCTCCGGCCATGGTTCTGGCTGGAGACCTGGCTTGCAACCTGGTTATGTGCCCTGGCTGGGGAATTGAACCAGCAACTGTTGGGTTTGCAGGCTGGCGCCTTACCCACTGTGCTACCAGCCAGGGAAGGCATTTGCCATCCTTTGAAACAAGATCTGTTGGATCTCATGCTGCTAATGAACCCACTTTTATGTGTATGTGTTTTGTGTTAAATATCTCTTTTGAATTTTCATTCTTATGCCTTGATTCCTCATTATTTCTCATTTTATGAAATTAATTAACCACAAACTATACATAAATAAATGAAAGTGTAGGAAAAAACCAACAAAACCTTCTTCTAGTTCTAGCTTCAGAAAGAGCTTCAGCAGGATAATGGCAGACCACCAGCAGAGAGCATGCTGGAGTGTGTGGGTGGAGAAGTCCTGCTTGGTTGATGTTGGAGTGGCCTTGTGACCAAGTATCTCTGGATCAACCCTGGGATTTCAAAATCTCATTAAGAAAACTACCAATTACGTGGTTGGTTGCTCTGTTATTCCCAATGAAAAGATTATCGGGTTGATATTTTCTGAATCTGGATCTATTATTAAATATGTCAAGATGCGTAGGCTGGCTTAATTTGCAAGCCTATCTGAAACCAGAGCTTTAAAAGCATGAATTAAAATAAAATGCATTGGAAAATGTTGAAAAACAGTGACATGTAAACTACTGTTAAGAAAGCCAGCTTACTTTGTAAATTAATTTCTAACATTTTTAGTTTTAAAAACTATAATAAGCAAAAAATAAGCTATAAGAAGTAATTGTCTTTTGGCTAACTGGTTTTCCACTGAATGGCTATGTCTTGTGAATTGTTTCAGTGTTACATCTAGAGGCCTTCCCTGCTCATGGGCCAGCCCATTTGTCATTGGAGGAAGAATAAGCCCCTTGCTGGTTGGTAGCTGTTTCATGAAGCTGTTAGTTCTGCTGGTCCTGCTCAGCTCAGACCCTGGAATATGGGCATTTTGCCTCAGAGAGGGCAGCTGCTGGTCTTAGCACTAGTTTACTTTTGTACCTTGCTGAAAATCTGGAAAATACTCCAATTTTGTTTGTCAATGGATTATTCACTTTTTCCTTGAAAATCTTGACTTTTCAGTGCACGTCAAATGCTTGAAGCATGCGGTATAACTAGACCTGGTTTACTTTTTAAACATCCTTAACAAGTCCATCAAAACCTTGCCAGTGGAGCTTAATAAACAACTTCTGCTGAACCAGATAAAGAACACACATGTGTGCATTTAAGTAGACTATTAGTGAAATCTTAGAATCAAATGAGGTTGAATATCAAATTTATTCAGGTTGTACCTTTTAAAACATTTTAGGTTCTTCAGATGCAAAGGACTTAAACTGCTTCACTAATAATGTTTTCTTAAAAGTCAGTTCTACTTAAAACTGAGAAAATTGAAATACAAAATTGAATCTTATGTTCCTAGTATTTTTCTAAATAATAACTTGACTGACCCTCCTGCACTCAGAAAAACATACTCGTCTCCCCAGCCCCTGCTCCTCTGCGTACACATTTTCAGGGTTTTGGTGCGTCTTCATCCACACTTTTCAACAAACTTGAGGGAATGACCAAGCTGTTGGTCGTTCATGGCGTATTTGTAGGTATCTATTCTTCTAGAACTGAATATTATTTTGTTAACCCCTTGGTGGTCAATAAATCAAATCTTTTCTGTTAAATGATTTTTATTTTTCTTCTAACTGGAATTGCATTGTGGGAAGTGAAAAACCCCTTGGGTATCAAAATGATGGTGATGTAAGAAAACCAGAGGTAACTGAGATGCCTCACTTCCATTTTAAGCTTGACCTTTAACTTGCTAGGTGGCATGGAACCATGTTAGCTTCGGATGGCCTTCTCAGCGATGACTGCCCAGAGAGGCTCTGGTTTAAGGGGTGTCAGGAGCAGCAGGGGCCGCACCACGGTGTCTTATTCAGGAACCTGCTTCTTGGGTCTGCACTTGCTCTGTCCGTGCCGGGGCTCCGAGGGTGGAATCTGGCAGCCATCTGTGTTTGTAACCGAAGTCCGCCCCATGCAGCACCTTCGCAGCTATCTCAACCCTACCGGGCATGAGACAAAAATAATTGAAGGGTATTTGGCTTAGTTCCGTGGGCAGAAGTGTCCTCACCAAAACAGCTTTGAGGATCTGCTTTGTGTATGGGTGTGGGTGGGTGTGTGGTCCCTGGCTTTTCTGCAAGAGGCGACGACAACAAGGAATTAACCCAGCTTCCGCCTTGAGGGCAGCCGTGCAGAGGAGACAGCTCTGTTTCAGTTATTCAGACGGCACCCCTGCAGCTTCGGGTGGACACACTGCTCCGCGGACGCTTGACTGCTTTCCGGACGTGGCTTCGCTGAGCCAAGTGGTGGAAATGAAAAGATGAGTGACTTTGATAAATGGATTTCTGGGAAATACAGAAAAATGGAAGAAGGTCCTGTCCCTCTGTTGACTTGCGCCACAGCTCCGTACTATGACCAGAAGCCAGGAACTAGTGGATTACGGAAGAAAACCTATTGTTTTGAGGCAAAGCAATGCTACCTGGAAAACTTTATCCAGAGTATCTTCTTTTCCATAGACCTAAAAGATCGCCAGGGGTCCTCACTGGTGGTTGGTGGAGATGGGCGGTATTTTAATAAATCGGCAATAGAAACAATAGTGCAGATGGCAGCTGCCAATGGGGTTGGTATACGATAAGTATTGTTATGTTTCTGGCTGTCCACATAATTTCTTAATTTTGCAGAACTATACAAAATTACAAAGATTTGTTTCTGGTATACACCTCAATTCTACTAACATTCAGTTAGGTTTCATCATGACTTCAGAGGTTGACTCTTGTGAGACTACTGCTGAAATTACATGTCATATTGGGATATAGGAATGTTGTAAGTTCAACTTCTTACGTGTTGTACTCTGCACCTATTGCTTAGACAACTACCTGTTGCTTTTTAGGCATTTAAAGGACACCTGCGACCTTAAGCTGTCTTATCTACATTTTAACTAGTTTTGAGGGGGCACTCAATTCCTTATGAGAAGACTCTAATGAGTAGGAGAGAGAGGAGGATGTTGTTTTCTTTCAGTGGCGTCCTTGTTGAAGTTCAGTCACTTGTCAAACAGGAAAACAAAAGCCAGGGCATGCTGCTGGTTAGGAATCCTGGTAGTCATGCAGAAGTACTAGGAGGGGATTGGGAAAATGTTAGGTGTGAGCCTTCCAAGGGGACCTGTTATAGGGGAACCTTCTTATAATGACCTTGGACACAAAGAAGCCTTGTGTGTGGTGAAATTGTGCACCGGGCTAGAGATAATAACTCCATGAGGCTCTGCTAACTCTTTGCACTCTGAAAAACTGTTGGCCGAATTAACCAAATCAGAAGGACGTTTGCACCAGAAAGCATTGATCTTGATAATTAACAATTGGCACAGTCCCACTGATTTATAGGAAGGTAGGCACCAGGACATTGCTGTTGCTGATCTGAATATTCCTCTGTGAGACCAAAAAATGTGTATTTTAGTGTTTTAGATTAGGCTTAGCAATAATTTGGAGCACACAGTCTTTTAGTACTTGTAAATCTTAAATGTCTTTTGTATTTCTTTTCTGGAAATGGTTCTGTTTCTAAGATCATAAAATTTAGCATTGCCATCAAATGTGTTAGGCATTCATTTTCAGTCTATTTTAATCATATGTGAAGCAGGTGTGATTGCAAAAGCCAAATTAAAAAGAAAATACTGCCAAATTAAATTTTAACATGTTTATAGATCCTGTTGCTTATGATGTGACGTTTCCTCTATACCTGGTTTCAAGAATCTGAATGCCTTTCATGTAAAAATTGCTGATAAAGCACTCAAATATGAAATTATTATGACACATACACATTTTTAAGATAAAATGTGACATGCTGTAAATTTCACCTTTGAGGAGAGCTGTAAAGGGAATGGTATTAAGATGCTTTTAATCTTTTGAGAGAGAATGAATGGAACATTATTTCTGCGCATATATCTGGATTGTTGAGTGCATCTGGTACACCGTCCCCTTTGCTATGATCTATTTGGCTTCAATTCATTTCTGTGTGGAGCTGAAGGATGTGGAAGGGGTGACAGGAATGTGTAATTCAGGCAGACCCGACAGAATTTCTCGGTTTTACAGTCTGAAGGTTTGCTAGATTATACATTTAAGTGATAATAATTGACGAAATATGCTAACTGCCTATTTGTTAGAGTTGTTGCAGCTTATGCAATATTTTTAAGTCTTTTTCCAGGGCATCCTTTATTAGAAACAGTGTTGCTTTTAAAGCAGTCATGCCATCCAAGTGGGTTACTTAGAACATTTAGTGAACCAGGAAAACATTTTAACCTGCTGAAGCCTGGAAAATATAGTTTGATTTCTTCTTACATCTAACATAGCCTAAATTCTGACTATTTTACCATCCTTTTGATTGTGAGCAGAACTCTAGGGAGGAAACCTAGAGGAAAGAGAAACTTCTACCACAGATTCCAGTAGAAGTCAGTGTTCCTTCCTCACCTTTGTCAATGTCCATTCCACCCATGACCCAGTTCTTGGGAAGGCTTTTCAGCCTAGTGAACTGAATAGAGATGATTTCATTTTTCCCCCTCTTTAGTGTACTTTCATCTGGTGCATTTGTTGATTGTAGAATATAACCTTTGTTAGAAGTTTCCCTTTGTTTTTGTTTACATAGAGATGGATGCAGTTACAGGAGACTTTAATGTACAAAATAAAATATTGAGTGCTATAAATGAGCCCCATTTATAGTACTAATATCTCCTACGGTACTCAAAGCTTTAAACTTAGAGGTATGTTTATAAGTGAGACTAAAATCCATGTATTTGACTAGCAGGGCAAAGAAAATGGATCTTGGTGGGGTGTTTTTTTTTTGGTTTGTTTTTCTTTTTTCATTTTGGTGTGCATGTGTGAGAAAGAGAGAGAAACATAAGAAAACAGCGGGCCATATTTTTAATTAAAAGGAAAATTTTAGCCTTCTCCCTGTCATGTTTTACTATAAAATATTGGGCGAACACAGAGATATCCAGCTTGGTTATGTGACATGAGTGATGCAGAAGGAAGCAGCTGGAGAGGAGGAGGTCAGGAAAGACTGTTGGATGATAGATTCTCAGTACCAGGTCAAGGGAGTTATCTGTAAGTTGGTAGGCACTGGGGAGCCAGAGAAAGAGAAAGATTCTTCTTTCTTTTTAAATTTTAATTTCTTATGGCAAGTACAGATAACACAATTTAACATTTGAACCATTTTTAACAGCACAATTCAGTGGTATTAATTACATTCATGATGTTCTGCAGCTACCATCATTATCCCTTTCCAGTTCTGGTTTCTATCATTCCATGTAGAACTCCCTACCCACTGGACAATAACTACCCATTCTCCCCTTTTGCAGTCCCTGGTAACCTCTGTTCTACTGTCTGTCTTTGAAATGGCCTGTTTTTTAGGTATTTCACATAAATGGAATCATACAGTACCTGTCCTTGTGTGTGTGGCTTATTTTACTTAATATTAATGCTTTCAAGGTTCATCCATGTTGTAGCATGTGCCAGAATTTTATTCCTTAAGGCTGAGTAATATTTCACTGTATGTATAGACTGCATTTGTTTATCCATCCTCTGTTGATGGACCTTTGGGTTGTTTCCACATTTGGCTATTGTCTATAATGCTGTTGTGAACATGGGTGCATAAGTTATTTGTTGGGGTCTCTGCTTTCTTTTGTGTCTGACTATACCTAGAAGTGGAATTTTGGGTCATATGCCACAGGGAATATTTTTGAGAAGGGGAGGGCACGAAATTATAGTTTGGAAAGATGAACGAGTGGGCCTGAGGAGATAGGATGGATTCAGACAGATAGTGCAACAGAGGTATAGGTGGGAGAGAAGCAGGGGAGGGAGAGTCAGGAGCTGAAAGAACACTTCAGACTTCCCTAAAGGAATTGAGTGATACTTCCTCAGTATCAAGTTGAGGATTAACATTCCTGAGGGTGATTCATGGGAAAGAGTCTGCCTGGAAGGAGACATTGTGGCCAGCAGTACCTCTATTTGGGCCCAAGAGAAAGAAGCTACTAAGGAAGGACTTCCCTTGCATCTATCTCTCTCCACTTTCCTTTTCACTCTTACCCCCTGGTGTGTTCCTTTTAGTCTTAGACCCTTTCTGACTGCAGATATCACTGTAAGGAATGGTAGAATTAAGGGGTGATTTGGGTGACATCGCTTAATATTCATTTGTCAGTTTCCCCTCCCACACCAAATACATACAAAATATAAGTTAAAGTCAATATGCTTGATGTGCAAATACAATGTCCAGGTAACTCCAGCCACTCTGGCTGATTAAGTTGCCATCTCTAAGCCTCTCCTATTGATTATGAAACTCCTCAACCATAGGCTTTTTATTTTCTTTTTTTACATTATTAATTTGAGAGAGAGATCAATTTATTGTTCCATTTATTTGTACATTCACTGGTTGCTTCTCGTGTGTGCCCTGACCAGAGATGGGATTGAACACATGGATTGACCATAGACTTTTATTCCCACCAGAACCACTCCTAGAAACTGCTGGAAGTGTCAGGTGTTACCATTCCTACTGTATTGAGTTAGGAAGTTTCAATAATTTTCCCAGCTATTGCCACTGAATGCCATGTCACCTTATCATGTCATCTGTCCCAATGTCTACCATAGCTCCTTTCCATAACTGCCTGTTTCTACTGCTGTTAGATGGAAGTAAGAATGAACAAATGAGCAGGATTGCGACAACTCTTGACCTCAATAGTCTTCGTCCATACAGTGAGGGAGCAATTGTGAGAATGACTTCAAAGTGCCATGGGCTGTAGAAAGCACTCTGCAGCTCAGTGATAATCAATCCTGATTTCACACTATCTTCAGGTTTCTCTAGTTTATAAAGGAGCCTATTTATAGCTCCTACCCTGGTCATTACCACTTCTCGAGGGAAGCAGGATATAACAAAAATATGAATATAGCAAAATTTGTTCAGAGATAGGTATAGGAAAGCTAAGAGGTGACTGAAATGGAATCAGTTGCTTCCTGGAAGGCAGTTATTGAACCGGGGCAGGTTATGGGAGGGGGTGATCTATGGGATGGTGGCAGAAGTGAGTCCCAGAAACACCCAGGTGTCTCATTGGCATGTTCACCTTTAGAAACACATCTTTTACTAGAGGGTCATTTTCTTGGTTATATTTATCTCTGGTGGGACAAAAGTAAATAACAAATGGAAAATTTTAAAACATTAAATTTTCTTCTCTCTTTCCTGTCCCTTTCTTCTCTCACAAGTGGGAGTGGAGGAAGGGCACAAACTCCTCACTTTATAAATCTTTTTATGTAACAGTCTCATCTTCCCCAGCATGTCAGAAAAACTGACAGAACTTTTTTTTTTTTTTTTTTGAGGGGGGGTCCTATTTGGGTCATATTGAAACTGGTATAAATTGCTGTCATTTTAGTGAAGGAAGATTTAGGGGCTGTGCTGATACCATCTTTGAGAAAGATGGATGGGAAGGTGAGTTAAGGATGCAACTGGTTTGCCCATCAGTAACTCCCAGCATTCCATGCCTTAGGCCCAGAGGTGACTCAGGTACACCCTAACATGGTAGTAGATTAAAATCTAAGCTTGACTAGAAGTGTAAATTGTAAGATAGATTTTGTAATAGGCTTTGTATAAGGCTTGTCCTTTTTCGTTTTCCAAATATTTTCATTTACAGTCTACTCTTTGGATTAGAATTCCTTTAACTAGCTGAATTTATATACTTCCCCCAATGTGGATTGAAAGCAGGATTGACTTGGATAAAAATGTGGGTTTTCTCACTCTCTTGCAGTGCATCCAAATTAGGAACCTGGTCTGGAAAGATACTGTTTTAACTATTCTTATGTTTTTTTGCCAGAGTCTTATAGTACCCCAAGATCATACACTATTCTGAAAATGCAAAGTCCCAAAAAACTTTCAGAAGGAATAGCTTTGTTCAACAATAATAATTCTCCTTCAGTAATACTATTATTCAACAATAATAATATTCTACTTCAAAATAATAATAACACCCAAGTTGTAAATACTCATTAAAGGAAATCTTTTCCGGTCCAGTCAGATATTTGTTCATCTGCCTGCTGTACTGGTATTTCTGCACAGTAGCTCTGGAGTGATTGATGTTAAAGTGTGTTCTGCATTTCTTCTAGATTGGGCGCTTGGTTATTGGACAGAATGGCATCCTCTCCACTCCTGCTGTATCCTGCATCATTAGAAAGATCAAAGCCATTGGTGGGATCATCCTGACAGCCAGCCACAACCCTGGAGGGCCCAATGGAGATTTTGGAATCAAATTCAATATTTCCAATGGAGGTGAGTTTGTTGTCCTTTTGAGAATGGTCAATTGTGTGTTCGGTAGGATAAACCAATAATCAATGCCTTGGGAGGTCAGGGTCAGGTTCTGGTTCTGGTACTTAGCAAAGGGGGTATTTTGTTTCCTTTGGTGGAAAGGAAATGCTTCTCATTCTGCTGTACTTGAATATAAGGAACCATGCACGCATGGCCATTAACAAGACATTTTCTTTTGGAAAACCCTGGTACTTTGCTGCCCGAATGATGATGAATGGCAGGTGTGCTAGTGAAGAAGAATTGATGAGTTTTGTGTTTTATTGTATTTATGTGTCAGCTGCACAAAATGACCCACTGTTTGCTGTGTGATTTCCAGGTCCTGCTCCCGAAGCAGTAACTGATAAAATTTTCCAAATCAGCAAGACAATCGAAGAATATGCAATTTGCCCTGACCTCAAAGTAGACCTTGGAGTTCTGGGAAAGCAACAGT
Organism: Noctilio leporinus; assembly: GCA_004026585.1. Taxonomy (NCBI): domain Eukaryota; kingdom Metazoa; phylum Chordata; class Mammalia; order Chiroptera; family Noctilionidae; genus Noctilio; species Noctilio leporinus. Next base: position 83,135 of record PVIW01003068.1, on the reverse strand, counting down.
TTGACCTGGAAAACAAGTTTAAACCCTTCACAGGTACATTTACCAACCCCATCCCTCCTTCCCACCCCTAGTCCCAACTTGAGCAATTTGCCTTTTAATAACATGGCTCTTCAGCTGCAGAAGGCTTGTGGTCACTGAGCTTTGCGTGTATTAATTAGCAGGTCTGGAATTGGGTCTGGGAGTCTAGAGACCTGGGCTCCCTGGGCTCTGCCAGTGACTGGCATAATGACCCTGGGTAAGTCATTTCCGAATCTCAAGGCTTCAGTTGCCATACCTATAAAAAGAAGTTAGCTCAAAGACCTGTTAGATTACACTCATAGCTTAACTCTTATGGAGCCTTTTTTATGTGCCAAGCTTTTTCCATGTACTATCCCATTTTATTCTTTTAGTAGCCCTGTGAGGGCAGCACTGTTGGTATTCCCTTTTTGCGGATGAGGAAACAAAAGGCTAAGGGAGCTTAAGTAACAGGCTGAAGGTCACACAAGGAGGTCAGGTGTGAATGATTCCAAAGCCTGGATTCTGATTTTTTCCCCAATAGTCAGTAAAATCAAATTAGGGCATTTTGCTCTGGCATGTATTCTTTCCTCTGGATTGCAATAATCGGGATGCATTTTTTATTTGAATCTGCCCATTAAGAGCTGATAGTTCATCCTAACAAAGAGAAGATGGTGCTTTGCTGCGTCTTGAAGACGTACTTAGGGTTTAGAAAACAATGGTAGATAATTTATTAAATTCATAATGTTTTGGAAATGTTCAGACCCCTGAAAATGCAGCAAAAACAGCAGCAATACTAAGTCCACATATTTATTTTTTCCTTTAGCAGTACATGTGAAAATGATTCATTAATTTTTTTTTTTCCTGCGTTATATCATTAAGTCTTGAAGGCAATGGAAAAAGGAAAGAACAGTAGGTCTCACATTTTCTGTTATTTATGGCACCAAGATACACTGCTCATGTGCTCATGGTTAAGAGATCAATGTGGTAGCAAGGTAAAATTTACCAGCAGGCAAACCTCTGTCAGAAATCCCCTGTGTGCCCCACTTGTACAGACAAGTGACTTAACCTTATAGACCTTCAGTTTCCTTGTCTACAAAATAGAACGAATATCATTCACCTCCCAGAAAAATTGTTAGTATTAAATAAGAGATCATGTAACAGCACTGGCATCTTGGGGCTGCTCAATAATTGGCTTTTTAAAATAGCTATGGCATATTTACATCAATAGTTTCAGAATATAATAGTTCTACATATGCTCAGTTCCTCCATCTTTCAATCTTGCCTCTTCCCACAGTGGAAATTGTGGATTCAGTAGAAGCCTATGCTACGATGCTGAGAAACATCTTTGATTTTAATGCACTGAAAGAACTGCTTTCTGGTCCCAACCGACTGAAGATCCGCATAGATGCCATGCATGGAGGTATGGAGCCACTTCTCCTTTACTCCTGTCTCCCAGATATGAGGCTGCTGTCTGCCATGTGCATCATGGTGCTTTTAGAAGCCTTTTCTTAAGACTCTTTCTGGTACACCGCTGACCTGCCATTTTTAATTCAAATTTGTTGGGGTAAATTTAGTTAATAAAAGATACTAGGTGTACAACTTTATAATAATACATCATCTGTATATTGTATTGTGTGTTCATCACCCACACAAAGTCCAGTCTCCTTCCACCATCATTTGATTGACCTCCCCACTTCTTTCCCTCTGGTAACTGCCATACTGTTATCTATGTCTATGAGTTTGTTTGTTGCTTTTTGCTTTACATCCCACATATGAGTGAAATTACATGGTTCTTGTCCTTTTCCGTCTCTGATTTTTTAAAAACAGTTATTTTGCAACCTTTTCAGCAATATCCATGCAGATAAAAATCTAATTGAGCCCTGGCTGGTAGCACAGTGGATAAGGTGCCGGCCTGCGAACCCAAAGGTCAAAGGTTTGATTCCCCAGTCAGGGCACATAACCAGGTTGTAAACCAGGCCTCCAGCCAGGTCCTTAGCTGGAGGCAGGTGAAAGGCAACCATGCACTGATGTTTCTCTCCCTCTCAGCCTCTCTACCCTCTCTCTAAAAATAATAAATAAAATCTTTAAAAAAAATCTAATTGTATGCAGCAAAAACAGTTGAGACGTTCCTCATGGTAAAGTAGTGTGCAGGGCGGTGTTTCCACATTAAGCATTAGGTTTTGTGTCACATGCAGCTGTTTTCGTGGACTCTTCCTGCCCCTCCGAAGATACCTTACATTCTTCCTAAACACCTCCTGCATATCCAAGGGGGCGTTTCATCACTTACTAGATGCGCTAAATGTGCTACGGGGCCCTGCAGCCCCACTTACCTGCCCACGCACACAAGCCCAGGATTAAGTTCAGGAACAACAGGATGTGTGTCCATCCCTCCTCTTCCTCTGTGGGTTGTGTGGCCAGGTCCGGAGAGACCGCAGCTGTCATTCTGAGCCATGAGGTGTTCTTGCATGGAGGAATATGGGAATTCCTGAGCACTTAGGCTGTTTATTTGTTTTGTAATAATTTAGAATTTTGGAATCTTTGAGTGGCAGGATTTTCCTTGGGGTTCCAATCCAGCAACTTGCCTGGTTGAGAAAGATTTTCTCATTGTGTTTGAACCGCTTTGATGCTAGTGTTCAGAGCCTCCTGTTGACACTGCATAAGCACAGTTAGAAAACCGTCTGGAGGACTGAAATCTTCCATCCCTGGGACTCGGCCCCTTGGGTCCTAAGGCTCTGCAGTCCCACAGAATGGGTGGGACACACTTCTTTATCCAGACGAAAGCTATCGTGTCTTTTCAAACCATGCCACAGACATGTTATTCAGTACCTACTATGTTAGCACTTGGTGGGTAGGCAAGGACTTGGCAGGTGGCATCCTTCAGAGAGCTTGCAGTGCTTGGGGACATGAGGTGGTTTAAAAACTAACACTTCCAGGCCAACAAAATGGAGGCGGGAGAGACTTCAGGTATTCTCGTTGGGGTGTGGAAGAAGGCACAGTTTGAGGAGGGACATTAAGAAAGATGTCTTGGAAGAAACAGCAGCTAATTTAGCTTTTATGAAAGCAAGATCAAGGGTGGTGGAAAAATCAAGCGATGGTCATTCTCAGCTGAGGCAATGGCTTTAGCAAATGCACGATGTCTTAAAAGTAGAAAAACAGATGCCACATTGGTAGAATGAGAGAAAGTGTGGCTTGACTTGGGAATGAGGCTTATGATGGAGTGTATGCTAGGAAAAGCTGGTCACAAAGTGGACGTCTTTCTCCAGGCCTTTCAGTTGTCCCACTAATGCCTCGGTTTCTATCTCCGTTACAGTTCTGGCTGCCTAGACCTCATTCTGTGAGTGTCAACAGTCTCCTTCACATGTGACCCCTAATGGGAGACACACATTCCATTCTGTTCTGATCTTTCTTTGTGACATATATTGGTGTTAGCACCTTCCTTGATGAAAATACATTCTCAGTGTTTTAGAGATGAATGTTCATGGCAGTTGTATTAGATGTCACCATAAAGTATGTGACTAGTTGTTTTCTGTCCTTTATTATTGTTACTGTTTTTTGTTTATTTGCATTCTCTTAGTAAATTTGTCAGCTTGATAAAGTAGAAAGGGTGAGGCTGTGAATTGCAGCTCCCACTTCCATTGGCTGTGTAAATTTAGGCGAATAGCTTCATCTCAGAGCCTCAGTTTTCTTATGTGTAAATTGAAGGAGATAATTATAATGCAAAGATTGATAACATGTGCTGGTACTATTTTCATTGCTTCACATTTTTAAGTCATTTAACCCTGTTGGGTAGCTACTATTATCCTCATTTTGCAGCTAGAGTAGACAAAGGCGCAGAGAGATTAAATAATTTTCCCAAAAGTGTATAGCCAGAGACTGGCGGAGCTGGCATTTGAACCCAGGCACTCTGATCCCAGAGTCTAAGGTCTTAAACACTGAGCTATACCACTATGTCAGCCTTTGTGAAGAACTGAGTGAGAAAATGGTTGAGAAGCATCTGGCACAGGTGTGTAGTACGGCCTTCATAATGGTCAGTTCCCTTCCCTTTCTCCCATCCTTTACTTCATCATATGTCCCCACCCTTCCCAACCTAATCCCTCATTACTCTTTTTCATAGAACCTTCTACTCTAGTGAGGCTTCTCTGTCCTCTGGCCCCTGAATAGTTTGAAGGTTCTTACTGTTGTTGGCGCCACTTCCCCTACAATGTTTCTACCTCATCCCCCAACCCTCACAGACTTTAATAAGTTTTATTTCCTGATTCTTTGTTTCATGCTTTGCCTAGTTGTGGGGCCATATGTAAAGAAGATCCTCTGCGAAGAACTTGGTGCCCCTGCAAACTCTGCGGTCAACTGCATTCCTCTGGAGGACTTTGGAGGCCACCACCCTGACCCCAACCTCACCTACGCAGCTGACCTGGTGGAGACCATGAAGACAGGAGAGCATGATTTTGGGGCTGCCTTTGACGGCGATGGGGTAGGGACAAGTGCATTTAAGTGAACTTGGATACAGGCCAGGCCTGATCCTACAGATGGAAGAAGTGGGCTGCATCTGCCAGACCCTGTGGCCCACTGATTGAGAGTCCAGGAGCGATCATGGCCCCCGGGGTCAGGAATAAATTATTAGAAGACCCTGTCAAACAGAAATAAGAGTCCTTGAAATCAACCCATATTTTAATACTTTTAAGTAAAAATGTTATTTATTTATTAGAGATGGGGAAGGGAGGGAGAGAAACAGCAATGTGCAAGAGGTACATCAAGTGGTTGCCTCTGGCCCACCCACAACTGGGAACCCAGCCCACAACCCAGGCATGCACCCTAACGGGAATCATACTGACAACCTTTTCGTTCACAGGCCAGTGCTCAATCCACCAAGCCACACCAGCCAGGGTGAAATCAACCCATATTTTTAAATTTCGGACATTTCATGTTTGCTAAGAGTGGCAGAGTAATTAGAGCCTGGTTATGGTCTAATGACTACTGATTCATGAGCTGGTTGGGTTCGAGTTACCCATCCCTAAAGTAGATTTCTACTGTCAACTAGGAGTTAGCTTCTTACTCAATCTCTGGAAAGGATCTTGGAAATATTATATACCCATTCATTCATTCATTCATTCATTCACATTAGCTGAATGATGAAACTCTAATAAGAGAAACATGTAATGTCTTCTCTATAATTAACATTTTTAGTGCCTGCTTTTTTATTTACATTGATGAACATATGCCATACAAGAAGAAGAAATGGGCTTTGGGTTTGGTACCCTTGGTATCTCAGAGGTAACAAGCACTGTACATGTTCACTTCATTGAAAATATATTTTTGTCATTGCCATTGTTCTTAACATCAGCTGGGTTTTGCTATTTGTTAAAAATAAGTTTTCCCATGTCCAACTTTGAGGAAATGAAAGGGATCCACAGCAAACCCTATTTTGCAATGCATTTCTCTGAGGCGGTGCCTGAGGGGAGTTTCTCTCCTCCAACCTTGAGAACTTGCTGTATACCAGGCACTGAAGAAGCTGGGAAGGTGGGTCCCGCATCAAAAGGACTGGCCATGATTTAGAAGCTCTCCCCTGAAGAAGTCTGCTGGTTCTCGAAGGATGCCTACTGCACCTACCAAACTATAGACAGCCAACACTGCCATGTTTGTTTCTGTCTCTCCTGTCTCCTGGGAGGGAAGTGATTGGCTCCCAAGTTCAGAAAAGACCTGGGAGGCTCCAGTCAGCTGGCCTCTGGAGGGAGAACCGAGTACTGGGCTGAAAAGAGTTTGCGCTTGCACTTTAATTGAACACAGTTTTAGCTTCTTGGCCCCGTGGTACTGTAAAGGTCCATTGGAAACAAAATCCATAATAGAACAACAATAAAATTAAATTAAAAAAAAAAAAAAGAAAGAAACAAAATCCAGTGTTTGGAACCCACTATGAATAAAGATATCTGTTTTAGGTTTTAGAATTTAAAGTGCTACCCACCCCAAATCCTGTGTAAGATAATTGGGTTTCTTCCATAGTTTGACTAAAAGATCTTCCTTTGAATCCCCTCACTCTCAAAGGATCGAAACATGATTTTGGGCAAGCATGGCTTCTTCGTGAACCCTTCAGACTCCGTGGCTGTCATTGCTGCCAACATCTTCAGCATTCCATATTTCCAGCAAACCGGGGTCCGTGGCTTGGCCCGCAGCATGCCCACCAGTGGAGCCCTGGACAGGTAGGTCTTTCCAGTCCCCTGGCCCTCGGCAGGCCCTTTTCTGTGCTTGGAACACTCTCCCTGCCCTTTCGGCCAGGACACCTGGTGCATAGTATGTGCTAAATAAGTGTTTATTTTAGGAAGGAATGGGTGAAGTTTTTTTCTGGATTAGATGTCCCCTCTGTGATCCCCAGCACACTGCACGTCTTCCACCCCAGCACATACCACACTGTGTTCTGATAGCCTGTGGACTTGACTGTCTGCCCTGCTAGACTGCAAAGTTCTGCAGAGCAAAGACTGGCTTAGTCACCATCCTAAACTCTGCCTGACCATAGTATGCCTAACACATACGTAATAGGAGACACACACACACACACACACACAGACTTTAAAGTGAATGATTGAATCATGGAGAAATGAATGGATGGCACTTCCACTGTAGCCAAGACTTCATTCCAGAGAGCCACTGTCCTTAGCAGTATGCAGATTTGGGTGAAGTCAAGTCAGCATGCCAAGAGAACTTTGAGAGAAATGTCCTTCATTCATCCCTCTTTGGATACTCATGCACCTACAAACACAGTAAATGATCACTCATCCAAAATCTAAATAAACTGAGAGCTCGAATAGTTAAAGAAAACTACATTCCACTTTTATGAGAAAGAAAGGACCCAGTGACAATAAACAGTTGAAATCTCTGATTTGCTTACTAGTTTATTTATTATATATAACCTCTTTTACAAAGGTCTTAAGGTGGCTTATAAGTTCACATCTAAAACAATTAAAGAAATATCAGTAATAACAACCAGGGAGAACATGTTAGATGCCCATTAAATGTTTGCTGAATGAGTGGATAAAGAACAGGTGAAGACCAGGTAGGAAAGTAGAATGGATATATCTAGGCTTTTATAATAGAAATGAGACACTAAATATTTGCTATGTTTTTTTTTTTTTTTTTAACTTTTTTTTTTTTTTAATTTCATTATTTTTAGAAAGAGGGGAAGGGAGAGAGGAGAGAGGGAAAGAGACATCAATGTATGGTTGCGTTTCACCTGCCTCCAGCCACAGACCTGACTGGAGACCTGGTTTGCAACCTGGTTATGTGCCCTGGCTGGGGAATCAAACCTGCGACATTTGCCTTAACCACTGTGCTACCAGCCAGGGCAGTATTTGCTATGTTTTAAGTCATTAATTCTCACACCGACCGATGGGGTAAATGTTATATAAACCCCACTTTACAGGTGGGAAAATGAAAGGGACAAAGAAGTTAAGCCCAAGGTCACCTAGCTAGTAAATAGCTAAGTCAAGATTTGAACCTGGAATTTCTGCTCCTAACACTGGGCCATGTAGTAGTTTCCTGTTGTGTGTGTACGTGTGTGCGGCATGCGTGCAACAGAATAGAGCTGACTTCAGCTAACCAGAAAATAATGTCCAATATTCATAGAGTGGTTTGTAGTTTACACAGTGCTTTTTTCCATTCCCTAACTCAATTGATCCTCACAGTAGCCCTTATTTTCAAGAGGAGGAAACCAAAAGCAATGTGAGCCATCTTGTCTGGGACACCACGCTAAATCAGAGCCAGAATGAGAACCCCAGGACTTCTGCCTCTCCGTCCTCCACCCAAAGCCGTGAGCTGGTTTGTGGCCTCACTGTTGTGCATTAGACCTGTCAGGTCCTGAAATACCTTCTGTGTCATCCAAGAATGGTTTAGTTCCACCTTTTGGAAAAACTAATAATCCACATGATTCAATCATAACGGAAATACTTCACTACCTAGATAAAAGTGTATTGTACTTTCACAGTTTTCCAAATCATAATAGATTTATATTTCCTCATCATAATAGATTTATTTTTCCTCAAATGTTAGAATCAAAACACGACAGCGTTTTGCCGGCAATCAGGCAGGCATCCTGGAAATCAAATCTCACTCAAACGGTGAATGGAATGTAGTAACTTTCCCAGTTCAAAGGGAAAGACATCTAAAAAAAAGTCATTTAGAGAAGGTTTTAAATAATCTAAAGATAAATAGGGAGAAATAAAAGCTCTGTTGGAGGGGCAGAGGACCATGGGTCATTGCAGATGAAGCTGAGCAAATGGTGGAGCCCACTGGGCACCGTCCATGCCAGGCCTCCTGGGGCAGCGGTATAGCAGGCAGCTGGTCAGTCTGGCTGTGTGACCTGAGCTGGTCACCAACATTCTGCGCCCTGTTTCCTACTCCGTAAAATAGTGACCTCCTAGACCCCATATTCTATTATTTTGTGATGGTAAGCACATCGAAACATCATTCTTTCGTTCTTTATGGAATGGTTATAGATGCTGACTGTATCCAAAACACTTGCGGTTGAGTAGCCCCCAAACAGCCCTTGCGCATTTCGTACTGTTGCTTCTTCTAAGCTATTAAAGTCAGTGAGCTGAATTAATTCTTTCTTCTTCCTCTTCTGCCCCCTCTTCTGAGTCCACATATAATGGCCCATTGTGCACTAGTTTTCTCTTATGATTTCCCACCAGCCTTAGAATTGTGTGTACCTCTGAGCAATGCTAAATGGGCCCCTTGATTACAATAATGGTTGCTATTTTCCATCCCTCACATGGCTGTGCTAACAGTCCTGCTGTGATGTAACTTTGATTTCATGCCTTTGAAGGGTGGCTAATGCTACAAAGATCGCTTTGTATGAGACCCCCACTGGTTGGAAGTTTTTTGGGAATTTGATGGATGCAGGCAAGCTGTCCCTTTGTGGGGAGGAGAGTTTCGGCACCGGTAAGTGCGCAGCAGCCCTGCGCTCCCATTCGCCCTGTAAACACTACCTGCAGTGAAAGCTTAGACTGCCAGGGCCGCATGGAAATAGCAACGGTAGCTGATGTGTCCTAAGTCCAGATACCATTTATTTATAACAGCCCTGATGAAGTGTACACATCTGACAAGCAGGGAGCACGTCCAGCCGAGGAGGGCTAATTTTACTTTCAGGAGGATCACATCTACCGAGACAGGAAGTGAGGGGGCCTCCTTGGCTGCCTGGCTGAGTCTGTGGGGATTAAACAGAGGGATAAACATATTTTTCTTCTCTCAGTGGTCAAGGAAACCTTTATAAATGTTTTCATTTCGGAGGAGAAATATGGGGGAGCAAGTCAGTTTTTCATTTTTATTTAAGAGAAGGTTTCAGCACAGCATTAAATCATTTTCTTTAATAGGCCCAGGTTTTTTGTAGCAAAGAGTTGTGATTTATTGAGGTTTAAATGAAAGGAGGCCATTAGGGTAGAACCGAGTTGCTAGGTGATCAAGAAATTAAAACGATGTCCTTGACCACAAGGACGTTATGTGTAAACTGTGGTACAAAGAAAGTGCAACATGATGTGTTGGGGGATGTCCCAACATGCTTAAACCACACCTTCTGTGCTCTCCCTCCTGTTTGTCTGTCCAATATTGACCTGAGTTCCCACCTCTGTGGCCTTTCCTACCACCCCATCCTACCTACATCAATCCCTCCTTCTATTTAGGCATGTTAACCCTTTCCCACGTGTCAGTTTCCAGCTAGGTTGCAAGGTACTTCAGTTACTCAACATATGTCTTCTCCTCCTATTTTCTCTACCCAATATTTTGAAGTAAAAGGACCAATCTCTTGGTCCTTCAGTACTCTATGTCTATTCTTTAGCACAAAAAAGATAAAAATCTGGCATTCTCTAAGTCTTGCCATTGAGTTGCTATTTATTGTGAGGTTAAACAGAATAGAATGCTGATTTCATTTCTTTTCCTACAACTCCTGGGATAGGGTGGAAATTTTGAGACATCTATTTACAAAGTTCCAAGCAAATTAATAACCTCCAAGGAGTGACAGTACTTCTTAGTAATGAATTAGCTTGATAGAATTGGAGGGTATTAAGAAGGATGAATGAGTTGTGGCATTGACCAGTGTCCACAAAGAAAGCTAAATGATTTCCTAAGGTTCTAGGTCTTTGATCAGATAATACAAGGGCACTGCTTAGTCCTTTCCTACCTCATAAGATATGGAAGCTTCTCCATCACTCCACAGGACGCTAGAGGAATACCCAATGAACCTGTGAGGTCTTTTTCCTGTGAAATTCCCTCTGGTGCAAACTTGGTACCAGTCATTCTTTATGTATGAAGCTGTCTTTGAAGGCAGACATCATGTCCAAATCTTTGGTTTTTCTAACCCCATGTACCTATTTCAAATGCTGAGGCTAATGAAAGAGAAAAGTCTAGAACAGGGTTCCCCAGGGTGTTTGGAAGGATATTAGTTTCATGAGAGGGTTCCGAGTTCAATGAAGATTGGGAAATGGGTACACCTCTCTGTCTTAGCGATTCGCAATGATGTTAGCATTTGAAGTTTCCACAACATGGTACTGTAAGAAATCCCGTTTGTGCAGTTCTGGTTAAACAGAGTTAACTGATTTTCTTTTTGCGGTATATCAAGTAACATCTGCTCCACAGACCCATGTGGGAATCACTGGTCAAGGTAGGTCAGAGCTCTGTAGCCAACTAGGCATCCCTGGTATTGACTGGCTGGGAATAAGCCTGAAGACAGGGCAAAACACACTGCTCCTCTCTCAGGTGATGGTTTCAAATACTGGAAGGCAGCCCTCAGGTTCTCTCTGCCCCAGGCCACCTCACTTCCCATTATTTTATACCCAGCACCAGCGTCTAGGTGCTTCCAAGTTCACCAATTCTCCTCTTAGAAAATCATGTCCAGAACTGAGCCCAAATCCTCTAGGGTTGACGTAACAGGTAAACAATGGAATGGGGTGGTTATTTCTAGAGAGCTGGGCTCTGCACCTTGCTTGATACAACTTTCATTTACGTTAGCTTTTAGGACATTTTATCATATCCATAGGCCTATATGGTGTTACAGATAATTAAACTCCTTTATGTTTTTACTCAGGAGCATTGGCCAGGAAAAGTCCCCAATGTTACATTTGTGGAATTGATGTCTTTAAACCCAAGTATTAGACTTTAAGTTATTCCTTGTTAGAATCTATTCTTATTTATTAACCCACTCAACAAATACTAAGTGCCAACCATTGGTCTATCTTCCTTTACATATCTTTTTTTCCCCACAGATAGAATGTATCATGAGAAGAATTTTCAAGCTCTCTCTTTTTGAAAAAATTAAATTGTTCTGTAATATTTCTGAGATAAACAGTTTAGAAACCAGGCTGGGCTGCCGTGAATGTGTGCAGCTGAACTTATTTAAATTTAACATCTAACCTCCTAACTTAATAGAGGAGTTCATTCCTGTCTGCTAGATCCTGTGAAGGCAAATGCTGCTTTTTTTTTTTTTTTTTCAAGATTTTATTTATTTTCAGGGAGAGTGGAAGGGAGGATTTTCAGAGAGAAGGGAAGGGAGGGAGAAAGAGAAGGAGAGAAACATTGATGGGTTGCCTTTCGCACACCTCTAAACTAGAAACTGCAACCCAGGTATGTGCTGACTGGGAATTGAACTGGTGACCTTTTGGTTTGCAGGCCAGCACTCAATCCACTGAGCCACACCTGCCAGGACATCTAGCGCTTCCTTTACAGAGTTTCTCCAGGTTGACATTGGTGATTTTACAAGCTTTGAAATATTTGAATTCTGTAGCTTAACTGAGTATGGGGTCAGTTATTTCTGTAATTTTTCATGCGAGAGCAGAGGCGATTTATGAGGGAAGCCTCCCTAACCTCCCAGAGTGGGTCCGATCCCCTGATTTTTGGCTCTCATAGCATCACACGTGTCTCCTTTGTCACATGTCTTGCAGCTATAATTTTACAGTTATTTATGATTACTTAATTAATATAGGCTCCACTAGACTGTCATTTCCACAAGGATAGGAGTCACATGTGTCTTACTCTCCAGCATATTCCCAGAGTGTCCTATAAAGCCCAACATATAATAGGTGCTCAGCAAACACTTGTTGAATAAAGGAGAGAATACACTCTTCACACCCTCCATGTAGACAAAGAGAATCCTGCTATCAGAAAGGAAAGGACTTTCAAAGTCACCTGATCTGATTTCCTATGTGTTGCTGGAATCATGTGACCGGTCAGTGCTCTTCTGCTTAGACACCCACCTCCGTGGAGAATCCCCACTTCACCTTTTTGCAACCTTTTTTGGGAACTCACCATCACTCTCGCTGCATAGCCCAGAGCTGGGGACCCAAGGTCTCTGTGAGAAGAGATGAACTTTCATAAAAGAGAAAGGAAGTTTATTTGCAAAGAGGTGCAAAGGAGTGAGACTTCAGAAGAACTGGCTCACTCAATAAAACAAACCACTAGCACTTAAAAGCCCAAGCTACTGTATTACCGATGTTACCAACTACACATTAGTCAGTTTATGTTGGAAAAGCAGCAGCCATCTCACTTCTCACTTGCTTATGATAGCCTCAGAGACAGGAATACTTCCTCTGACATCAGCATTACAAATAGCAAGCATAAAGGTGTGTTTTTGTTAACAACTCAGAAATGTGCAGTAGAACTAGACAGCGAGAACCTATTATTTTCAGTTGATCTCATGGTGCAAAGTTATTTTCCCCCTAACTGGATGATGATGTACATGTTTATACACAATGGCAGAGGTCAGAGTGGTCAGTTCTGTTTCACCTTGAACTTATTGGGAAATTGGAAAGGATAAAGAAAGTGAAATTGTGGAATGGAATGGAATGGAATGGAATGGAATAGAATAGAATAGAATAGAATAGAATAGAATAGAATAGAATAGAATAGAATAGAATATCGCTGCTTTTGAAACTCTTCCTAAGGTAAATGGGGCCTTGGGGAAAAAGGATAGGAAACCACATTGAAGATCAACTTGCTGTCATATGGAAATATGGTAAATTATGATCTGGTCAGGTCTAGGAGTTAGCAACTTTTTTTTCTGTCTCATCTTTAAAGGGTTCCAGTGATGATGCATCATATAGGAGTGATAACTTGAAGAAGTTCAGCACTCATGCCTTGCAGATATCTTTTAATTTTAACCTCTCTGAAAAGACCTTCATGTTTGTACTTCTTTTCATCAATTCAGTGCTCAAATGTGTATTGAGCTTTGACTGTATCCCAGATGATGGGTTACACTCTGGGGACCTGGGGGAGGTCTCTGTAAAGTCCATATGTGGGGAGGGAAGTCAGATCCTGGCCAGGTTATTGCAAGTGTGCAAAGTGATAGGAGGCAAAGGACCAGGTACTCTGGGAGCTTTATGCTCAGGGCACCTAACTTGTTTCTGTAGCGTAGAGGCATGTTCTACCTTGTTCTCTGCCCATTCTAATTTTCATATCTCTTAAGTATATTTTCTTGTAGGTAAAGCCCCCATCTCTGGAGATTTCCCAGAGAGAATACCCCAATGGAACTAGACTAATAGCCTAATTATAATGAACTCAGTTAAACTGTTCCCTGCATCTGCCTTCCTCACCTGTTTGTCAGATGCTCATCTGTGAGAGCAGGGAACATGTCTTACTAATCTCCGTATTTTCTCATGTGCTTGGAACAGGTGAGGCACTGATTCATATTTGTTGAGTGTAAGATGGAGTCTGGGTTAAGACACTTCCTGCTAATCAGGCAGTTCCAGGGGCAGTCCTGAGGCAGTTCGGGATTCATGGCTGGATGGGAAGTCTGGGGTGGCTGGCGGAGAGACCCTGAGAGCTGGTATGATAAAAGGCCAAGGAGCTTACCTGGCCTTTCAGAGTGAAAAATCCTTTGTGCAGTGAAAACCAAAGAGGATAGGACTGTGGGCTCAGTGTGTCTACTGAGCCTCCCAGCCAGTCAACTGGGGTCTGAGCATTCTTTGGGTAAAACCTTATTAAGAGCTGACTGTATGCCAGGCACCAGCCTGGTACACAACTCCTAGTCTAGGGTGGGGTAAGAAGACACAGGCTGTGATAGAATACAGGTAAGCACAAAGGACGAGAAGGAAGGCATCCTGCATTGATAGTAAAGTTTAAAGTAATTACAGAAGATGTTTGCCAGGTATCTGTGGAGAGGAAATTTCCAGGCAGAGAGAATGGCATGTGTAGGAAACTGCAGGGGAGACAGAGATGGGCCAAGAAAGACGGAAAGACACTACAGAGAACTCCATGTGGCTCTTTTTAGCAGCCACATCCCCATCCGTAGGCCTGTTGCCTGGAAGGGACAAGAGCTGGGTCCCTCCTGAGATGCCCAGACATGTCAATGGAACCTAATCCCCAACCCTTAGCTCCCTCTGCGAGGGTTGACATTTTTCTTGGCCGAGACCCAGAGTATGCCCTGACTGAGCCAAGTTTATACTTATCACAAGGTGCTGATTAGGCCGAAGTAAAGTGACAGGTGGTTGAAGATGCTGAAAGAGCAGAATTCCCATATGCTAAGTTGGTCCCTGAGCTCTACCAAGTATGAAGAGAACTATGCAAACCTGCCACCACCTTTGTGTCTGCTGGGACCAGGGGTGCTACTGACAGTGCTCTCCCCTTTCTACTGTTAAGTGAGCCTGGTTTGTTTACTTTGCTTTTAATTTGAAAAAAGCATATCAGTAATTCACACTTGTAATAGGAAACTTAGATAAAAAAAAGTGAAGGAAAATATTGTAATCCCACTGCCTCGAAAAAAGAGCGTGTTGGATTGTATTCTTATATTTTCTTCCCCAATATGTACAAAGAACATTATTTTTGAAAACATAATAAGGCAGTGGAAGACCTAAATTCTTCCTAAAAGTGTTTTTTATTTGTTCCCTTATTCATAATGGTATCTTGCATTTATACAGTACTTAACAGTTTACAAGGTACTTCCACTTTCCATCAGAGTAACGTCTTACAGTTGTGTGAGAAAGGTGGCTTTATCCGCAGAGTGTAGTTGAAGAAACTGAGGCTTAGAAAAATGAAATGATTTGTCCAAAGTTCAACAGCTTCTAGATAACAGTCTCAGATTTAGGTTTTCTAACTCTTACGTATAAATCATCTCCCATTGAACCATAACTGCCACAATTGTAAAAATAACAGTAACTTTAGAGACACACATATCATTGCCTTATTTTTTTCACTAGTAACTTGTCATCATTCATGTGAATCCTAAAGACAATGAAATTTACCCAAACTTCCTGAGTATTAGAGTTAGAGTTTTGATATATCCAAAGTGATTAGTGAGATTAATCAGAATTTCCAGGAAACCAGGGATCATGCAAATGGAATAGAACATTTGCTTATCCAAGGCAGATATTTTGTTTATAATATTAGGTATGTGATTGAATTGTCTTCAAGTAACTTGATCAGAGTTGGGTGTGTTTTTTAGATTTTTATTTTCATTTTCACATAAAAGAAAGCTAAATTCTTTAGTTAGAGCAGGAAAAGTACAAAGGAACATTGCCCCTATGCTTTCAGTCTAGTTTAAAACAAAACAAAGGGAAAAAAAAAAAAAAAAGGAGGAAGAAGAAAACCTTAAGAGTTCACAGACAAATAATTGCAATCTATATGCTTCTGTGATGAATTCCCAGTATAGTGGGGAAGCTGCCAGGATCTTGCTTTCCAGGGTCATCTGTTGCCAAAACATATCATCATTTGCAAAATCTCAAAAGAGTCAGAGAGCTAACATTTTGTTCCTTGAAATAGCAATAAAGGCAAATAAAAATCCATAGATAATAAAATTTGGTAAACATTTCCAAAATATATAAGGCACTGAAAGTCTTGCCTAATAGTTCTATTTTTGCCAGCATTCAGCTTTTAATAACTGTTATTTCTAAAAGCAATAGCTAATTAGAGAGAAAATCTTTTGAAAGAAAACATTGTGTGTTTTTATTGAAGCGAAAGAGAAAAAATGTTGGAGTAGATTAATTGATTAGCTTATTCATGCATTTCTTCACAATTAGCTATTTATACCGTATATCATGTACTATGTTAATTAGCTGGCTTAGTTACAAGGATAAAAACAAGAAATGCTTCCAAGAAATACATGATTGGTGGGGTTAAAGGGTCATAAAATAACTGACTGAGGCTCAAGGAGGATGGAGCTTTACCACGTATATTTTGAGCAGGTCGCTATAGGAGAAGAGAGAGAAAGTAGCTGAGAATTACCTAAGGAAGCTGAGAGTTAGTCTCAAAGATGAGAGGGTACTTGAGCTGGGTATAAAAGGATGAAGGGAGGAAGGGTGAAGAGGGAAAGGATGCCTACTACCTAGACAGCATTGTGCTAGCTACTTTGACAGTTCTAAGAGAAATAAGAGCCAGTGGGGAGTCAAGAAAAGCAGATAGCATATAAATAATTCAAGGCATAATAATACACAAAGCATTATTAGAGAGAAATTGTATGGAGTCCCATTCAGAAAGTAGAGCTCAAAAGTGTCTGCTCTTTTTTTAGACTAAGGAAGTGAATGGCCAAAAACTGAGAGTTTTGTTCCACATCAGGCCCTCGGTAAAGGGTCTCCAGGCATGTAAGCACATCTAAAGCAGTCAATTTGTTATTTTGGGTGAAGATCCTAGCAAGGAACTTAGCAGGAGACAGATGTGCCATAGCTTATTTAACAAAATGCCTAATGGTTGAACAAAGATGTCTTAAAATTAAAGTAGCTGGATCCACAAATAAGCCCATTTTTAAGGCTTTGATACTTTTGCCAAATTGCTCTCCAGAGGGACTGTGCCCCTTCCAGCAGCAGCATGTGGGAATTCTAATTCCCTTACCCCAGCCCCCGGACACTAGGTGTTCTCATTTTTAAATCTGCAGCCATTTGTCAATCAAGTGGCAGTTTCTTATTGTGATTTTAACTTTATCTTTTACAAACAATGCCAGATTTTTATTGTATTAATTGGGAACCCTGCATTTTTTCTCTAGTGAATTGCATATTTATATCCTTGGCTTGTTTTTCTATTGAGGTTTTGCTTTTTTCTAAGTAATATGTAATAATTTTTTATGTAGTAAGTATATTAAACATCTACTTTATATTGTAAATGTGGTTTTTTTTAAGTTTGCAAATGAGCTTTTAACTTTATCTGTAGTAGTTTTGCTGATTGAAATGCTAATTTTTAAGAATATAAATACATTGATTTTTTTCCTTTATAAATTCTGAATTTACATATTTTAATCACATCCAAGATTTTTTAAAAAACATTATATTAATTTTTAGTATTTAAAGGTTTCCAATTTTTACATTTGAATATGTCATCTATCTAGATTTTTTGATGAGAAAAAATACTTAATTATTTCCAACTGTTCAGGTAGTTACCCAAATACTATTTAAAAGGTAATCCATTCTTTTTCTACAGCCTTGAAGTGGTACCTTTTTCATGTATTCAAGTCTCATATAGGCTTAGATTTCTTTGTAGGTGCTTCATTTTGTTCTATTATGCAACCAGATTATTTTTTTTTTCTTTCTTTTTTTTTTTTTAATTTTATTGTTGTTGTATTACATCCATCCCCTTTTTGCTCCCCTCTGTCCCCCCACCCACCCACCCATTAGATTATTTTAATTATTAAAATTTAAAATGGTCATATTCTCTGCTGTTTGCTTGTTCAAGATTTATTTTTCCCTACTCACATTAATACTTTATCACTGGTATATCACGTTGCACCAAATTATTCCCTGACATTTTAATTTGCATTTGCCTTAAAATTTCAAATTATTTGGGGAAACATCAACTTTTTTCAATAGTCCGTTGCTTTATTTATTGTGTGATTCCTTCCGTGTACTCAGGTTCCTCAGTTAACTGTTATCAGTTCTTTGGTTGAATCTACATGTTTACTGTTGAGTTGATCCCTAAGTATTTTGGAGAAAACCCATTTCTCACAGTTGCTTGCTCTCCCCTGACCAGGTTCTGACCACATTCGTGAGAAAGACGGACTCTGGGCTGTTCTTGCTTGGCTCTCCATCCTAGCCACCCGCAAACAGAGTGTGGAGGACATTCTCAAAGATCACTGGCAAAAGTACGGTCGGAATTTCTTCACCAGGTAAGCCCCAGCTGGGCTGGAGTGTGAGGCAGGGTGAGGAAGTGAGCAGAGAACTTTCATGCGTACACATTCTTTCCTGTCTTAACTGACAGTAGAACCCTGGTTCATCCAGCCTCTGCCACTTGGGGGCTTTGAAATAACTGAGTCAGGGTCCAGATGAAGTTAGCTTTTATATCATCCAAAGAGAATGAGGCTTACAAAATGTAGTTAACATTATTCAAAAAATAAATGTTTTTAAGCCTTTTAAATGTACCTGTCAAGTGGCCATGGTAACAGTGTTGGATTTAGATTCAGAAAAGTGGATTCAAATTTTATTTCTGCCCCTTGTAGATTGGGAAATCATTTAACCTCTCACTGTACTCCGTATTCTCATTTGTAGAAATGGAAATAACAATCCAGCTATTGAGTGAGTTAAATAAAATATGAACTTGAAAATGTTTTATAAGCTCTGGTGCACTAAAAGTATGGAAACCTCTTCTGAAATTATGGAA
Source organism: Noctilio leporinus (assembly GCA_004026585.1). Lineage (NCBI taxonomy): Eukaryota > Metazoa > Chordata > Mammalia > Chiroptera > Noctilionidae > Noctilio > Noctilio leporinus. The sequence continues at coordinate 64,589 of PVIW01003068.1, read as the reverse complement.
ATGACTATGCTTAGTCCAAATTAATTTTTCTGACTCCTTAAAATAGGTCCCCAAAGACTGTATACTTGTCAATACTTCATTCATTGATTCAAAAAATATTGACTGAGTACCTATTTTCTGCTGGCACTGGGGATTCAGCAGTGAACAAAATACTCCAGATACTTAGTAATTCTCCTTTACCACGCATACTTTTATTTTTTAAAAGCATTCTATCTCTTCCTCCCTTTTTTTTTTTACCAGTAGTGTTTTGCATTTATTTCAATTTGCCTTTTCCCCAATAAGTGTAAAAATCTAACAACATTTTTTCCTGGACCTCAGTATTCTAATTAAGAAAAGGAAATGTGAGAAAAACAGATATTAGGTAAATTGTTTATGTGTAAAAACTGTGTAGTTGTAATTTCTCTGAACCTCAGTTGCCTTTTCTATATAAAATAGGTGAGTTAAACTAGGGAAATGAAAAACTATACCACAGATTTAAAAGTCTGTGATCTCTGGATAGTCAAAAAAGGATTCATCCTTATGCAACTTGGCCTCCTTCATCAGAATTCTTTTTTCAACTTTGGATTAAGTTAGTTGTTCTCATCCTCCTTTAAGTTATTCTTTTGTAGAAGATATAAGTAATAACTGCCACATGGTAGTCCTGGGAACCAAAACAAGAATCTCTACTCTCTAAGAACCAGAAAAACCTGGTAATGCAGAACAGCAATCATGAACTCTCTAGAGCATAGAATATCATGAAAGCAGGACCACTTTCGTTTTTGTGCTCGGTGGTGTCACCAACACCTAACCCATGCTTGACACTGTAAATATGGTTTGAATAGACAAACGAGTGAGTTAACAAGGAACAGTAGCCAAGGTGCAGTAACGTTAGGAAGGGTTGTTCTGAGAAAGGGGTCACCTTTTTAATGAGTTAAAAGTCTCCACCTAAAAACTACTTTAACATTTTCTATTGATTTCAAATAACTACTAATCAAGTATTGCAATAAATGTTGCAAATAAGTTCTTAGAACCTTCTTTTTTTTTTTAGTTAAGACTCCATTGTTCCCTCTGTTGATTGAACGGAAGTGCTAGGCACATTTGCACCCATTGCTTCATGTCAGCCTCACCGCAGTTATTAATAAAGCAGCTGAGATGCTGCGAGATGAAGCAACTTGCCCATAGTCACAGTTAGTAACCAATAGAGGCTGGATTCATAGCTCATTCTGTCCGATTCCAAAGCCCAGATTCTTTCCATTATGCCCCTCTGTGCCTAGGATTTATAGAACATTTCCCCTGAACACCCAGAGGTCACAGATGTAAAGCACAAACACCTGGTTGTAATTTCTGGCTGTTTATCATTTTAACTGGGGGAAAGAACTGACTTCAAGATTAAGGGGACTGCTGTACTTGATTCATAGAATCCTGGAGCCAGAATGGGTTGGCCTCCATTCCCTGGTATTTCTCATGTCTCAGAGGTGTCATGTTGCACATCTCATATTTGTTCCACTATTGCAAATAAATACAAACTCTGCTATCCTGGGCCTCTACAAAAATTACTCTCAAGAGGGTGTGGTCCCACTAGGTCAAGAAAAGCATCCTGGAAGGGCTTTTAACCTCCTGAGAAAGAAGTCAAGAATAATTCTTGGAAGAAGAGTAGTGGTCATAGAGTTTCATTTCTGATGCACTTTTTTTTTCTTATCCTTTTTGCAACTGCAACAGGTTACCTGTCTCAGTGTGAACCCAAAGCAGTTTGGATTCAAATTGCCTGTCATGGAAGGGACAGAAGTGTTTCAGATGTAAAGAGTTAGGGTTTGGCTCCTTCATGTGGCCAATGACAATTTGGCCTTACTTTAGGAAGCTCCTGTAGAGACTGAGACTCCCCTTAGCCAAAAGCTCGGCCACCGCAGTCCGGTCCCTGCCTGGGAGCTGTGCCAGCATTTAGCCCACAGAAGCTGCGGGAGTCTGAGAGAGAAGTTGCCCGAGTCATGTGCTCCTTTATGCAGAGTTCCCAAGAGATAACACTGCTTTTAATTCTACCTCCTCAGGATGTGATGGTTAAATGTGAGATCGTATCTCTCAAAAAGCCTTTGAAGCTTCCTAGAGCTCTGTTCTGTAAAAAAGCCAAGATGGGATTTTTCTGCTTATTCAGAGTCTCCTAACCCTTCCCTGAAACCCTCCAACCCCTTCCTTTCATCCCCGGCCTGCTGCATCCCCAGGGACTGACAGGCTCATCTTTTTGCCAGCTTCTTCTGAAGCTGGCTGGTTTTGGGGGAGGGCCAACCGAATGATGAAGAGAGTGCTGATAGGCGTTGGTGGGGTCTGAAGTCTGCCCGTGGGTCTCATCAGCCTGTGACTTCTTCCAGGTACGATTATGAGGAGGTGGAGGCTGAGGGTGCAAACAAAATGATGAAAGACTTGGAGGCCTTGATATCTGACCGCTCCTTTGTGGGGAAACAGTTCACAGTGGGTGACAAAGTTTACACCGTGGAGAAAGTTGATAACTTTGAATACAGTGATCCGGTGGATGGAAGCATTTCAAGAAATCAGGTAGGAACAGATTTATGGGGTTGTGGGGGAGACTCCTCAGAGCTTCCTCTCTGAAATTGTAAGAAGTAAAAGAAAATGGCCTTCTGGTCACGTCTCACTTTGCTACCCTGTTTTTCCAGGGTAGCTGTTTTCAGCTGGCCTTGTGCTGAATCACACATGACTTGCACATGTACTCATAGGGGAAATGGTGTGTGTCCTCACTGTTTGCACTCCCCTGCACCCTCACTGCAGTTCTTAGCCTAGACTCCAGAGGGATTTTTTTTTTTTTTTACCCTCAAGAATCATATGCTAGATGTTGTACTTGAGTGTGTGTGGAGAAAGGGACCCCAGAATCTAAAGAAAAAGAACTGCTGCTTTAGGTATCAACCCCCCTCTTTTTTCTCAGAAGATAACAGAAAGCCAGTGTGAGAGCCATTATTATAGACTGATATTCTAATTTCTAAAAAAGAAAGAAAAAGAAAAGAATGAGAAAAAATAGTCCTGGCTGGATGGCTCAGTTGGTTGGAGCATTGTCCCAAACACCGAAAGGTTGTGGGTTCCATTCCCAGTCAGAACACACACCTAGGCTGCAGGTTCCATCCCATTTGCGGTGAGGACAGGAGGCAACCAACTGGTTAATGTTTCTCCATCCCTTTCTGTCTTTCTCTCCGTCTCTCTCTCTCCCCTCCCTCCCCTGCCCCCTTCCTCTGGCTCTCTAAAATGAATAAGCATATCCTCAGGTGAGGATTAGAGAAAAAGAAGAAGCAGAAATAGATAAGCCGTTCACAGAAACATGAACTGTTATTATCTGTAGCACATGACTTAGAGCCAACCCTAACACCAGGTTGACGGCCTGGACCGTGTCTAGGCGCTGTTAGGGTTCCCTCACTGGGTGCTGGGGCCAAGGCTGCAGGTTCGGTGTGTCTTCTCCAGGCTTCTCACACGCATGCAGGGCTCACAATCCTTTCGTCTGGTTCTGTTGTTATTGCAGAATGGACTCATCTATAATAATTTAGCAACAGGTAATAAAGAGGAAGTTTCAGACTCTGGTACAGAGTCTGGTACAGGTTTCCAGTTTTTTTTTTCCCAATAGACCCAGATTTTTGGACTGGTCCTTCTCAAGGTCAGGTTTTAGAGGAACTGGGGTGTGGGGGGTTATTTAAAATCTCTGTCTGGAGGGCAGGTAGTGGATAGAGCATTGTCACAATGACCATCCATTCGTGTTTCCATTTCTCAGAATTCTAACACAGTGGCTTTTCACCAACTGTGAGAGCTTCAGGTCCAGTATAGGCAATTGTAATTATGGCTGAGATAATTAGAAAAAGAGGGGCCTGGAGTGAAGAAGGTGGGCGGTTGTAGAAAAGGGACAGTGGGGCTAAGGGGATGGTGGAGCAGAACAGAAAAGTTTTTGTAGTAAAGCCTTCAGAGAGAAAGTGGACATTTAGGAAAAGTGACCCCCTGCCCTGCCGTACCTCCTGCAGTCGCTAGGAGGGAGGGGGGCGACGGAGAGGTCCTGAAGGGGTGTCACTGTGAGCTCAGGCCAATGTCTACACTCTGCTAGGAGGAAGAGGTCAGTAGCTCCACATTTTATAATCAGGAAGTCTGGGTATTGATTGATTGATTTTAGAGAGAGAGGAAGAGACAGGGAGAGGGGGAAACATCACTTGGCCGATCCACTTATTGATGCATTCATTGGTTGATATCCTTGTATGTGCCCTGACTGGGGATTGAACCCACAACCTTGGTGTCAGGATGATGCTCTAATCAACTGAGCTACCCAGCCAGAGCCAGAAAGTCTTAAGTATCTACATGGAAGACCAGGTGGGAGGGAATATCTTCTGAAGTAGATTCCGCATCTGTAATCAAGTGCAGAGAATTTAGAAACTTCAAGTTGAAGCTGTAGAAGAAGGAGACCAGACTTGGTGTGTTTCCAGAAAGCAGGATGTGATGGATGGGAGCTGACTGTACCCTGCCATGACGACTGACTTGGGGGTGCTCTGCTTATATTCCATCTGCTGTCTCCACTGCTGAGGGGCAAACACTGGGTGGGACTTGGTGATGAATAGCAGGTGTGGAGTGGTATCTTCCCTCCTGGCTGGCCTTTGGCTCTGGACCAAACTCTTCTCTCTGTGGAAGAATTCCTAAAGACTGATGGGTCCTCAGGTAACTGTCTTGCCAGCCTCCTCCCTCAGGCGGTGGAATATCTACCCAGGAGTCCCAGCCTTTTCATTGGAAGCAAGATTATTGAGGATGAGAGATGGCACCAGGGAGGAAAAGCAGAGGGTGGCAGAGCGGAGGCATTGCACCCACATGGACCCACTTTCAGTTCTCAGGCACCGGTGGGAGATTAGCCGCTGGATCCTGCTTCCTTATGAGGGCTGCACTAGCTGGTGTCTGTTTAGGGCATGCGGCCTCCTGTTCTCCTTCGGAGGCTCCCTGCCCGTGTTCTGCAAAAGGTTCTCCCTTCTTGTCTGCCTGAAGCCTCTTCTGCTCTTGTTTCAGCCCTTTCTATCCACGTTTCTCTCCTGGTCTGGAGATTGAACTTCTGCATCTAGTGTCTTATTTGTTTACTTACTTACTCATTTACTTTGGTAGGCTTTAAACTGGAATGGTTAGTCCATAAATTACAGCCGAGCAGGGAGGGAGTGGGGCCTGGTGTGACCCAGCCTCGCCAGGATCAAGTCTCCTGCCCGACCCTTCGAATGTTCCTCCCCCATGAGCTCAGCTCCCGTTGCTTGGATGTAGCGACAGGTTGACTGAGGACAGACGCACGGGGCTCAACTGTTGTCGTTTATCAAGGATCTTAACTCCTGATTGATCAAGTATAGATGCAGTTAGATTTTCAAATGGACCCTTGTAACTTGCCAGCCTTCCATCTCCCTTCCAATGCATGGGGAAAACTCCCTCCTCATCTTTTCCAGGGCTTGCGGCTCCTTTTTGCCGATGGTTCCCGAATCATCTTTCGGCTGAGTGGCACCGGGAGCGCAGGGGCCACCATCCGACTGTATATTGACAGCTATGAGAAGGACATTGCCAAGATCTACCAGGACCCCCAGGTAATGCCCAGTCCCGTACCCTGACCGGTACTTTCTGTGGGAGGGAATGATCGTGGTTCCATCAAACCCGTGTGATGATGGCCCGTTTCCCAAATCATCAAACACGTGTGCTCACCTTCCTGCTGGTCTCCTTCAGTGTGCCAGAACAACACTAACAGCTGACAAAGATCTGGGCATTTCCTATTTGCCAAGCTCTGTTCTAAACGGGTTAGATGGGTATCCTCATTTCAGTCACAGATGAGCTACATGCTGTTATTACTGCGGCAGGTAAGAAACTGAGGCACAGAAACGTTAAGCGGCAGTTTATAGGCTTGCACACCTGGTAAGCGGCAGACTCAGGACAGCTAATCTTTAAGTCAGCCCCTCAGCTGGAGTTCGGGGCTGTACCTGGTCATTTGCCACTTTGCTTTGTCTGATGGCCTGTGCTGCGGAACACGTGCTGGTTCTAGATTTGGTGGCGAGGGAGAGGTTTCATAACCCAGCAGAAAATGCCTTTATGGAAACGTCAGTGGACTTAGAGTCTGGTTGTTTGGGTTCCCAGTCCCATCGAAAGAGCCTCCAGAAGTATGTCAGAGTACGGAGGGATCCTGGGAGCGACGGACAGGGCAGAAAACTTGGAGGTGTCCCCAGTAGAGGAGCCAAGGAGAAGCATTGACACACAGGGTTGAGTTTTCCCACATGCGCTCCTCGTCTTGGCGGGTGCTCCCCAACCGGAGAGCCATAGCCAAGGAAGGGTTGTACATAAGCCCCTTCTTGGCAATTCACAGCACACACCACATCTAAAAGGCCCTGAGAAGACTTGCAGGAGAGACACTTCTTTCAATAGCATTCACCATGCTTATTTTTGCACAAAGCCTTTTTTTCTTCTAACATTAATTAAAATCCTGTGAAACTCACTTGAATACCCTTGGCACAGTGGTTTCCAGCAGACTTTGTGGAGTTAGAGAGAACTTGCTTTTAATTCAGTTTTAACCAGTCAGTTATAGTCATTTCAATGTTCTGAGGCTTGGTTTCCTGGGCTGTGAAATGCCAGCATACTACCTGCTTTACAGAGTTGTTGTAGGGATTTCAGGAGACAATGGATGCAAAATTCTAAATACTGAGCCTGGCATATAGGATTCACTTTTGAGGAAGAGTGGCTCTTAGTTGTTTTTATGAGAAAGACAGGGAGGCGAGAAGATACTGCACTTGACATTGTTACAAGGGGCCACACTGCAGCTTCAGTCACCGCCAGATCTCTGTTGTATTGCAGGCATCACTAAAACCTAAACAAAAGGCATTGCTATCTGCATTGTAGGCCCACAGAATAACAGAGACAGAAGGAATAAATTGTGTTTCCTTGCTTTAAAATGCCCAGAATGTAGTAGATACAAATAATGAGTGAAAAATGCGTTTCTTCTGGACCACAGACCTGAGAAGGTGGGAGGGCCCTGACAGGGGCAGGCCCAGGTGTGCCACTGTTCCAGCTGGGGCGATGCTCACCTCACCCTGAAGCTGTGGGGCTGCAGCCTCAGCACCTTGTTGGGACTGTGGGATCCCCAAGGGGAAATGGCAAGTGTGGTCAGCACATGGAGTTGGATCTCTAGTTTTCACCTAGATATAACCAGTTGGCAGAGATTTCAGTAAGGGAAAGCAGCTGTGGGCAGTAGCAAATGCACCACTCGTGGCCCTGCCCTTGAGGCACTTGGTCAGATCACCACCTCTTTAGGTATCTGTTTTCTCATCTGTAAAATGGGCTGTTCAACTGAACAAGTGGTTTTCATTTTTATGTTTAAAATATTTATTTATTAGCCCTGGCTGGTAGCACATTGGATAAGGCGCCGGCCCAAAGGTCGCAGGTTCGATTCCCCAGCCAGGGCACATTTCCAAGTTGCATGCCAGGTCTCCAGCCAGGTCTGTGGCTGAAGGCAGGTGAAAGGCAACCATACATTGATGTCTCTCTCCCTCTCTGCCTCTTTCCCTTTCCCTCTTTCTAAAAATAATGAAATAAAATCTTTTAAAAAAAAATAAAATTCTTTTAAAAAATATTTATTTATTGAAGCAACAGGAAATTTTTTTCTTTAAGTGAGAGGAAGTTGAGAGGGGGTGTTGTTACATTTGGAAAATACTTCTTTGGGTTCAGTGTGGGGAAAAAACTGGAGGATGCAGATGTGTCTCTGGAAGCACCATTTTTCCAGGTTAGAGAGAGAACATCAATTTGACAAAAGCTCTGGCCTTGGGATGGGGAGGAAGGGGCGCCGTAGAGAGACATTTAGAAGAAACAAAACAAAAATCCAAATGCTTGCTGGCAGATTGCAAAGGGGTATGTGGGAGAGGAGAGGTGAAGAATGACTTAGTTGTTTCTTTGCTTTATGTGATAGAGCGTGGTGTCTTTGTTTTTAGACTGCGCGAGTTCAAGGAGGCTTTGGGATATAGGAGCAGTCAGGGAGGTTGGGAACTCCAAGGCCAGGTTAGGGCTGCAGCCATGGATCTGTACCCAGAGAAAATGACGGGGAAGTTCTCTTTTTGTCTCCCTCAGGTCATGTTGGGCCCCCTTGTTTCCATTGCTCTGAAGGTCTCCCAACTCCAGGAACGGACAGGACGCACGGCACCCACTGTGATCACCTAAGAAGACCGGCTGGAAGCAGTACGTCTCCCCATCCCAGGACCCTGCAAGTCATCTGACTGAAGAGCACGGATAGAAAAAAATGTGTGTTCACCCAGGCTTTTTAGGATTTGGTTTTCCCACTAACCACTTTTTGATGGATGGTACGTTTGCAAAGTGCTGCCGTTTGAGGTGCCCATGGGAGCCGCCTGGGAAAGAGGGGAAAAGGACCAGGGGCTTATGCTAGTCAGTCACTTTTCATGCCCTTTCCCACTGTTGCCGTGTGGGCCTGTGTCTCCTTGGTGCCAGGTTCTTTTTATTCTGCGATGTAGCATGGAGGCTGAGCATCAGCTAAATAGGCTACTTTGCACCTTTAGGATGGGCCAGTGGAATGACAGCGCACCTTTCTTTCTCCTTGGTGACCCTCTCCCCTCTTTATTGTTTACATGGAATCCAGCAAATGCAACTTCTGGTGCCTTCTCTCCAATCAGCTCTTTCCTCAGAGTGAGACGTACTTGTCTACATATTTCTGCCTTGTTTTACAACATAGTCCCATTCACACAAATACTTTAGGTTATTAAAGCAAAATAAGCTACTATTTCCTGATGTCTTTTTTTTTTTTTCTTAACTAGAAACTGTTTTATTTCAGAAAGAAAACAACTTGCTTTTCAAGAGGAGGGAGGGTATTGTATCTTGTTTGGGTGGCCTAGCCAGAAACAAAACAAAACAAAATAATAAAAACCCCAAAAACTTCTCTGTGCTAGGTTTAAAATCCTTCCACTCAAGACTGTAATTTCAGATCTTAGCAGGGTCAGCTCAGGCCTGGGCCCTTCTGAGGAGAATAAAGTAAGCACGACATGGTTAACTTGGGATGAGGGAAAGGATGGCGGTTTTCAGGAGGTCTTAAATAGCAGGTTGCTGCCTTGTGTCTGGTGGTGCTAAGGTGTCGGGAGGCCCATTGAGGGAATGGAGGCAGAACTTTTAGAATTTGAGAGTGAGGTTACTGGCATTTATCTGGATGCCTTGAGCCCACTGGCATCTTACCCATCTCAGAATGCAATCCAGGCGTGTATTGTGAGCCGTTGAAAGCATAGGCTTGGGAGCCCACAGGCTTGAGTTTGAATCCCATTTGAGTCACCTTGGAATATCATTCTTCTCCTCTTTAAAATGGTAATGAAAACAGTTCCAACTCTGTAGGGTCACTGAGAACCTTAAGTGAGTGGACCTGTGAAAAGCAATGGGCACAGTATCTAATTCACGGTAAGCTGTCAAATTAGTATCTAATTCATGGTAGGTTGGGGAAAAAAACCTATAACAATGATATTTGCAATGCGTTTTATGAGTTATTCCAGAGAGACAGCTCTGCTCTGTACCCCGCTGCCACCCAGAGTGGAATCCCTGCTCCAGGGAGAAGGGCTTTCTCTGGGGTGAGATTTTCAATACTACCATTGAACAAAGGAGTCTAGCCCAGCAAGCTCAGCACCTCATCAGCTGATGCGATGAAGATGAGTATGTCCTGAACATGAAATGCCAGCATTATTTTAAGTGTTTTCTGTGTAGGCTGAATATTCCCCTTTGACAGGTAAAGTCCAGTTTCTTGCCCAAGGCACACCACCAGCTCTTTGTACCACCTCTTCCACTGACTGGCTACAAATCCCCCTGTAATTTTACTTACAGAGACTTAGTTTTATCATTCTTGTCTGTACCCTCCCCATGAGTTTGATATCTGGGTATATCAGTCAGCCATATAGGTGGGTCCACATATGGACCCACACTAAGTGAGAGATACCACGGGAGCAAAAGGGTGTGGAACACAGTTACACCCCCCACCCCCCACCCCCTTTCCCCTGCTGCCTGTTAGACTGGCTGGGGAAATGACGTCTAGCACAGACTGGAAACTGTATAGGAAAAGTGCCTTATGAGTTGCGTGGGCAATTCCGTACAGTTGAAACCCAACTTTCCCAGACATCTATTCTGTTTAAGATGTTGGGCTACATGCTTTCTAGCAACCTGCTAAGCAGAGCATTATTATTCTCATTTTAGCAACTGAAGCTGACTAGACCGCTAATTTGCTCTAGGTTTCCAGCTACTACGTGGTGGGAGTAGAATTTTGACCTGAATCTCACTCAATTTCCATGACCCCATCTGCTGAATCAGCTGCAGACACTCCCAGGTCTGTACCCCTTGGAATGGCTTCACAAAGCTCCCCCTCGTCCCCGATCGTAATTCAGCTGCTTTCCCTGATCTCACTTGGCTACGGGTTTGGGAGCTAAAAGCTCAGGGGAGGAAGGGGGAGGTGGTTGGAACCATGGAGGAGGGGCGATGGGCATGAGTAAGGGCCACCTTCCCTCCCCTCATGGCTTCCAGAGTGATGCCCAACACATGCACCCCCAGGAGGCCCAGCAGAGGAGCGCCTGCAGCCGGGCTTCCCTGCCTCCCCGCGCTGGCTGCTGGCCTGCTCCGTGAGCCAGGCCCGATGCCATTGGGGTGTGGTGAGGGCCGAGCTGAGAAAATTGGGTTGGAATTATTTGTGGCCCAGCTCTGAAATTTCACTTTTCTTCTCCCGCTTAACGTTCAGCTCTCATTTTGGAGAGGCTGATTCCTGTTCGGGGATATTCCCCAGGCCCAGAAGGTGGCCAGGCTTCCAGGGGGTGAGCCCAGCCTCAGGGAACAAAAGCAAAGGCAGAGCTCGCTGCCCAGTGAGGAGGCCGGCTTTGGAGCTGTATCCTGTCTGCTCCACCCTAGTCCTCCCAAGCTGCTTCTTGCTGCACTTCTGTTGACTCATCAGATAGGAATTGGGTATTAGAAGAGTCCTCCAGAAAACATATTCCTATGTGTAAGAGATGCTCCCGCTGTGTTCTCACATTCCAAACCCCCAGCAGAAGGGGCTGGCCATGATTAAGAGCAGCAGTCATGCACGGAGTCACTGCTCCTCAACCTGGGTGACAGTGGGCCCCTCGTGGCCTTTGTCCTTCATTCCCACCCTTGATCCAGTTCCCACGTTGTTGGCTGAGTGTCCTTTCAAATGCTGAAGTCCAGATGCCTCTACATAGCCTACAAGGTCATGCAAACTGCTGCCACCTTCCCCAGCGACTCCTCTCCCTCTCTTTCTGCCAACGGTCAGTCTGTGTTTCAGCCATGTGGACCCACCTGCAGTTCCTGGAAATCCTGCGCTCTCTTGTCTCCAGGCCTTCATTCCTGCTCTTCCATCCGCCCTCATGCCCTTCCCCAGCTCCCTGCCCTCCACCCTATTCCCCAACTCTTACTCATTTTTCAGGCCTCAACTGAAGCATCATCTTCTCCAGTAAGCCTTTCCTGAGTCTCCAGTGTCTGGCTTGGGAGCCTTTTCAGGTATTTCTACAGTACCCTGTTTATAACACTTATACTATGTGAATAGCCTGTTTATTTTCCATCTCCCCTGTTGCCCTGGGAACTCCTAGAAGGCAGAGGTTGCCTTTTTCATTAACCTTTATCCAGGATCTAGCCCTGTGCCCAGCACATGGTAAAGGTTTAATAAACAATTTTAGGAAAGAATGAATGAAATCCAGTGGCATGGCAGAGTGTTTTCTAATGCTGTGAACTCCCCAGTCAGCGAGGTATGATGATCTTCCCCCTTACAGGTGATAAGTGAGCTGACCAGCTTTCACAGCTGGGGAATGCCTAACCATGAACTCTGAACAAGATTCAGAGGCTGAAGGCCAGAAAGCCCCCCAGAGAGTCAGGCTGGATACCAGCAGCAGAGGGGAGGTCCCTTTGAATAAAACTTGATTTAAATATTAAAAAGCGTTTTATCTCCCATTGCTGCAAAAGTTAATTGGGTGTGTAGCCGGGGACAGGTTCACAAATTAGCTTGAATACAGAGAGAAGTTATTTTTCTTTAGGAAATAGAAGCAACAAAAATCAAGCCCTGCACCTACACACACTGAGCACATTCACAGAAGGGAAGCGGTGACAGGGCCAGGTGGGGACCCTGGGCCTGGGCCTCATACAGGGAGGGCAGAGAGCACATACTTTTGGAAGGCTCAGGGCTTGGAGCATTCCCGTAAAACTTGGCTCATTATACAAAAGAAATGAGGTCATTGTCAGCAAGAGCATGTCTCATGTCTGTCTCCTTGTCCTCTGGGAACTTCTGAGTGCTTTGGTTTGGTTTTCACCAATGTGAAATCTCTACCAAGGAATTGTGGGTGTGGGCTAATGACTATTTTCCAAAAAGCATGTCTTCTGTGACTCAGAGTGCTGTTCTCCAGGTGACAGAAGGGCTAGTTAAGAGTAGCAATCTATTTGCTTTTCATGACTGTTGTTCTGTGAAACCTTTGTCTTCATTGGTTTCTGACCTCCTTTTGTGCTGTGATGGAAGGCTATTATTATCCCAGTTAAAGAAAGGAAAACTTTGAGGGTTTATGTGGCCCATTAAGATTCTCACAATCACGATGAAGGAATAAGCAGACTCATCAGCTTTACCTGTCCTTGGTGTTTGGGATTCTTTTTCTGGTTTAGCACTACTGAATAGGAAACACCCCCAAAATCTTTTGCATGATCTTACTATGCTCCTGTAGCCATCTTTGGAAAATGCAATCTGCCACAATTCTCAAATGAGTACTTTTCCCCAGTGAATGTACCTACCATTCTGGGTCATGTGTGTATGAGGATGAATTTAATTTAGAAAGTCTTTCCACCAAGAGCATCCCTTTGTCAGTTATGTAAGTATAGGCATGTGCTATCACCTACCTCACTTTCCTGTGCCCATGACAGACCAAACCAGTCAATTGCAGCACTGTTTCCATTAAGCCTAGTGAGAGCTCCAAAAGCCTCAAGAGAAGACCCTGGACAAGGAATAGTAATCAATGGTAGTGGGGTACGAATGAAATCTTATTTGCTACATCTGCAGAATATTCCTGATTTCTTATTTTCACAAATGGTTAACATTTGTGTGTGTGAAAGCCAATTTGAAAATAGACCAGTTAATTTGTAAATTAAAAATTAGGTGCCCAATAATTTTATTGATATTTTAAAATTCAGAGGTGAATTGAGGATGAGTTTACTATTTTAAGGTCATGGCCCCAACTTTTTCCTGCACTTGGGCTCTTTCCTCTCTCCCACTTTGCGGACTCAGCCGTAACAGTGCCCCATATCTGACTTCATGATTCCTTTAGAGCACTTCGACTCTCATTCTTTTATTTAATCTTCTCTGTGTTATGAAATAGATAGATTTGCAGTAGAGCTGACATCTAACAATCAGATTATTTGCCCTAAATCATACAAGTCGCTAATAATAATGTATATTGATCACTTTTTAGGTACCTGATGCCATTTAATCACTTTACATACACTAATTCATTTAATCCTTAACGCAACTGGAAAGGTGGAAATTATTAGCTCCATCTTACAGATGAGGAAATGGAGATTGAAAATTTAAGTAGTTTGACTAACGTGGAAATTAGCCAGTGATGGAACTGATGTTTGAAACCGAGTTAATTGGACTATAAAATCCAAGTAATATCTAGAACTGGAACCAAGGCCTCTGTTACTTTCTTGGGGAAATAAAATTTTATTCATATTCATTTTTCAGTGATGATTTTAGCAAAATGAACTAATGAAATATTTTGATGTGAAATTTGATTATATGCCTTTTAAAAATATTTTGTTTATTTATTTTTAGAGAGAGGAGAAGGAAGAAAGAGAGGGAGAAAAACATGAATGTGTGGTTGCCTCTGGTGTGCCCCCAACTGGGGACCTGGCCTGCAATCCAGGCATGTGCCCTGACTGGGAATCGAACCAGCGGCCCTTTAGTTCGCAGGCCAGCACTCAATCCACTGAGCCAAACCAGCCAGGGCTTTGATTATATGTTTTTGACTGACAGGTAGTAAGTGGTGGCAGGGAGATTACCTGATACATGGGGAGAGTTCAAGTCTAGCTTAAAAAAGAACCCCAAGCCCTGGCTAGTAACATAGTGGATAAGGCGCCAGCCTGCAAACCCAAAGGTTGCTGGTTCAATTCCCAGCCAGGACACATCACCAGGTTGCAAGCTAAGTCTCCAGCCAGGTCCATAGCTGGAGGCAGGTAAAAGGCAACCACACATTGATGTTTCTCTCCCTCTCTGCCTCTCTCTCTAAAAAAAGAAGAAGCCCAAGTTCAGGGTCCCAAGTGTCATCACTAGATAACCCCTTACCATGTGGCTGGCTTATGGAAGAGAGGAGAGACTTCGGGGTCTGTCCCATATGCTCAGTTTTCCGGACCTAATCTGGCCCTGGTCATTCTGCTGGGGAAGTGCTGGGCATCATGGGAACAGGTCATCCCAGGACCCTGAAGTTCATGTTTACGTTCCTATCTCCTTGCTTAAGGGAGATTTTTTTTCTGTGCTGTATAATTTCTGGAGAATGAAAAATTACCTTCTAAGTGTCTTTTTTGGGGGTGTGGGTGGACAGGGAACCTCTACAACAATACCAGGGATCTCCATTTTAGTTTCAAGTACCATCCCTGACTCAGAGTGGGCCTGCAACAAGCATCTGTGGGACAATGGCTCTTGTATGTCTCTTCAGCCCGTATTCCTTCATATTTACTTTAGCCACACTTTTGTCAGAGAACTTCCTGCAGTGTGATCATTGGAGCTAACAATGAGTACTTTCCTTGCGCCAGGTACTGTTCCAGGGACTGTGGAAAAAATTAATTAAATACAGTTGAAGTTACGTATTTTGAAATATTAATTCAAGTTGCTGGTAGTTCAAGAAGGGATTTTTTTTTTTTTTTTAAGATTTTATTTCATTATTTTTAGAAAGAGGGGAAGGGAGAGAGGCAGGGAGGAAGAGAGACATCAATGTATGGTTGTGTTTCACCTGCCTCCAGCCACAGACCTGACTGGAGACTTTGTTATGTGCCCGGCTGGGGAATCGAACCTGCAACCTTTGGGTTCGCAGGTCGGCGCCTTAACCACTGTGCTACCAGCCAGGGCTGGGATTTGTTTTTGAAGCCCAGATGCTTTTCTCCTTTTGAAAAATTTAACTCTGGAAGAAAATTTTTCAGCTCGTCAAATTAAGCCCTTGCATTCTTTCCTTGGGAAGTTAGGGCTTAAGTCAGAAAGTGGGATCATATAATCAGCATGTCTTCTGTGGATTATGGGAAGTGTGATGTGACAAAACCTAAAGAGTATGTTTATGAAAGTTTGTTTGTTTTTTTTTTTAATGACTTTTAATAGGCTCTAATTGGTCATTTAAAGTTATTTTGTGATACTGCAAATTTAAATCACACCAGCCAAGTCAGCATGGTGAGCAAGCTGCTTTTCTCAGCACTCCATGCGATAACTTTTATTATCCCCACTTTATTGATGAGGAAACTGAGGCCCACAGAGGGTATAACCTATCCAAGGTCGCAGAGCCGTAAGTGGCTGACAGTTAGACTCTTGAATCTTTTTTTTTTTTTTAATTAGATATAACTCACATACCAAGAAAGTCACCCTTTTGAAAATGTATAAAACCCTAAAAAAAAAAAAAAAAAAAAACCTGGTACCCATTAGCAGTCCCTCCTGGTTCCCCTCCCCTCCTGCCCCTGGCAACCACAGATCTGCTTTCTGTCTCTATGAATTTGCCCGATCTGGACATTTCACATAAATGAAATGGTAAGATGTGTGACCATTTGTGTCTGCGGAGCTCTTATCTTAACACGAAGCAAATGCCCCTGGACCACGAGCTCCTCCAGCGTGAAGACTGTTCTGTTCATCCTTGTCTTTACAGTGCTCTGTATCCGCTGTGCTTATTAAATGAATGGCTGAATGTGCAAATGAATTATGAGACAAATGCACATAGACACCAAATAAACTCAGAGGCTGATGTCTGTGGAGCACCCACTCTAGGTGTGGCACGGCACGATGCTAAGTGCTTTGCAAAGGCGACCTGACTTCACCTTCATAACACCCTTCATGAGATGAGAACTGTAATAGGCCCACTGTATTGACGGGAAGCATGGCAAGGTTAAACAACATGCTGCAAGTCCTAGATAGCAGTGGTGGAACCAGGCTTCGAACTCCTGTTTCTGGTCTCCGTGTCTGCCCTTCTGAGTTGTATGCACCAGAGAGCCCTGTAAGAAATAGGGTCTAACCTTTTCTGTCTGCAGGAAAATGGAGGCCTATAACGTACTTGCAGCTACTTGGTGAGCCCATATGATAGGCCAGCCATGGCGCTATGGTGGAGGCCACCCTCTAGTCCGGAACAAAGACAATTAAACCACCAGTGGCAGTGCCCTGGGACAGGCGCTGGAGTGGAGGAAGCAAGTGTGCAAGAGCTGTGGGGTGGTGGTTCCCAGGCACTTGCCCAGGGAGCACAGCCAAGGGCCCCAGTCAGCCTTTCTACCCTCCACTGTTAGCAAACACAGCTCCATGTGTGAGCTCATGGGGCTCACTGTCACCCACCTCGATGCCCCGAGGGGCTGCCTGGGAAGGACGCCTCAACCTGGCAACTTCCTGGCCTGTCCCCCCTGCAGGCCAGGGCGGAGCTGCCAACCAACTGCCCTAGTGTTTCTGGCCTGCTAGTGGCTGTTCTCACAAAGACTGCTGTGTTGGATCTGTTTTTTCTAAGTTGGAGAGTGATTTGATTTCCACCTCAGAACTCAGTGCCAGCGTTCCATGTTGCCAGCCTCACCACAGGCCGCGGTGGGAGCAGGGATTCGGGCGCCTGGAGCCACGTCAGGAACTGCGCCCCTCCGTGCAGGTGGGTGGTGCCAGGAGGGGCTTCCCGCCCACACCGCTGCCTGTCTGCGCCAGGCTTGAACTGGTCAGCAAGGAGGCAAAGGGGCTCTGCTACTGGGAAGAGCCAGGCTCCACTAGGCCACACCACCAGCGCAAGATGCCACAGACTGGGATGAAGACCAGCCCAGAGCCTATCCCTGGTCCCCTTCTTCCTTTTCCCTCTTCCCTCTGTCTCTGTCCAGTGTTCAGGGTCAAGGCAAACTGGAAGGGACACCCTGTGTGTAGAGTCATGCCAGGATGTAGAATCCCAAGGCCAGGCTGGGCCTAAGAGGTGGAGAAAAATTCTCAGGGGGCAGCCAGGGGCCTCATAACTAAAGGAAATCCCAGCTAAATTGAGAGGGAGGCAGAAGTTCCAAGCCAGAGAACTGATGCAAATATCAGAGCTCTGGCTGGCGCAGCTCTGGCTGCAGGCAGGAAGAGAACTTGTGAAAACAGAAAC
Source organism: Noctilio leporinus (assembly GCA_004026585.1). NCBI lineage: Eukaryota > Metazoa > Chordata > Mammalia > Chiroptera > Noctilionidae > Noctilio > Noctilio leporinus. The sequence continues at coordinate 47,268 of PVIW01003068.1, read as the reverse complement.
CAACAAAGTCAGAAACAGGTTTGGAAGGGTCAGAAATGCCCTGGTGGCTGGTGGCCAGTCAAAGGTCTCTGGGGCCATCCCAAGGGAGAAGAGGTGGCTGAAAACCTCAGCATGGGATTGAGAACATACCCTTGGTGGCTTTTTCCCTGGGTGCATCCTAGATTGAGGGGGGATCTCCTGTGTTTCTCCCAGGCACACCAGGGCATGACTAGTCTGGAACTCTTTTCAAAGTTGAAGATTTCAGAACCGTACAACTAGAATGAATTTCAACCCCAAACCCATGAGAAGGCTCATGTTTGCAAAATCTCAAAGGAGAGGATTTTTCCCACCCAGAGCCCAGGTGGGAAAATGCTTTCTTATTCTCTCTCCATGGGGATAGGTGCATACGTTTTTCAGGTCCATTATTTCACCATGCATTGCCGTGCCCAGCTTTGTGTGTGGTGTGAGCAGGGGTAGAAAGGTTCTTGGATCCAATACTCATTTCATTTAGGCCTAAGACCTCTCTCTCCTCTCTTTCTCTCTGTCTTTCACACAGCTGGCAAACTGTAAGTCTCTTGGTTACCTATGATTGGAAGAACATTTTAAGGGACCTGCACTGTCAGCTACTCACTTGACCCTCTGTTTTTCAGTTTCCTACTTGTCTTTACCCCATGAGAATTTCTCATACTTTTCTACAAGTTCTACTGACATTTGAAAAAGATCTTTGCTATGGTTTATTGAGCATTTCTAGATATTTTTCAGGTAGTTGGGTGTGTTTCAGTTTGCCTAGAATCTGAAGTCTATTCTGCTTCCACTATTTCCCTCTCCATTCCATTCTTACAAGAGCCAGTGTGCTCTTTAAAAACAAACAACAACAACAAAAACCCAACTCATCTTGTTTGCACTTGCATAACAACCCTTCAGGGGTTTCTCATAGCTCTCTGCTAATTATCATCTGTTTTGTCAATGTTTTTCTATTTCTTACAAACTTTCCCATTTTTCTTTTATAATCAGCACTGTTTCTCCCTTGGGGGAAACTCCTGTATTCCACATTGTTCTTGGCTGTCAGTCGCGGGGTGTCCCCTTGTCCTTTCTTTTTTTTTTTTTTTTCCCTTGTCCTTTCTTCACACTCCACCCTCATTCCGGTTGCAGCAGTAGAAACATGGCCCAGGTTAGGCTCATCATTGCATTGCATCTTCGGTGGACATAGTAATTGGTTCATTGGAGAGGCATGTGGCCTAGGGACAGTCAGAGTAGTTCCCTGACTTTTTTTTTTTTCCTAAATGGAGATAGGTAACTTTCTCTTACTTTCAGATTGTAGGTTTTAAAGCTATAGGTCTAATAGAAATCAGTTACTGTTTTCCTGCCAGATTGACAGAATCTGTCAGTGCAGGAAGAAATTAGGCCAACTACTAAGAAATGAAACAAGCAGAGAAAATTAATTAGTTGGGGGAAAAAGTCTTTAAAATTTTTTTTATTGAATTTATTGGGGTGATGCTGGTTAATAAAATTATACAGTTTTCAGGTATACGGTTCTATACTACATCACCTGTATTTGCATTGTGTGTTCATCACCCAAAGTCAAGTCTCCTTCTGTTATCATTTACCCCCCATTTACCATCTTCTACCTCCCCCAACTCCCCAATCCCTCTGGTAATCACCACACTGTTGTCTGTGTCTGTGAGATTGTTTGTTTGTTTTTTCTTTTTGCTTAATCCCTTCATTTTTCATCCAGCTCCACATCCCCTCTCTCCTCTGACAGCTGTCAGTCTGTGTTCTATCTATGTGTCTATTTCTATTGTTTGTTTGCTCATTTCGTTCATTAGATTTTTCCATATGGCATTTGTCTTTCTTTGACTGGTTTATTTCACTTAGCATAATACTCACCAGGTCTATTCATGGTATTGCAAAAGGTAAAATTTCCTTCTTCTTCTTCTTCTTCTTTTTTTTAATAGCTGAGCAGTATCCCATTGTGAAAATGTACCACAGCATTTTTATCCACTCATCAACTCATAGGCATTTGGGCTGCTTCCAAACTTGGCTATTGTAAATAGTGTTGCTATGAACATAGGAGTGCATATATTCTTTCAAATCAATGTTTTGAGTTTCTTTTAATATATTTCCGGAAGTGGAATTGCTGGGTCATAAGAAAGTTTCATTTTTAATGTTTTTTTTTTATTAAGATTTTATTTATTATTTCCAGAGAGAGGGGAAGGAAGAGAGACAGAGAGGGAGAGAGACATCAATGTATGGTTGCCTTTCACCTGCCTCCAGCTACGGACCTGGCTGGAGACCTGGCTTGCAACCTGGTTATGTGCCCTGGCTACGGAATCGAACTAGCAACCTTTGGATTTGCAGGCTGGCACCTTATCCACTGTGCTACCAGCCTGGGCCCCATTTTTAATGTTTTTGAGGAAACTCCATATTGTTTTCCACAGTAGCTGCACCAATCTGCATTTCCATCAATGATGCACCAGGGTTCCCTTTTCTCCTCATCCTTGCCAACCCTGTTATTTGTTGATTTATTGATGATGGCCATTCTGATAAGTGTGAGATAGTATCTCATTGTGGTTTTAATTCACATTTCTCTGATGATTAGTGATGTTGAGTATCTTTTCATATGTCTATTGGCCATCTGTATGCCCTCTTTGGAGAAGTTTCTATTCAGGTCCTTTGTCCATTGTTTAATTCCATTGTTTGCTTTTTTTTCCCCGCCCCCTGCAAAAACTTTATTATTTCCACTTGACCCAATGCATGGAAGAAGGCTTCAGGGTGGTTAAGGGGATGCCTAGTGGTTTCAGGGAGAGACTCAGGCAGAAGCCAGACACCTTCAAAGACCTCCAGGCTCCAACGGCTCCTAGTCACACTTGGGGGTGGTGAGGCTTTCAGAGATACTTGACTACCAGCCTAGCCTGGGAGTCAGCCAGCCTCAGAAGTTAGTCAACTGGTTCCCATCTTCTTGATGAACTTCACCCCATCCAGGAAGTAGTTCTCCAAGAAGTCACAGAGATAAGGGTCAGTGCAGGTAGAACCAAAAGGGCCCGGTTTAGATTCTTCTCAAGGCCATGGCAGCTTTCATGGTGTTCTGGGTCTCACCCCACTCATCATGGGAAGGCTTCTGCTTGCCCTGGAAGAGGACATGGCCACCGTACTGGTTTTGGATCTTTAAGAAATGCTCCATGCCCTTGGGCGTCTTCTCAGTCAGCTCGCCGAAGAAGTGGCCCGCACCCTCCAAAACCACAAGATCCTGGTGAAATAGAAGCCCAGAGAGAGGTAGGTGTAGGAGGCCTGTAGATGCAGGTTGACTAGGAGGGTGACAGAGGCCCCCACGTGGGTGGAATAATTCTGACAAACTTGGAGCTTATGGTTGTTCAGCAATAAGGAATTAAGGGCAAAAACCAGTATTGGCTGGTCTCGGAGTCTGAGGATGGCTGAGGTGGTTCTGAAGGTGGTGACTGGAAAAGAGACTGGAGTGGGGGTCAGAGGCTGGAAGAAAGGGTGCCCCTGAGTCTTTTCCATACAAACACTGTTGAAGTGAGAGGTAGCCCAGAGGACCACCAAGGGCATAGCCAATTGTTTGTTTTCTTCACATTGAAATGAATAAATTCTTTATAAATTTTGGATATTAACCCATTATCAGATGTATCATCAGTGAATATATTTTCCCATTCAGTGGGTTGTCTTTTCATTTTGTTGATGGTTTCCTTTCCTGTGCAAAACCTTTTTTGTTTGATGTAGTCCCATTTGTTTATATTTTTTTCTTTTTGTTTCCCTTTTCCAAGGATATGTTGGGTTGATCAAACAGTCCATTTAGTTTTTTCTGTAAAATAAAAGATACATTTTTCATTTTCACCATTCACTGGATGGATTTGGATATTTCAAGTATGTTGGCTATCTACAGGTATATAGGCTTCTAGTGGGTAGAGGCCAGGGATGCTGCTAAACATCTTCCAATGCATAAGACAGCCCCACAGCAAAGAATTATTTGGCCAAAATGTCAATAATTGTACCAAGAAATTTTGCAAACCACTTTTGACATGTTTGATGAGTCATAGCACCTTCTCCATACACCGTACAAATCTTTTTTTTTCTGTTTCAGTTGCATTTTTACCTTTCTTGAAATAATAAAGAATAATATGCCAAAAATGTTTCCTTTTGTTTTTTTTTTTACCTTTGGTATTAAAATTGCTGCACAAAAATTCACCAATTTTGATGTGTTTTTTTTTTTTTTTTTTTTTTAAGATTTTATTTCATTATTTTTAGAAAGAGGGGAAGGGAGAGAGGCAGAGAGGGAGAGAGACATCAATGTATGGTTGCGTTTCACCTGCCTCCAGCCACAGGCCTGACTGGAGACCTGGTTTGCAACCTGGTAATGTGCCCTGGCTGGGGAATCGAACCTGCAACCTTTGGGTTTGCAGGCCGGCACCTTATCCACTGTGCTACCAGCCAGGGTGATGTTTTTTTTAATGCACACTGCTGTGACAGCTGTCACTGTATAATCTAACAAAATTATTTTGAATGAATTTAAAGACAACTAAGCACTACTAGAGCCATCATATTAAAAAAATGTGATGGACTTTTTGGCCAACTCAATACATCAGAAAAAATATTGCTATGAGAGATGCCAGATTTTACTGCCTTTGTTTTCTGATAGAATTTTTATGGTTTCAAGTCCAACATTTAAGTCTTCAATCCATTTTGAGTTTATTCTTGAGAAGGTTTAAGAAGGGTGTCTAGTTTCATTTTTTTGCATGTATCTGTCCAATTTTCCCAATACTATTTATTGAGTACACTATCTTTATCTCGTTGAACACTTTTTGTCTCCTTTGTTGATTATTAATTGTCTATGAAGACAGGGATTTACTTCTGGACTCTCTATTCTGTTCCATTAACCTATATGCCTATGTCTGTTTTTGTGCCAGTACCATGTTGTTTTGTTTACTATGACCTTATAGCATATTTGATATCAGGTAGTGTGATTCCTCCAACTTTGTTCTTTCTCAAGAGTGTTGTGTGTATTTGGGGTCTTTTGTGGTTCTATCTAAATTTTGGGAATATTTGTTCTAGTTCCAAGACATATGCCATTGATATCTTGATAGGAATTGCATTGAATCTATAGATTGCTTTGGGTAGTAATGGCATTTTGATAATGTTAATTCTTTATATCCATGAACATGGTATATCTTCTATTTATTCTATCTTCTTCAGTTTATTTCTTCTGTGTCTTATTATTTTCCTAGTACAAGTCTTTTACATTCTTGGTTAAATTTATTCCAAGGTATTTTTGATGCAATTGTAAATGGGATTGTTTTCTTAGTTTCCCCTTCCAATAGTTCATTATTGGTGTATAAAAGTGGAACTGATTTCTGACCCTGGCCTGGTAGCTCAATTGATTAGAACGTTGTCCTGATACACCAAGGTTGTGAGTTTGCTCCTCGGCCAAGGCACATAGAGTGAATGAATGAATGCATGCATAAGTAAGTGGGACAACAAATCAATGTCTCTCACATTCTTCCTCTTGCCCTAAAAAAAAAAAAAAAAAATCAATAAATAAAATTTGTAAGTAAATAAATAAAAATAAAATAAGTGAAATACGACTAATTTCTCAATATTTCTTCTGTATCCTGCTACTTTACTGATTTCATTTATCAGTTGCAGTAGGTTTTTTTGTGTGTGGAATCTTTAGGGTTCTTTATATACAGTATCAAGAAAGAAAGTCTTGGTGACACTATTTGAGCTCCTGGATTCAGCTATTCCTGAAGTTTTAACTTCAGACTTTCCAATTACATGAACCAATAAATTGCTTTTTCACTTAAACTAGATTGCATTAGGTAACAGTCATATGTAACAAAATATGACTTGACTAAATATGGGACCAAATCCTTAATATGGCATTCTAATGCCCAGTGCAATCTGGTTGCTACCTATTTCTTCACTCCCACCTCCCACTACTCTTTTTTTCTTGATGACTCATTAATACAGAACTTACTTCGTGTCTTCAAATGTGTTGGGCCTACCCTGACTAGGGTGGCTCAGTGGGTAGGGCATTGTCCTGCAACCTGAAATGTCACTAATTCAATTCCCAGTCTGGGTATGTGCCTGGGTTGAGGGCTAGGTCCCCAGTTGGGAATGTGCAAGAAACAACTAATTGATTTTTCTCTCCCCCTCTAAAAATAAATAAATAAAACCTTTTAAAAAATTGTGCCATGATCCTTCTTGTCTCAGGGCCTTCACACATGCTGCTCTGCTAAGTCACTTTGCTTGACTATTTCCTACACATCCTTCAGGTGCCTACATACATGCCATGCCCCTAAGGAAACCTTTCCTGGCTGACCAACTAGGCCAGAGCCCTCCTCTCCCCTTCTGCATTATGTCCTCCTACAACACCCTGGGCTTTGCCTTATAAATACTCATCACGGTAATAAAGAACAAATTCTTGTTTGCAGTTCCTTGTTTGTAGTCCATCTAAACTATAAGCTTCATGAAGTTAGGGACCACTTGTCTGGTTCATCATTGTGTATTCAGGGTGAAACCCAGTGCTTGGCACAAAATAGGTGCTCAGTAAATATGTCAGTCAAATGAAGAAGAAAAAAGGTTCAGCGCTTGACTTGGATGGAAGTCCATACGTTTCATCTCCATGCTCTTCATTAACTAATAAACAAACACCTGCAGTCCTGATTCATAATGCAACTACAGAAGGCTCCCTGGGGGAAGGGGAGAACCAACCGTGTCATTGAGTCAGGTATTCTGAGCTGGATTTCTGCCTGGCCAGGCCAGGCCAGAGTGGACCTTGCTCCCAGGAGGTGGCAGTGTTGTACAGTTTCTGACTCTCCAAGGCTCCTAAGCACTTTTCTGAGGCCTGGGAGCTAACAGGCGGCACCTTGATCCCTCCTGCCCAGGAAGCCAAAATCCACACACTTGGAGAGCCAGAGTGTTCAAAGCAGCTCAGAAGCAGAGCCTTTGTTTCAGAGATTGGCAGTCCCTCAATCCAACACAAACAAACCCCCGATTGATAGATTGATTGATCTGGTTTGGTGTTCTGTTCAGGAATTCCATCTTCCTCCGGGTGGCTCCAACGTCAGCCTTTATGCTCTGTAGTCTCCTAGGAGAGAACACTCATCAAGCCAGAGTCAGTACCTCCAGGGGTCATGGAAGAGTCTTCCTACTCTTAATTTCTCTCAGATCCAGAGGCTGCTACTGAGGGGGCAAAATAGCACAAATCTCAACACGGATCTGCCATTCAATCCCTGGCTCTACCACTTACTGGGTGAGTAAGGATAAACAACTTACTTTCTCACAATAAAAGAATAGTGGTATCCACTTTTCAGGCTTGTGCTGAGTGATAGAGCAATGTGGGGGCCACCTGATGTCCAGCCTAGAGCATAGTAGGTGCGTAGTAAGCATCCACCCTTCACTCTCTCTCTACCGCCGACAATCCCCAGCACTGTGAGGCCACATGCACAGGGAGAAAACATGAGAAAGCCTGCTCAGTAGGTTTTTTACTGGAAACTGTCTAAAAACAAACTTCTTCACTTCCCCCGGATACCTTTATCCCCATTGTGGCTCTAAAGCCAGCTTTCAAAGTGCCCATGGTCATTGGAACATGCCCCAGTCAGATCATTCATGTCATCAGTCCCAGCCCTGTGAGCCTTGCTCCTGCCGCTCCCCACCGTGGGGAACCAGGTGCTCCTGGGAATCCTGAGATCTTCCCTGGCCCAGAGGCCTTGGCTCCTTTTCAGTTCATTTCTTTCTTTTGTGGTGGAGCATCTGGGCTGTAGAGCTGGAAGTGTTTTGGCCCTGGTGCGGGGGCCCTTATCTCCGGGCTGTGTAAGCCCCATTCCTGCCATGTCAGAACCCATTAGAGGCCACTCTGCTGAGGCTTTTGAAGGAGTAATCGGTTTGTAGAGGGAAAGGGCCGTGCCAAGCCAGGCCAGATGGAGTAAGTAATGAAGGCCCCAGATTAATCTCACTTGTCTCTTTTTTCCAATATGAAGGCTCAACCCAAGGGCTTGGCAGTCTCAAGACAAATTATACTTGTCAGCTTCAAAGCACAAGTTCCCTTCCAAGTCAGTGTGTTTGTGCTTTCTCTTTCTTTCTCCCTGTCTCCTTCTCCTTCTCTCTTGAAATAAGAAAACTGGAGTAAAAAATGGGGTGCACTTGAAATGTTGTGACATTTTTGCATCATCGTAATCATAAGAGCTTCCATCAGGCATTTACTATGTACTAGGCAACATACTGAGTCTTCTACATGCCTTCAACTAATTTATTTTCTCACCATAATGCTACAACATGGGGATATACCAGGATCCCCATTTTACAGATTAGGAAACAGAGGTTCAGAGAGGATGACTGACTCAGGTCATACAGTTAGTAAACAGTGGAGCAAGGGTTCAAACATAGGTAGGTCCTCTAACCACTACACTGTGCACATTCTTTAATTTTCAGAGCTGCTGGTCTCTCTGACTTCTTTGCCTGAAGGAAGAATCCAGCACCGAAGCCAAGAACATAGTTTCTTGCTTCTTCCCATTGTTAAAAACTCCCTGGAGTCGCTGGCTGAAAGCAAGGAAGGGGTAAGGATTGGGTTCCCAGAGAAGTGTTTCCCAGAGTGTAATTCGTAAAATTTACTCTTTGAGATATATGGGAACAAAGATCATGTGGTTAAATAAAAGGTTAAATAAAACCCTGATGAGCTTTATTTTACCCACTGTTTCCCCAAATTACTTATCCCAGTTATGGTTTTCAAGGCATACCTAGAAACACCCAAGGGACTGAATCCTCAGAAACTGATTGGCTCCAGAGCCTTGCTGCTTCAGGCCAGCCAGGCAGCCAGCATCACCTATGTGTTTGCCGGAAATGCTGTCTCAGGTCACACCCCGGACCCACCAATGAATGCCTCAGGTGATGCGAAGGCCCTAATATGTGGGAATCTCTGATCTGGATCAGAGTAGCCAAACCAAAGTCAATAGGTTAGATAGTTAAATCTCATCCAGCCCCCCAATTTGTAAATGATGTCGACATGAGTGTTGTACATTTATAAAACTAAATTAGAAAGAACTAGTTTCCACCTTGTCCAAATAGCCCCAGCTACACAACTAAACATAAACATGACACAGAGGTAGAAAGCCATACTTGACTAGGATACTAGCTCACCAATACATTTTTGGTAATTCCTCATGAAGGCTTTGCTCCATGAAGGATTGTTTTTTGCCTTCATTTTGTACGTGCTGCATCAGAACTGAGTTCCTATCATTTTGGTTAAAACTCTAGACATTTGAGCTGAGCCGGATCTGTCAACCCCACCATCTGCCGCACTCCCAGCCCTGCCCAAGTGAAAATGCCCCACCCACAACCCCTGAGGGAGAGACAGTCCCATGTGCTGCAGCAACCCACTGTGCATGTCTCCTAAATCTCCATCAGGTCAAGGGCAACTGGACCACAGATGGGCACTCGACTAGGGCAGCCAGCCTATAGGCTGACTAGCAAACTGATGTGTCCTGGGGCAAAATGCAAACTATTCAAAACAATGGCTGCCTAAGCTAAAAGGTTCTAATAGAGAAAGAAGTTGGATAGAACATGGATAGGCTAAGTGTAAGCCAACATTATGATAGAGCAGAAACTGTAAAAAAGCAGAGACTATGAGGTGGGGAAAAGATATACCAGAGGAGGAGAAGGGTGGAAAACCAGAGCAGATGTGTGCAGGGGTGGGGTATGCTTGAGGGAGAACAGTGGGCAATGAGTCATACCTTATATTGGTTTCCTGTGGCTTAAAAAATACAGAAATGTATTCTCTCATAGCCCTGGAAGACAGAAATCTGATATCAGGGTGTATTTAGGGCCACATTCCTTTTAGAGGATCTAAGGAAGAATCCTTTCTTGCCTCTTCCATTTTCTGGTGGCTGCCTGCTTTCCTTGGCTAGTGGTGGCATCACTCCAATCTCTGCCTCCTTGATTACATTGCCTTCTCCTCTGTGTCAAATATCCTTTTCTCTCAGTAAAGACAATTGTAATGGCATTCAGGGTCCACTTGGATAGTCCAGAATAACCTCTCCATCTGAAGATCTTTTATTTAGTCATATCTGCAAAATCCTTTGTCCAAATAAGGTAACAGCTATAAACTGATTTTGTGTCCCTCTCCTGCCCATCCCCAATTCTTATCCCTAACACTCAATGTGACTATATTTGGAGATAGAGCTTTTAGGAGGTAATTAGGGTTAACTGAGGATATATGGGTAAGGACCTAATTAGATAGGACTGGTGGCCTTAGGAAAAAAAAGAGAGATTGCTCTTCACCTGCGTGCACTGAATAAAACCCATGAAAGGACACAGAGAGAAACTATCTGTCTGCAAGGAAGAAGAGAACTCTCATCAGGAACCAAGTCAACCAGCACCTTGATCTTGGACTCCTCAACCTCCAAGAAATAAATTTCCATTATTTAAACCACCCAGTATATGGCGCTTTATTATGGCAGCCTGAGCCGACTAATACAGAAATGATTTCAGGTACCATTATCATCTTTGATGATCATTATCCAGCTTACTACTCACCTCAAGCCCAGAATCCTTGCCTTGTACCTACAATTGCTTTCCAGTGTCTGTCATGCTGGAGCCTGGGTCACCTCTTCTTGCTTTCTTTTTGTGTTCTCACTGGGGACTTGGAACAAGTCTCTGTTCTTCGCAATCCAAAGTCCAGCTGACTCAAAACACTTCCACAAACTTCCATAATGTGTTATAAAAGACTGGTTGTTGGTCATCTCACCTCTCCTCTAAAGTAAAATTCCAGCATTTTGTTCCTCCATGATACACATTGCCCTCAGTCTGTATTTTTCTTTGAAAATGAGCATACCCCTGAGAAAGATAACAGATTAAGCTTATGTTAGCCAGGGTCCAGTCAGGAAATCGAATTCAACAGAGAAGATTTAATTCAGGGAGTTTGGTACAGAGGTGTCTGAAGGGCAGAAAGTGCAACCAGAGGAAGGTAAGGTGACCCAGATATGAATGAATGTAGGAGGAAATGGTATTTCCAGAGTCTAGGACCAGAGCTGATTGGTGGGACCTGGAACCTGGGAGGAGGGGCGTCTGAGGGGCCACATGGTCTGGGTCATCAGGTAAGAGCCCACAGCCGGGGTTGCCTGACAAGAGCCAAGACCACTGAGAGATGGGTGCTCCAAGGGAAGTGGAACCACAGAGGAGAAGCAAATAGGGCTGGAGGTGCTGCCTGGAGCTGAGAAAGAAGGGAGAAGCACCCTGACTTCTCCCCAACTTATGCCCTCCACTTCCCACTAGTGTTTCTCACTGTCCGAACCTGGCCAGGGTCCTGTGGACCAAGGAGCCTAAGAAGCATTTGCAAGGATGGCCATGAAAGTCCGGATAGAGCAGGAGAGCGGTGGGACTGGATCATCGAGCCAGTATAAGTAGCCTCAGCACCTAGGAGAATGGCTGGCACAGAGCAGATGCATGAGAAATAATGTTGAACTAAAATAATCATTTGCATTCTCCCTATGTCAATTAACTCTTTATCTCACCCCCTCTATCCATGAATTACTGGAGTTTATTTCCAATGTCATGTGCATGTGAAACTAGAATTGAAAAAATTATGCTAGGACTTAGCCTGGAGACAGATTTATTGACCTCACCTTGTGCCAGACACTGTGGTAAGCACTTTCTATGGATAATTTCATTTAATCCTAGGAACAAGTGTAAGGTTGAACCATATGGAATTGTGATTTCTATAGGTCAAAATGGTTAAATAGTGAAAATTTCATATGCTTCTACCCTGTACATAGGTTAGCCTCTTATTATTGTTATTTTCATTATACAGCTGAAAAATCTGAGACTTGAGAAGGTAACTTAACCACGCCTCAGAGACCTGCGCTTCTCAAAGTGCGTTGTGCAGAGGAATCACTGGGCGCCTTATTAAAGTGCAGGTGCAGACTCAGTACGCCCAGGGCAGGGCTGGAACTTTGCATTTCTGCAGATTTGCAGGTGGTTCCTGCCAGTCTGTGGACCACACACTTGGAGCAGTGAAAAATAGCTAATAGGTGATTTGAGTTTACCTGACCCCTAGAACCGAAATGGGGGTCAGGTAAGAATGTTACAGAGTGGGAGAAAGCTAAAATCCCCCACTCTTTACAGATTGGGGTGGGATACTGAAGTAAGCCATTTTTCCCCGAGAGGTACTTTGCATATCTATGGCTGGTGACTAGTGTCTTGGTTATACAAATGACTAGATAAACCTCTTACCCTAAGAAGATGGGAGGGGGTTTTGACCATAGAATGGTGATGAAAAGAATTTACAGGGCTACTGGAGATTTCACAGGGGGCCATGATTGGTCACCACCCTGTCACAGGCTGCCATTACAGCTTAAAATAGGGCAGCAGACATGCAGTCTCCCTCTCTCCTTCTCTCTCTCCCTTTCTACCTCTCTCCCTCTCTCTCTCACCCTCTCTCACCCTCTGTCACCCTCTCTCACCCTGAGGGACAAGCAGAAGGACGCACGGTCTCTCTCTGTTCCCTTGATGGAGGTTCAGACAGGGACTTGTTTGCTCTGATGGACCCATGGACAGACACTCGGCCTGAGAACTCACCTGGTTGGAGAAGGAGGGGCGGGGAGCGAAGGGGGAAAGGGAGGCCTGCAGCTTGCACAGAGATAGAGGATTGCCTGTGGTATAAGAGTTGGGGAGCGTGTGCAAGATTCTCCCCTAATTGGGTATAGCAGCTGCCAGGAACTTTGAATTTGAACTGGAATACTAAGCTGTGAGCTGTTGTGTTTCTGAAAGACTGTATCTTTGGCTTGTCTCTTTTAAAGTGAGCCTAATTGGGTAGCACTGTACTTTGTGGGTGTTTTTAAAGGGAGTGGGATTTAATAGTGTAATGGCACTATCAATATAAATATGTACATCCCTCAAATAAACAAAATACCTTTCCTTTTCACCAAACTCTGTTATTAAGAGCCATTCCTGGTGGCAGGCAAATTGATCCCATTAAAACTGGGGATCCCCCCACAAAGGGTCCTGTTACAAGAAGACTACCAAACAACTTTATATTAACATTTTAGAATGGGACTTTTTTCATTCAGAGTCTTACTGTGCATTGAGCATAAGCTAGGCACCCATTTGCCAATCAGAAGACCCCCCCATTCCAGCTTCTTTTCCCTTAGTTAAAATGTTTTTTTCAGATGCAAGTAACAGAAACTGACTCTGGTTTTGTTGACTCAGAAGAGGAATTGGTCGGAAGACTCTGCAGACATACAGAATTTCCAGGAAGTCTGGAGGGCCATGCTTGAACCAGATGCTAGAACCAAGATAGCTCCAGAAGGCCAAGAAGCCAGAGCCCCAACCCCTGTTGTCTAGAGGGAGTGGTGGCAGAGACACAGCCTGCTGATGCAGACGTGCCACTCTGGCCAAAGACACCTCTTTGTTCCCCACAGGAGCTGCTAGTATAAAGTAATTTTAACGACTGTTCACTTTTCATCATCCCATAAGGAGTCCAAGTCCAGTGTGAGGGGTTCAACTGGCTGATCTTGGGTTAGATGCTAGAACCGCGGCTGCCAGGGGACCAGAAGGCGGCAGGGCACTGCCATTGCCAGGCTGTCTGCAACGGGCATTGCTCTCGTAGAAAGGGGAGTTTATGCTGGGCAACCCGACCTGCAAATGTCCACCCAGCTGCACGGGGCTGGTCTGCTTTACTGTGCCTCCTACAAAAGAGAAAATGTCTCAGTTGCCCTGCAATTACTGAGAACCTCAAGGGAAAAAATATGGCAAGTACTGCCTGTGTGGCTGAGAGCCTAATGACCACAGTTTAAACAACACCAATATTTTAAAAATCTGCTCAGCTGCAGGGGAAAGGGAGAAGGGAAGAAAAGTTTTTACCCTAATTTCAGAATCTGTTGGTGAAAGTTTCACAGCACTTGCCAATGACTAAATGGTTCTGTGAACCGAATGTGGCTCTCTGTAACTCATCATGAGCAGAAGGGCTTACGGGAAATGTCTGTACCGCTCTGACTGGGTGGCTCAGCTGGTTGGAGCGTTGTTCCATATACCAATGGGTTATGGGTTTGATTCCCAGTCAGAGCAAATCTCTAGAGAGCAGTTTGGGTAACTGGGAATGGGAGGCAACCAGTCAATGCTTCTCTCACACTGAAGTTTTTCTCCCTTCCTCTCCCTCTATAATCAATAAACATATTCGTGGTTGAAGATTAAAACTAGAAAGAAAATATCTTTCCTTCTCCCCCCCTTTTTGTTTATGCTTTCATTAATTTTTGCATGTATGTATTTAACAAACTTTTATTGAGTATTTACTACTCAAACTCTGTGCTAGGTGCAGAGGAAACAAAGATGAACAAAATAGAATTTTTTAGCAGCTCTGAGAGAATGAGATCGTAGGCTATGATTGTGTTTAAATGAAACTATTGTGCAGTTAGTCCTGCAAGGTTCCCAGAATTGGAGCAATTTTATATATATATATACATATACATATATATATATATATATATATATATATATATATATATGAGTAAAACATGTCTACCTCTGGTTGGCAGATTTACTATTGAAAACAAAACATTCTTCACTGCAAAGGTGTGAGGACGTTTTCAAGGCAAGAGGCTCCTAGCCTTAACCTTACTGAGCAAGTCACCTGTTACTTGTCACCAGTAGGGGACGGCAGCACAATAGATTAAAACCAGTCCTTGGAGAAGAAAACCTACAGGAAACATTTAACCTCCTCACGTAGGAGCTGGGAAAGTAAAGGCCGGCAGTAAAACATAATTATATCTTTTCTTGTAGAAAGTTGTTTCAAAACTTTACAATCTGTTCTCAGGGAGTAGGTCCTTATATTGGTGAGGGAGGAAATGCACATAAAGAAATCAGGTCCAGTATAAAATCAGTGGAATTTAGGTTATAATTACAAGAGCCTAGGGGACCAAAATCCTAACAAAAAAATATTCCTCAGTGTTAAAATATAATGTGTCTTTATGGACCAATTGATTAGCAGTATTTATAGAGCAACTACTTGGTGGTGATTTAGGGACCAGTGTGGCATTTGAAGAAGGCAACCTACCTTTAAGAGAAGTATAAACGATTTTTTTTTTTTTTAACTGAGCACATAACCATAAGATTAATGCTTTTGTTCTGGGATCTACTTTATAATGTATTGGAAAGCAAATGGGGTGTTCAGTGTAACTGGGTTGCTGGCTTCCACAAACCTCTCTACACTCAAGAAAATGTAACATTATTTCCATCACTAAGTTGTCTCATTAATCAATTAATCAGTAGTGCATACGAACTCCTGTGTTGGAAAACCGAGAGATACTGAGATTCCAAAGGTGTGTTGTCTGCCCAGAAGGCACTTCTCCGGTTAGAGAAGTAAAACATGGGAACAAACAAGCTGTTTAATAATGAGGGAAAGACCCAGACAGGTGGTTTGGGTGGACAGTCAGGGTGATAGAAGACTGTCTAGTACAGGGACGAAGTGTGAACTTCCCAATCGTCTGGCATCCTGACTCTACCTGTGGTAGTGGTGTGCGTGTGGGTGGGGGGCTGGGCAAGTCTTCACTTTCACCAGGAAGTCACTAGGGCTCTAGAGACAGAATACTAGGTTTCATTCTGGACATCTCTGTGGGAGCTTGGGCAAGTTCACCTCTCTGAGCCTCAGTTTTCTTATCAGTCCAGTGGCTGCTATTGTAAGAATGTCACCTTAATAGAATGGTTGTGTGGGTAATGTAGGTAACCCATGAAAAGAATTTAGTGCACTATCTGGTGCATTATTAGATTCAATTACAGTGATGGTGCCTCAGTTTAAATGCGGGATAGCAAAGGCCCATAATTTGTAGGGTTGTTGCAGGGATTAAGTGTAATGAAGAGTGTAAATTGCTGAGCACAGTTCTAGGCACATAATAAATATTTGAGAACTCCTGTGAGTGAAAAGAAAATCACTGCATGCCAGGGGAGTCAGAGTCTTGAGAGGCGGGTGGTTTTTGGAAAAAACCCAGAACACGTACACATATGCAAGGCGGAAAGAAGGGCATGCTCCATGGACGGTAGGGTCCCAGGATGGAGTCCTTGATCAAATCAGAATCTTAGGTCATTAGATTGAGGATCAGATTCCATTTTGGCAGCAGCCCAGCTTGTTGCTGCTCATGAGACAAATCACTTCAACAAGCCGCTCCCCTCTCTGTGCCTCAGCCTCTGGGCTGGAACAGTTGGACAGGAATGATTCCCCATCAGGGACGCCTTCAGGGCTAACAGTCTCTACCTAAGTCCAAGACTGTTCCACAGTGGAGTAAAATAAATATGTGAGCATCCATCTTTACACAGCTCCAGAGGACTTTGAAATTCACAGGCGAATATCTCAGTGGGGACACCAGAAGGCAAAGTTGCCTTGAAGTTATTCATTCATGTTTTTAATTCCTCCATCAATTGTTTACAGAGCACCTACTACTACACGCAAAATGCTGCAATAAATGTTAGTTAATGTTATTGTTAGTGGTAATAACCCTATTATCCGAACAAGAGAATTTCAGGAGAAGAGAACTGGCAGAGAGCAGAACATAGCGCCATTCATTCAGAAGCACAAGGAGGCAAGACAAGGGCTGACAACATGGAGCAAGAGTGAGGTTGAGGAGAGGCTGGTTAGGTATCTGATGCTTCTGAGAGATAGAGCTGGAAAAGGTAGAGAAAAATCCCCTGGACTTGCCAGTTGGAGGTCACAAGTGACCTCTGAATGAGAAGTCTTAGGATAACAGTGGGAGAGGACACCAGATTGCTGTGTGTTAAGGAATCAATGAGCAATAATGTAGCAATAGTAATGCTGGCCTATTAGGTGTTGAATAGTCAGAGCCAAACAGGTCTATTGCTTTAAAAGAATGCAACATGGGTGACAGCTCCCTCCCACATACTTTCAAAGGGCCAGATCAATGGAGCTCCCAGGGAACATGGACACCCTTTGCCCTACCTGATTCCTACCTAAATGTGTTTAGAGAATTGGGCCATCTCTCCAGACTCCTGGTATTACAGGGGAGATGCCTGGCCTCAACTACTCAGCTTCTGGATAGGACTCTCTTTAATTTAAAGGGAGGAGAGCCCTGGGTGGTGGCACAGTGGATAAGGCACCAGCCTGCAAACCCAAAGGTCGCTGGTTTGATTCCCAGCCAGGGCAACATAAGCAGGTCTCCAGCCAGGTCCATAGCTGGAGGCAGGTAAAAGGCAACCATACATTGATGTCTCCCTCCCTCTCTGCATCTCTCCCTTCCCTTCTCTCTAAAAATAATAAATAAAATAGTTTTTTTTTTTTTTTAAATAAATAAAGGGAGGAGAGTTGAGTCTTTTATTTATTTTGGCAGAGGACAGTTAAGAGAGTGTAAGTGCAAAATAGATAATGGGAATGGGATCAAGCACCAGGTGAATGGATTCATCTTAGAGTGGAGCAAAGGGTATGGAAAAAACAGGGTGAAGGAAGGCACACAGGCAAGTCAAGAATGCAGCAGAAGGAAGTTGAAGAACGCTCTGAATGGCCTGTTCTCCTGGAACAAAAAGAGGGAAGTTCAGTTAAGAATGCGGTGAGTAAAAGTTAAAGGGCCTTCAAATGAATGCACTGTCTAGTCTGCACCTTTGTCAGAATAGTTACATGGTGCAACAAACCACCCCTGAGTTTTAGTGGCTTAACACAAATTTGTTTCTCCTCAAGTGAAGCCTGGTTAGTGTGGGTTCAGGGAGGCCTCTGCTCTGTGCAGTTTTCAGAGAACCAGGCTCACTCCATTGTACGGCTCCTGTGGGTCCAAGAGTCCTGTCTGGACCTTCTGAAGCTGCTGGCAAACACAGAGCAAGGGAAAGACTGCAGAGGATTGTGTAGGAGGCTTTGTAGTTCACGCTTAGAAGTACTGCATGTCACCTGTGCAGTCTCAGCTGTAAGGGAGGCTTGGAAACACCATTAAAGGCTGCACCATATTGTCTTGCCTGCACCCTCGGTGCCTAGCCCAGTGCCTGGAGTCGAGGGGATGCTGAGTAAGCATCACTGTATGAGTGCATCGATGCGTATTATCCCCTGTGTTCTCCCCACTATTCTCTCTCCCTGTGCCCTGCTGCTTGGCTTGAGGTTCAGAAATAACATGGCCCTGATACCCTGGATATGAGCTAACGGCCGGTGTTGTACTTGGAGCTGTTTTCCCGTGATGCTGACGTGCTGCAGGGACCCATTGAGACTGTCTGCGCCTGAAGCCTTGCCACCTGGGGCAGGCCTGAACCCTGTTAGTGACAGCTGGTGGAGTGAGGTTGACTTGCTCTCGGGGAGATCAAGATCAGGGCCTTTTTCCAAGGTCCAGGACTAGAACGAGCTGAACTAATCAGCCAGGAAAATACATTAAGCAGCACTTGAGTACAATTTCCAATTCCAATACGAGCTCACCAGCCTAGCATGTTGCTAAGCAGCTCTCACCTGAGCTCTCCAGCCCTTTGCTGAACTAGCCAGTCCCCCGATGCAAAAACAGGTCGCCAAGTGAGCTAAACTCCCCTCCGCTCAGCTCATGAGTTCCGAGTCAAACTGCTGCCCACAAGTTAGCACCCAGGACTGGGATTAACCTTCTCCATAACCTATATAATGGCCCTTTTATGGATAGCATGAGCTGCAGAAAGGGAAGGAAAGCTGGTGTTATGAGTCATAACTTCCCTAAAGGGCAAATAAAGGGCTCCTTACCGAGCGGGAGAAGCTTGCCTACAAGCTGAGCATGATGCAGAACCGTGTCAGGCAGGGAATGCCAGCCATATTTTTATAAACAACTCTAGAGTTATCAACAATGTGGGGCTGGCGCAGAGATTCCCATATTTGCAGATGATATTTCATGAACAAGGGTGTCCGCCAATGAGAGTGAGTGCCAACAAGCCCAAGAAGGAAGGAGGAGGCAGACGGTTACAAAACAAGTCCCTTTTTCAGACTTGAGGGGACACAGAGGTGGGAGCTGACACCTCTGACTCGGCCAGCCCAGTTCAGGGCAGCAGAGGCGGGTCTGGGTAGCCGGGTGCTGGGTGGTTGTGAAAGGGGACAGGGTGGCCAGTGCCAGAAGCCCTACCCAGATCGAGGGGACCACAAGGACCAGGTCACTCCCGATGGTGAGGAGATGGACACCCCTTTTAAAGGGTCAGTGGAGCCCTCAGGTAACAGGATTCCCTCTCCCCCAGCTGAACCCCAGATCCGTCTGGAGAATTGGGCCATCCCTCCAGACTCCTGAGTTGACGAGAGGCTAGCTGACCTCAACTAGCCAACCCCACTCAGATGGCGTTGAGCAGCTCAGGTTAGAGTAACTCATTTCACAGCAGCAGGGGTGACGCTGTGGAAAGAGGCCAAGATTTGTTTAGTGAGTTCTAATCTCTCCAATGACCTCTTCAAGGCAGGTGTCTTGGGCAATTTGTTCAGCCTCTTTGTGCCTCAGTTTCCTGTTCCTTAGGACAGTATTTTGCAGGGAGTTAATGAGACGGTGCATGAAAAGAGCCTAACCCTAGAAAGCAAGTGGGTGTTTCTTATAAATGGGGACAGACTGAGAGATGGAGAGCAGGATGGCAGCCACTGTGTGTAGAGGGTGGAGGGACTGAACGAAAAGGGAAAAGGACTCGACTCATGGATGTGGCAGGGGCGGGGACAGGGCAGGAGTAGAAGGAGACTAAATGGTAAGGGCAAAAATTACAAGAAAGATCGCCTTTTTAAAGGTAAAAACCAACAAGGTTCCCTTCTCTCTCCTATAAGCCCTACTGGGTGCTCTCCTGGCCAGGTTTAGGCCTTCCCTCATCTCGTGTCATTCCTGCAGTGACCACCCGAACCAGCTTGCCCTGGCCCACGGGGGCCTGAGATGGCTCCAGCCTGCCCGGCAGAGGGCTCAACTGCTACCTGGATGTAATCAGAACTCAGGCCCTTCACACTCATTCTTCTCGGATTCCTAGGTGGAGGCTGGGAACCTGAGCTTGATCTCACAGGTGGCCACAGCCTGCCCCAGGCTGGGCTGCCCAGTCCCTCATGCCTATATCTAACAATGTCCAAATTAATGTTCCGTTCTGCAGAGGAAATATTCTAAAACAGTGACCTGACCTACAAAAATGGGCTAAAATTCAGGCACATTTATACCACGAAATTGACCTGTGCTGAGCAGGTATGAATGAGAGCTTGTTCATGGGCACAAGGGAGCGTTCTGCACTTTTGAGTCAGGTTCGGATGGTGCTGATTGTGGGTCCAGGGAACCTTTGGCCCGGGCAAAACTCCAGGCTAGTGTTTCTTATGGAAGTACAGGGAGGTGGGGGGAAGACATGAATCTCTGGATGACCTTTTGGCACCTCCAGGAATGCATATGCATGTCAGATGCCCATGTCTTCTGCCTCTCTTCATTCCCTCACTCAGCTCCAGACACCCTATTCTTCCTGCCTAGTCTCCAGGCATTTCCACCTGGAGCCTTGTTTCCACTTTCTCCTGCCCAGGGCTCTTTTCTCACCTCCTTTAAGACTCTCCTTATCAGAAAGCCTCCGACTGACCACCTTTTATAAAATTGAAACTGGAAAAGCTGGTGTTGGTGCTGCCTGCCATCTACCAGACCCAATAAGCAGAGACAGGGATTGAATCTTTACGGGCGCTTTATTCAGGTGGTCAGTGATCTGAGAAGACAGCGGGTTTGCACTCTAACAGACTATCTTACATTCTGTTATAAATGGGTCCTTTTTATAAGGAGAAGAAAGGTGTAGATAAGGGGTTTGGAATTCAGGGAAATGTTCATGAGATCGAAGCTGCAGCATTCTTTCTTTGCTGTCCTGCGTGAGGTGTTTGGGTTCTGGGCCAAGGTCTTACCCTGGAGCCAAGGTGGGTCATTCCTCCAGTTTCTAAAAGAATAGCTTTTTACATGCATTATTGCTAAGCTCATTAGCTGGAAACAAGGTAAGTCATTCCTTCAGTTCCTGAAAGAATAGCTCTCACATTAATTGCTAAGCTTATTGGCTGTTACCTGAAACTAAAATTTTCTAACATTTGCGCACCCCATCAAAATGGCAGCCCATTTTCATCATCCTCTATTTCTTTATTATGATGTTTTTTTCTTCTCAGTACTTGGCATCAGGTCTATTATTTATGTCTTTTTTTTTTAATCATTGGTCAGCCCCCCTGGAGTACAAGCTTCACGAGGCCAGGATTTTATTTTGTTCACTGCTTTTCATTCCTAGAACAGCCAGGCTCTTAGTAGGCCTTTCATAAATCCTTAGAGATATTGGAATTGACTTCCAATTTGGTCTGTTGCTGATTTAGTGAATTAGGTAGAAAGTTATTGTTAGTTTCATTATGCAGTTGAGAAAAACTGAAGTTTGCAGAGGTTAAGTGACAAGGTCAGAACCAGGACCCAGGTACCCTGAGTCTCAATGTGATGCATGTGCTGAGAGCCACTGTGTCTTTTCAATTTGTCAGCCCATTTCACAAAGGACAGCATGTTCATTGCCTTAAAGACCACCCTTCAATGGAGCACCGACTCCATTTTAGCTTGATTGATTTTGCTCATGGACTTGTCAGAAATTGGAATCTAGAGGTAATCAGCAGACTAGGGCTTTTTAGTGAAAACCACTTTTCGGTTCACCCAGCCTCTACTCTGAACTCTGTTTATTTCAGGTCTCATGCAGAAAATATACGCACTAAAAAACAAATTTAAAATAAACGATAAGTGAGTTAGAAACTGCCCAGGGCTGTCATGAACTTATGTTCCATGCTATGTGGGTTTTGAGTAAATATTTGCTTTGCAAGCCAAGAAGCAAAATGTATTTACCGAGGCAATCTCAGGCTGAAGGGCACATATGCTACTTCTGGGATTTGGCAACATTTCTCCAGAGCAGTGTATCTAAGCGCCATAGAGCTTGGCAAAGAGGAGGCAGCCTGGCATCAGGAAACCTGGGCTCCCATTTGCATTCTGCCTTTCTCTTCCTGGATAAATTGGGACAACTTCCTACCCTCTCTGGACTGGTTTACCCTTAGCAGAATCCTTTGATGTCAGGAAAAAAAAAAAAAAATGCCAATCGTTTCCTGATTAGCAAATGATTCAGATGGGAGGGAGCGAGAGAATTTAGTTATCTGTTTCTTCTGTCTTTTCCCCCTGAGTCAACTTTTTTTCTTTCTTCATTTTTCACCACGTAAGCATCTTTTTCTCCCCCAAGGGCTTGGAACCAATGCTAGAACCGCCTGAGAGCTTTTGCTCTGTTCCTCAACCAGAGCTTGTTCCTGTGCCCAAGGCCATCTGGGCTCGTGGAGTAAGTGGCTGGCTAGGCGGCGCCTCTGTCTAGTAACATCAGTCGTCAGATCCCACAGTGGAAACATGTTCATTCAATGACCATTTATTAACTGCCTGTCGCAAGGACACATTAGGGAGCAAAGCTCAGCCCCCATCCTCATGAAGCTTAAGGTCTGCTGCTGGAGAGATAGTTAAGGATCAGGTCCATTTTGTGCTCCCCTAAAAACACCAGCAGAGGGAGGCTACAGCCACAGGAGGCCCAAGGAACTTGTTCTTCCTTCTTGAGGAGGGAGGTTCTGGCAACACCTTTCCACATTAAATGAGCTCTAAATCAACAGTTGAGATTGGGAGAGGAGAAGTTATTCAGGCAAAGGTGAGGAGAAAGTGTTTGAGGATGAGGGTGTAAATGGGTGGAAGTGCACAGGCGGAGTGGGGATGGAGTGGGGCGGGGTGTATCCCAGTAAAGTGCAAAGCCCAGTATGGGGCGAGAGGGAGGGGCAGGAGGTGAGGGCTGAGAGGACATGGGGGTCTTGTCTCCAGCCTTGTGAGCCACTTGAAAGAGCTGGGATTTTGTGCCCAAGGCAGTAGGGAGTTTCTGAAGCCAGGAAGTGTCACATTCAGATTTTAATTCCAGAAGGATCACAGTCACTGCAGGGTGGTGCCCTTCCTGGAGTGAGGGGAGGCTAGAGGACCGGAGACTGGGTCACTGGGTAAGGGGTATAACTGGTGCAGGAGAATCTTTTGGCTTCGAGAGTAGGTCCAGGCTTTGGAACTTCTAGAACAAGTTTTGGTTCCCGACCCCCATTGTTCCTTTTCTCCATGAGCCTGAGCATTCTCAGATTTGATTTCAATAAGTTCTGGGGCTTCTGTCACATTAGAACAATAGCATTGAACCTCTTTGATCATGAAGACCCTTGGTTAATGTACAAGACTTCACCCCCACATCACAGCCACTGTGCTTTTAGCATCTGTTAATTTACAAAGTACCTAAAGAACAAAGCCTCTAGTAGAAGGAAGCACACTTGAAAATTATGCCTATGTATAGTATGTGGAAGCTGGTATTTAGCCAGTCTATTGACATGGCTATTGTAACATATAGGTCCCCAGAGCCCTCTGAAAGAACTCTGCATCCCCCGAGGGACATGTGTGTTAAGAAGCCACATAGACATCTGTCCCCAGAGTGCAGTGCATGGTTGCCTTCTCCATAAACGGTGGGGTGCCTAAACTCAGCTGGTTCTAATTGCACGGGGCATGCCATATTGTTGCCCGATGTAATGTCAATTTTTATTTATTTTTGTTGTGAAAAGCAGGGCTGATTAGACCACTTAAAACTACACAGGCTAGTTAGAGCCAGGCTGGCGTTAGTGATTTCAGCTGCCCTCCCTAAAGTCATCAGCGCTCCCAGCTCTCGGCCTCCCTCTGAGAATGTAAACTTGGGGCCTGGTGCTATCATGATTTCTATTTCATCCTGACTCTTATAAACTACCATATAAAAAGCAGCCGCTGAAGGTTATTTTTTTTTTTTTCAATTTCATTTTGAGGCTTGGAAAATCACAAAATAAAAATAGCCCTGAGAGTGGAAAGTTTGGGGGAGTTTGTTTAACTTTCTTTGAAATACACTTTGTGAAGGAATAAGTAAGTCATAAGATCTCTCTTTGTGGAGTGCTTTACAGTTTAGTAATTTTCACATCCTTTTTCTCTGGTTTGATCCTCACGGAGACCCTGTGAGGTGTGGATTATTACCATCCTCATTTTGCAAATGTTTCAGGAGCTCTGGGAGATGGAAAGGCTGGCTTAGGCCAAGATCATGTGACCAGGGAATAGCAGCGTCAGTCCCTGGAAAATCTTCGGCCCATATCCTGGCCTCCTACTGTGTTCCTCAGGCTCTACTAGTGCCTCTTCACCTAGGCCATCTCTCACCCTCCTCCTTCCTCAGGGCCATTCTCATGAAGGGACGGAGGGACTATCAAGGCCAAGTCTGGACAAGCTCCATGCTAGTCACTCAGCGTCTCCCTCCCTATCAAGGGACCTACTGCTCAGTGTAATATTTACCTACAGACCCGTCCAAGCCCCCTTACAAGCTGCCAACTCCTGGAAGGGAGGGCCTTTTTGCCCTGTCATCTCTGTGTCCCTAGGGTCATAGTAGACGCTTTGTACATAGTTTCCAAATTGAAGCATCATTGAACAAGAGAGTTGATTTTTAAAAATAATTCTGTTTCATTGCATTTCTGTCCTGATTTATGGATTGGCCATTGGAAGACCTATGAGAGTCTTGCGGTTATCACTCAGCTCATCATTTCCTAAACTGTGTTGTGAGGTGTGTCTGAGACACGTCAATAGATACTCTAGAAAAAAATTTAAAGTCATATAAGTGTGGGAAAGACAGATTCAATAAGTTCAACAGGCTTTTTAAGTTGCAAATTCTCTCCAAGCAGAGATTCTCTTGTAGGTCTGGTTCCCTTCAAGACCTCCTCATCCGTGTGAGTTTCAGACACGGCTCTCCATTCTCACGATTGTTTAATGAGTCACTTTTAAACACACACACATCTGCACTCGTACACAGAGCTATTTCCCTGAAATGGTCCAGAGTTTTCAGAGCTGCTTCTCTCATGATGTTGGCAGTTCTCAGTGAAGGGAGGGGAGTGCATGACCCTCTCCTTTTTAACCTTCTCTGCTTTCTACCAGTCTTCAGGTCAGAGTCCCCTGGATGACACTCCCTTCCTCCAGTTCCTTCCCTTCAGCCTAAAGGGTGCTCGTGTCACTTTCATTTAAGGAAATCTTTCCTTGACCATACCATATTCTCAAGCTGTGGTTTCATTTCTCTCTTTTTTGACTTGAAGCTTTGTGAACAGTTGCTCTCGTCCAGGGTCATACTCACGTCCAATGGGCAGTCTGCATCGAGTGAGTAGTGAATGCATAAAAGTCAAGCCAGCTTCCTTGCCTCAGTTCAGCACCAACCTGCATGTCCACGCAGGTTCTAGAGCTCCACCAGGAATTAGCTGAGAACTTTGCTATAAGGGCTACAACCCCCCAACATTTTCCTGTTTAATTCTGTTTCTTCATGTTCTTCAAGATGTTGATTCTGAGAGTATTCCCCAATAAGTTTCCAATATGCTAATGTCTATCCCAGAACCTGCTTCCCAGAAAATCTGACCTACAGCAGTTGGTTCCTGGAGTACCCAAAAATGCATAAATTAATAGAAAAGTTTTGAGTTGGCCACTAAGTGATAAGAATGGCTTCACTAATGGCAGAACACAGATGACTCTGGGCACATTTCCCCAGTGGTAAACTGGGATGGTACACAAGTATATTTCTATACAGTGATGTATCAGGTATTTGTGTAATATGGAGGAAATAAGATATAAAAAGAATGGAATTGGACAGGTATAGCTGGGAACAATTGATGTTTTGGAGAAAGATAATGAAAGTCTGAGTGTAAATATTTAGCAGCATATACAAAGACTCTCATTTCCTAAAATCTGGGAAAGAAAGGACCGAGGATTAGGCCCAGGATTTTAATTATAACAGCAGCAGAGATTCTAAACCCAGACAAGATTATTCCATCAATGTTGAACCCTGATTAGTAAGGAATGGGGCCCTGAGATATGGCAAGAGAATACCTGGGCTGATGTACTTGAAAGTCTTGAGTCTCTAGATTGCCCTGAATCTTCTGGCAGCAGAATTAGCCTACCACTCCCTCATAAAGGCTGGTGCTTCCCCCTTGCTTGAAGACAATGCAGAGGACTTTGCCTTGCAAGATAAAACATGATACCCCTATTGGCCAACTGAGAAAAAAGAAAAGAAAATAATTAAATTCCAATATAACCCAGTTAGGGAAGTGGCAGGCCTGGTAAAGAAAAAAGGAGCTCTTTGCCAGAGAAGCAACAGAACCAAACCAACACGTACCATCAGAAGCTGGGAGAGTGTATGGACTGGATTCTGAGAGTGATTGATCAAGGAGAGTTCAGACCATAAAACTGGATAAAGCAGTCTATAGGTATAGCAGCTCTGACAAGGACCCTGGGAGAAGATGCTAACACTCTTCTAGGGTGACTCTTCAAAAGGTAAAGAACCCACAGTAAGTGATATTGAAATAAAATAGTTGCTACTAAAGATGTTGGAAAGCAAGATCAAATGGCTCATAGAAGTCTGCAAACTAAAATAAATAAACCCTGCAAGGCTGGGAAATCCACCGGAAGACTATGTCACACAGGTAAGCCCAGAAGAGACTCCACTTGCCAAAACAATCAGGAAGGCACCGATAAGAGTGAGACCAGCTTCTCCAGTAGCCCGGTGATGGCTGTCCTCTGTAGGCCACAGGTGATGCTATCTGAAGAACTGGGTTCCTAATAACAGTGGAGATTATATGATCTCCAAAAATGGAGGCCAGGTTTCAGCATTTAACTTTCAGAATCAAGGAAGTAACGATGATTAGTAGTAGTAAGACAGAAGAGGCTGATGCGCAGAAAGTTACGGAATTGGTGTGGAGCCCATAATAAGTTGAATCCATAGATCTGGAAATCAGGGGTTTTATGCAGGACTAACCCTTATCATCCCTTTCAGTTGCTCACTTGAGGAGTTGGTGTTTCATTCCCCTGGCTCTGGGCTCTACAGGTTTAGAAGTCTTAGCCTACAAAAGGGGAAATGCTTCCACCAGGAAATACAGCAAGAATCCCACTCTATTTTCAGCTACATTTTATTCTTTCATTCTTTCAGGTTCCTGGCAGGGATAATCAATCCTGATTATCAAGAAGAGATAGAGTTGATGTTACATGATAGAAGCAGAGAAGAACAAATCAGGCAACTAGGTGATTCATAGGAGAATTTCTTACTACTTCGTTACTCAATTTAGATGGTAAATAGACAAGTGCAGCCGCCAGTGCCTGTGACTAAGAGTTTAGATGCTGCAGACACGGGAGTCGGTGTCCCCTGCCGGACAAGCCGTCTAAACCTGCAGAGGTGCTCACTGAGGATGAGCGGTCTGGCGAGTAAAGAGGTGATGAGTACCTGCTTCATCCTTGACACCAGGTGTGACAGTCAGTGCTGCAGTCCATGCCATAACCTTCTTATTTTTCAGTTTCTCCAGGAAAGGAGAAACCTAAAAGATCTCTTTCTGGGGCGTACACCAATATGTGGATCTGAGCAGCATGAGGGATGGAGTGTAGCGGATGCTGGGGGATACCAGCCAAATCACTCACTCCCCCAGCTGCTGTGAGTGTTGGCAATTGACAGGGTACAGCTGTGACAGGGTACAGCTGTCAACCCGCAGAGATGGCCAGAGAGGGCCCTTGGCTAAGGGAATGGCCTTGCCCAATGTCGAACATCTTTCTGGGGGACAGCCCTGTCCAATGAGTCATTGCTATGGGGTTATTACTCCTATGACTCCAATTTGGGACAGACAATGCCTTAGGGCCCATCAAGTGCCAGAGTTCCCCATCGGATGGGTTGAGGCTACTTTTGCAACTACTTCCCAACCAGACTTCACCCTGTGCCCAATCCTTTTCTCCTTTACTTCCTCTACAGATCTTGATCCTGAGAGCTCTCCCCAGCAAGCTTTCTGCTTACTATTCTTTACTTAGTCTGTTTTCCAGAGAACAAGACATATAATAGAACCCAATCCTGAGAACCCAAACAATAAACTCCTAACTGAATATCTGAATATATACATAATCTCTCTCCCTCTCTCTCTCACTTTCTCTCTCGATATAGATATTGGATATATATGTAGATATAGACATAGATATCTCCAATATATTTGGCTTTAAGAAAAATTTTAGAAAATCAAAACTTTTGGAAATCAAAACTATATATGGAAGCAGGGAGAAAGATGATAAGTCAGAAAAAAAGATAAGATTTTAAAAACAAAGATCAGCAATGTGGTCCTGGCTGGTGGCTCTGCTGATGGGAGTGTCATCCCATACACCAAAAGGTGGTGGGTTTGGCTCCCAGTAAGGGTGTATATCTATGGGTTCAGTCCCCAGCGGGGGCACATTTGGGAGGCAACTTGTGTTAGGGTGATCGTGACCAGGTCCCTTGCCTCCACACACATGGAGGTCACCCACACCTCGGAGAATTTCTTAGTGCGTTAATTGTTATGCTGTTACATAGCTCAGACTGGCCGGGCGCCACCTTTGTTAACTTCATGTGTATATACGGACCCCTGATCTTCAAGTAGCGCAGAAGATGTTGGCTTCTTACGCCCTTGCCAGCCACGGAAGGGCAAGAATAAAGGTGAAAGACTTTGACTCCTGTGATTCCCCTATTCTTGCTGGCCACCCAGAAAAATGGAAAGACAAGTGCTGTTTCCTGTCCTCACCCACAGGAGTGAGAGAGTGAGATTAAACTGGTGTGAATTCCCTCTCCAGCACTCCACTGTCAGCAAATCTAAAGTAAACCTGCCTGGAGCTGAGCTCCGGCGCTACACAACCGATCAATGTTTCTTTCTCATATCAATGTTTCTCTCTTTCTCCCTCTCCCTTCCATTCTCTAAAATGAATAAACATATCCTCTGGTGAGGATTTAAAAAATTAAAAAAAAAAAAAAGATTAGCAATGTGTCTGAGGATTGACTTCTCTAGAGAAAATATTGAAGCCAGAAAATGGTTGAAAAGATGGCCTCAATGTGCTAAAATAAAATAACCTATAATTTCTTACTCAAGAAAATTGTCAGTCAAGAATAAGGGTCAAATACAGAAATTTTCAGAAAAACAAAAACTGAGAAAGTTTGCTAAGAGAAGACACTAAAGAAAAAAATAACGATTTCTAAAATAATGATGATGCCAAATGTCTGTTTGGTGCAGAGGGGCTAGAACTAAACTATGGACAAAAATAGAATGAAAGTTTGGAGGAGTAGATCATCAGGTATGAGGCGTTCTAAGATTATGGTATTTTTGAGGCAAAGATAGATACTATTTAGGCTTTGTTAAGGAGAATAGACTTGGAGCATTTAATTTCCAAACAAGTAGAGAGAGAAATGGGATGGGTAAGAGTAGTCAATCAAAGGAGGTAAAAAGGATGGGTGTGAAGTAATAAAGATAGTATGAGTAGAAAAGATGAATGGAAATAAGAAAGTCCAAATACATTCAAATCAATCAGTGGTCTAAATACACGTAAATGAGTTAAACGCACCTGTTCAAACACAAAGACTCCCAGACTGCATAAAAACAACATTTAACAAAGTGATTTCTGTAAGACTCTACACCAATCTACAAACACAGGAAGTTTTAAAGCCAAAGAATAGAAAAAAATAGTAAGAAAAAATTAACCAAAAAAGAAGCAGATATAATTAAATCAATGTAAAACACAATCAATTTTGAGGAAAAAACACTTTAAAAAATTCACCTGAGGATATGTTTTTATTGATTTTAGAGAGAGAGGAAGAAAAAGAAAGAAACACTGATCGATTGCCTTCCCTACATGCCCTAACCAGGAATTGCACCCTCCACCTTATCGTGGGCGGGATGACACACCAACCAACTGAGCCACCCAGGCAGCGAGAAGGAAAAAAAGCTTTCTAAAAAGATAAAGTAAATCATTGAGTCATGCCAAGAGTTTCAACTTATCAGGACAGTAACAACTGAACACTTAAATTCACCTAATAGTATAGCTTCATAACATATAAACTCTTTGTGAGATCTACAAAGATTTATTAAACACTTTACTACTTTAATACTGCTTTCTTGGTTATTGATAGATCAAGTAGAAAACATTGCCAAGGACATTGAGGATTTGAGCTGCTTTGGGGGAAGTACCTTGGTTTACCATGGCTCTCCCTTTGCCTCATAGTCTTCTCCTTAACTTCATATATACTCCCATGGTTCTCGTTCCTGACTTTTTCATTTGTGCAACTCAGGGAAGGTCCTGGTTTGTGTTCTTGGTTTTGTTATTTACCTCTGGTTTGAGGTCCTCCCCATACCCTCAATTTTGCTTTCCCAGCTGAAGCAAGGCCTCTCTCTCTCTGCCAGTATCATAGCCAAGAGAAGCCCCTAGTAAGCAGGGCCAGACTTGAATCCCTTGCCTTCTTCACCTTGCAAGGTGAATAGGGAGATTGGTTCAGACACCACATAAGTATCAGCGGTTGGCACATGTTAGGCAAGTGCTCATTAATGCATGTATAATAAAAATAATACATATTAACTCATTTTTAAAAAGATTTTATTTATTATTTTTAGAGAGAGGGGAAAGGAGAGAGGTAGAGAGGAAGAGAAACATTAATATATGGTTGCTTTTCATCTGCCTCCAGTTACAGACCTGGCTGGAGACCTGGCTTGCAACCTGGTTATGTGCCCTGGCTAGGAATTGAACCAGTGACCTTTGGGTTCACTGGCCGGTACCTTATCCACTGTGCCGCCAGCCAGAGCCTCATATTAACTTATTTAAATAAGGGCATTTTCACAGCATTTTTACCTCCAGACCAAAGTGTAAAACCATATTATATCCTAAGCCCAAAAGGCAGGGAGCATTATTGACCTTCATTCTCCCAACCCTGCATCCCACACATTCCAGGTCTTTCTCTTTCTTCTTTTTAGTCCATGTTTCCCACCACTGAGTGCCAACTGTGGGCTGAGAGTCTGGGAATGGTTTCCCCAGTAGGGCTTGTGACAGGAACAGCAGTGGCAGATGGAAACCACCCATAATATCTACCACATATGTAGGGCTTTCCCAGTTGACAATCTTCTTAGAAAACGAGATTCCATCTGGCAATAAATAACAAGGGCTACAAAGCTGTTCCTACTTTTTGACTCAGTAATTAATTCTACTTCTGGGAATTTACTCCAAGGACATAACTCGAGGGTGGGGGGGAAAGTCATCTGTCTAAAGATGTTCATACCAGTCCAATTAATAAGAAAGAAAAACAAAATAATTGAGATTTGCAACATTGGGGAAATAGCAGAGGGAACCATGGCATCATCACAGTGGAGTTCTCTACAGCTATCACAAATGGCAGATACACACATTAGGCAGGTCTTGGAATTATACTTGCAAAGTAACATTCAGTGGGAGGCAGCAGATCAGAAATCATATTATTGAGTATTTATGGCATGTACCACCTTCGAAATCCTGAAAGGCAACAGGATCACCTGGCTCTAAGGATGAAGAAACTGAGGCTCAAGGGGCTTAGTGACCTGTCTAGAGAGGGACTGGAATTCAATCGGGATCTCTCTTATCCCCAAGTCTACCATCTTCCTGTAAATGCAACTCCCATCTGTTTTGAATTTCCTAGCCAACATCTAAAGGGAACATAAAGTGACCCAAAGAGATTAGAGTTTATTTTTAATGGTCTTAAGAAAAAATTTTATTCATTATTTTTCAGAGAGAGGGAAAAGGAGGGAGGAAGAAAGGGAGAGAAACATCAGTGTATGGTTGCCTTTCACCTGCCTCCAGCTACAGACCTGGCTGGAGACCTGACTTACAACCTGGTTATGTGCCCTGGCTGGGAATCG
The DNA here is from genome assembly GCA_004026585.1 of Noctilio leporinus. Lineage (NCBI taxonomy): Eukaryota > Metazoa > Chordata > Mammalia > Chiroptera > Noctilionidae > Noctilio > Noctilio leporinus. The sequence continues at coordinate 15,611 of PVIW01003068.1, read as the reverse complement.
AGCAACCTTTGAATTCGCAGGCTGGCGCCTATTCACTCAGCCACACCAGCCAGGGCTTAATTGTCTTACTAATGAAAAATTATTTAAATATAAGTTAGGAAAAAAAAGGGAAGTAAAATGGGATCTGTCCCATGAAGACCAGGTCTAACCATAGCTTTGACTGGCAGCTCCCTGTTTGTCTCCTCATTACATATGCAAATCACTTGAAGAGCATTTCAGTCCACAAACACTTATGTCCCTGTCTGCTCACACCCTGCTTTGAAATTCTATGATAGAGCACAGTGAACCACTCCTTCAGGTGGAAGCATGAATATTGATTTTTGGTTTATTTGGAGCCAAAAAACGAACATGACAAATATCACTGGTGAAAGCACTACCTTCAAAAGGTTCTTGTGAAATCCCAGGAGCTTGTATGTCAGATACAAGAAGAAGAAGCATTTTCTTATTCTGAACATATCACACAGGTTGGTGGCATTGTATTGGATGCATGGCATTTGTGTGGATCTTGAATTAAGGGTGATTTGGGTTCATGTTTTGGCCCAACTGTCATTATACTAAGACCTATTTCTCTCTCTCACACATACCCTTGTCTTGTCTTTAGACACTCTTAGAATGGCATGTTTATCTTGCCCTTTAATATAAAGTTGAATTTTGTAACCAAGGAAATATCCTGGTTCTTGGGATAACAATGTATATCAGTAAAAGGTAAGGACTAGAAATACTTTGTTCCTAAAGATCTGTTCTTTGGCTGCTGTGGACTGAGTATCTGTGTCCCTTCAACATTCATATGTTGAAACCTAATCCCCAATGTGATGGCATTTGGAGGTGGGACCTTTGGGAGGGGATTAGGTCCCCAGGGCTGAATGGGTTTAGTGCCCTTCCTTATAAAGGAGACTCCAGAGACCTCCTTCCTTCCTTCAGTCATTTTGGGACACAGTAAGGAGATAGTCATTTGTGAACCAAGAAGTGGGCTTTCATCAGACACTAAATCTGCCAGCACCTTGAACTTGGACTTCCCAGCCTCCAGGACTCTGAGAAATAAAATACGTTGCTGTAAGCCACCCAGTCTATGGTACTCTGTTATATCCGCCTGAATGGACACAGACCTTGGCTGATGCTTGTGTTTTCACTCCTTGTTTCCCTCTGATGCACCCTCCACCCAAACTGCAGTGGCAGCAGTTATCCTGATTTTTTCTGAGGCCGCCCTGCACCTGCAGTCCAGCTGGCTGACTTCACCATTTCCTCCTTAGTTGCTCCTGACAATTGGAGAAGCAATTGGATCACATGCTTGAACTGACCCATGCTTAAAGGGTGAGGGGTCATTTTGAAGTGGTAGCCTTCTGGTTGTAAAGAAACTATTTCTCCAATCAAGGTAGAAAAGTGATAGAGGTCACCAGGCTCCAGGGCAATGGGCCCAGAAGACACCTTGCCATTAGGGCAATGGCTTCTGAATTGTGTTCTTGGGTGTCCTTCACAGCCAGAGGTTATTCCCTTAATGACTTTGCAGGAGTAACTAAATGAGTTTAGTGGGAGAAGACAAGGGGCCTGGGCTTGCTTTCTGCTGCCATAACCACACCCTTTTAGTTAAAAGTACTGTTTTTCTTCTTAGTGACAGTAGGGATTTTTTTTTTTTTTACCTGCTGTTGCAAACATGGAGAAAGGGAACAATAACTGTAAATGTCAGGAGCAGGCAGAACAGCTCAGATATTAAAGTCAGGAACTAGGTCACAGGGTAAGAATTAGAAGAAGGGGCCCATGTTTTATAGACCTCTAAGAGCCATCAACAAATGCAATGACTAGCTCGCGGTGTGACTTTGGGCCAGGTGCTGTGACTCTAAGAAAGAATATACCTGCCAGAAAGGACTCCTTGTTGGTAACTGGGCCCAAGGTATAATCAGAGCCTAGCAGCGATTATTTACAGAGGCCTCTCACAGATATTGCGTATCAGAGAAAGACCTCAGACTGAGCTGCCTGCTGTCTGAGCCAACTCTTATAAAGGAGTTCCTAGAATTTTATTTCATCATTGGGCAAAGACCTGCACCAACCAATCAGAGTGGCTCCATAAGGACAAATTAGAACACACAGTTCTGGTCAATCAGGACAGTGCTATTTGGATCAAACTGAGCAAAGCTGGATTTCTCATTTCCATAAAAATGAACCAATCAGGGACTAGGACAGGTACTTTATATAAGCAGGCTTCCCCTTTGTACCAGGGGAGAGTACTTCTGGTTTCCACTGGAGGCTGTTTCACAGGTTTGCAAACTGTTTATGTGAATAAAGTTTCCCTTTTTACTGCACCCCAGATTGTAGACTTCTGTTGGCATTGGTGACCTTTTGTTGACATTACTTAACTTCTCTAGTAGACAGAGATTGGTTTTTCCCTACTAGAGAAACCATTCCCAGGCTCTCATCCCACAGTTGGCCTAAACTGGTGGGAAGTACAGACTAAATAGAGAAGTTAAAGATCTGGAATGTGTAGGAATGCAGGGCTGGCAGAGTGAAGGTTGGTGAAGCCCATTCTAATCCTGAGGTTCCTTATGTGTAGAATCAGGCTAATTCTTCCCAGTTGCAGAGTTGTTATAAAGATTGGAGACCTCTATGTTCATTGCAGCATTATTCGCGGTGGCCAAGTCAGACAGACACCCAAAGTGTCTTTGATACAGGATTGGCTAGAGAAGATATTGCACATATATGTAATGGAACACCACTCAGCCATAGCAAAAGACAAAATCCTGCCATTTGTGACAGCACAAATGGCCCATGAGAATATCATGCTAAGTGAAATAAATCAGTCATAAAAAGCTAAGAACCATATGATTTAACGCATACCTGGGATGTAAAACTGAAACTCATGGACACAGACAGCAATGTGGTGGTTGCTAGAGGGTGGTGGGTGGGTGGGTGGGGGGCCTAATATCTGGTGACAGAAGATGGTTTGCCTTTAGGTGAGGGCACACAGTGCAATACACAGATCTAGTATCATAGAAATGTACGCTTGATACCTATACGATCTTATTAACCAATGTTACCCCAATAAATGTAATAATAAAAAAAGGCATACAAGTCCAGGGAACTCTGAGAGTTCCAAACAAGCTAGACTCAAGGAGGACCACACCAACATCATAATGAAAATGCCAAAGTTAAAAGATAAAGAACGAACCTTAAAAGTAGGCAGAGAAAAGAAGAGAATTACCCTCCAAGGGGTAGAAATAAATAACAGCACAGGCCTGGAGGAGGACTGCAGAGGCAAGGGAGGACTTCGACCCTGAAAGAGGAGACCCAGCTGCAGGGGCCAAGAGTAGGGGTGATAAATAGGGAAAGGCAACTTCGCTCCCCTTCCTTGATTGACAGCTTTAATTGCCAGAAACAGTCTGATCAAGTCTGACTCCTGTCAGTATTCTAGGAGTGGCCTTTGTTTGGCTGAGCTGATAGTGACCTTAATATGCAAAACAGGCGGAAGGAAGTGTTCTGCCTCCTGTGTGCCCTGGGCACTTGGATCATCCTGGCATTGTGACCATGCAGTATCCCATTGCACTTTCATTACAAGCTCAGCTCTCTCACTGGTCTGTGAACTCTGTGCAGGGAAGGACTGAGTCAGATTCCTCCCTATTCCCTCAGTTCCTAGCTCCGGACTTGGCACCATGCCTCGCTGAGTTGTCACTTTTGTACTTTGAAATTGTAGAATTGTATTTGAGTGATGGAAACACCTCATTATTTCCTTCTTTCCTGCACATTTTCCTCATCTATTTTCAGATGTAAAGAAATTAAACCAAGTAGGCTTAAAAAAAAAAAAAAAAATCAGGTTGGGCTAGGTTGCATTGCACACACAGCCCACTCTAAAATCTCACTGACTTAATGCAAGTTTATTTCTGAGTCATACAAAGTCCCCTGTGGTTATGGGCACCCCTCCAGGGCAGCTGTTCTCCACACAGTGGCTCAGCCATCTCAGGCCCCTTTGATTTGGTAGCGCCATTATCTCAATGCAGGCCGGGCAAGCTTGTGGAAAAAACATGCCCTCTAGGCTGGGCTTTGGCCTGGAAGTATCAGCCATCATTGTCCCTCAGAGCCCCGTGGCTAGATCTACACCCATGGTCACACCTCACTGTAAGATTTGCTGGGATGAGTAGTTTTCCATGAAGGAAGGGTGGACTGGATGTTGGTATATACTAATCATGTGTACTGCAAAGGTCCAAAATGAAATGTAGGACAGCCCAGATGGAAACTGGAAAACTACCAAAATTTGTTCTTGTTATGATATATACATTAACTTATTTAGTTGTCCAATAAGTGTTTATTGAGCACCTACCAAGTTGCTGAGAAGAGATTTGGTGAATTGAGGGAGACACACCCATAACAGTGGGGAAGGGAGGCAATATTGCCAGTAGAGGGAAGACTCGGTACAACCATCAATTCACTCACTTCCAGTCAGTAAACATTTACTGAGCTCTTAACTCGGTGTCAGGCCCTCTCTACAGAGCTGTTGAAACAAATGTGAATGAAACCCAGACGGCAGCCTCCAGCAATCTACATTTCAACAGAAGAGACTGATGAGCAGACAAATATGTCCAATGAGAAGCAAGGAGTGGAAGAGGCCACAAAAAAGAGAATTGCAAGTTTCCACTTGGGTGTAGAAGGCCAAAGATGTTACACAGGAGATGACTTGATCGTCTACAGTGGAAATTAGGAAAATCAGCTATTAAAATAAAAGTTTTGCCCTGACCAGTGTGGCTCAGTTGGTTGGGTGTCATCCTTCCAAGTGAAAGGTCACCAGTTTGACTCCTGGTCAGGGCACATGCCTGGGTTGTGGTTTCGGTCCCCAGTTGGGGTGTGAATGAGAGGAAACTGATTGATGTTTTTCTCTTTCTTTCTCCCTTCTTTCCCCTCTCTCTAAAAATAATAAATAAATAAATAAATAAATAAATAAATAAAAGTGTTATATGCATTATGTACTGCTTTGTACATATGCAAGTTGTGACTTAAAAATCACGACACTTTATTATTTCTTATGATTCTGTGGATTGGCTGGGATCTACTGGAAAGCTCTTCTGGTGCATGTGGTACCAACTAGAGCACTCATGTGGATGCATTCAGCCTGGCATGGCTGTGTAACCACAATGACTTCATTCTCACCTTTTCACTCAGATGGCTGGAGCATTCCGGCTGACTGAGTGTGTCTGTCTGTCTGTTTCTCTTTCCAGGATCCCTCATTTATTTTACCTGAACTTCTTTACATGGTAGCTGGATCCCAAAAGGGTAAACAGAGGCTGTAAGGCCTATTAAGGACTAGAAGTTATAATGTCATTTCCACTGCATTCTACTGATCAGAACAAGTCAACTAGTAGGCCTGATTCAAAGGAAGGAGAAACAGAGTTGAACTGCATGCCTGTCCAGGGGTGAGAGGAATGGGCAGAGGCCATGTTTTCAGACCATCTGCCACAAGTATTAGCATATGTATCTGTGTGCTCCCACACTGCCCTCTCTCCAGGACATAGCCTGTGACAAAGCACCAACTGCTCCCAGCATACTTGCCTGCAAACATAGGCCCCTCTCAAGTCAGCATCCCAAGTAGACTGGCCAGAGTCAGGGCAAGAGATGACACCCATTTCTTACCCCAGCCATAAAGGACTGTAGCGACTGCCAAAATTGTGTCTGTGATAGGATTATACTAACTTTATAGCTACTATGTCTGCAAATGAATTAAGAATGGGGGACGAGCGTTAGGATTGTGGATGATGTTTTGTGTCATGCTTTTATGATACATACTCAGTTTTAAATATCCAGGGGAAGCAAAAATTAAGGAAGAAGTATATTATAGGACAAAGATTTTGAAAAAGAAGAGGAAAAACCTCTTGAGAACGGCTCGTAACGAGCAAGCATGGCTGGCCTAAAGAAAGGTAAGTTCAGAGGCATTTAGGAAAGGAAGCAGAACACAGGTACGTCAAAGGGTTCTAGAGAGAACAATTTTGGTTACTCACGAGACCTTACTTGGTTTCCAGCCAGAACGAACTTGGCACTTTCCAGCTGTGGGGCTTGTGGAAATTGCCGAGCTGAGTGTAGAGGTCTATCAGGTTGGAATGCAAAGGCGCCATTATGCATTTAACCAAGCTAGCTGAATTCCACTGCATTTGACCTGTTTCCACAGGGTTTGAATTGATCCCTAAAACGCACCATAACGTGTTAAAATCAGTTTTGCGTGCTAAGCTGCTGAGAGTGTTATATTTTAGGCACCTCATTATAAAAGGTTACAGAACAGCAGTTGGGTCTACTTCCATAAAGACACAGGCAAAAGAGGAGAAATCTGCAGTTGCCCTTGGGATGATGGCAACTGAATTAACTAGGCACCGAAGTTAAGGTCCAAGGGGTTTTCTGAGAGATCACATATTTATGGTGTCTCCTGACCTTCTAAATTATAGATATTTTTCACCTTATCCTTTCCTGAAAGCCAAATCTGGATGTGTGGGCATTGCGTGTAATTTAAGGCAAGGATGTCTTTGCCTTTCCCTGAAGCAGTGGAGGTAGGGTGGGTAGCATGTTGAATCTGGAGTCAGAAAGGTACTCCCTATGGGGCATTTGTCATGGGCAGTGGGTTTTGGCCTCATCTACACTTGGACTTGAAGCCAGACCCTGCCATTTCCCAGCTGGATAGCTGGCAAGGTTCAACTGATGAATTTGTAGGGGGGTAATAATGATGCCCACCTTTCAGAGTTGTTATGAAGATATAAATATCTTGAAATTCCCCATGGTAAAGGACTACCTATCTGCGGAGTGCTTGTTATCTAAGGGTGCTCATCATTTTAGTGTTTATCAGCCCACAGGCCTTCAAATGAATGAATTTCATTCTTAGCCAAAGAACTTGAATTCTGCTGCAACTTAGAGAGAGCCAGTCCAGTTGCTAAGTGGTCCCAGATGCAACGGCCGCAGACCCCTCCCCAGCAAGTATAAAGAGATCCTTTTGTGCTGAGGCTTCACATGGACTATCTATGAGGCCAAATCACTCAAAGTTCTGGAATTCAGGGGAAGAATTTTCCCCAGGTAAAATAGAAAATTGCCTTTCCTGACATCTAAGCGACCATCTGGGTTTCCTTCTACATCAAGTATCATATTTTGGCTACCGTGCTCTGTTAAAACACTTACCATAAGCTCTATGCTAGGGCATTTCAGACCCTCCCCATAAAACTTCCTAAGCAGAAATATCCTTCGGGAATACAAGGGATGGTCATAGATTAGGAGACAGATTGAAACACTTCAGCTCATCAAGTAGGAAACCTTCACCGAAGTATTTTATTAAAGGATTTCTTCTTGTGTTTTATTGTAAATGTAATGCTATTTAAGTCCAAAATATTTCTGTATTGCCATCTGCTCTATTGTTCATTGGGTCTGTCTGGCTGAAGGAAGCTCAAGGTGTAGTACACATTCTCTCCTAGGCATTTTAGAAATACTCCTGCTGTTGCTGGTTTCATGGTATTGGCTGCTAAGTCTCTGTCTTGTGTTCATTAAGTGTATTCTAATGGCAAGGAGGATCTGGGAAGTTGTCTATTCATCAAACACATATTGAATGTAGTATACTGTGAGCCAGGCACCTTGCTAGACATTGGACACAGGGAACAGTGAAACCAGGTCTCAGCCCTCAAGGTGCTCGAAGTCTGGTGAAGGCCAACCTCTGACCAAAACCCTCAGAAAGACTGATTCACCTATGTGTATCTTATTGATTTATTGACTACTTGCAAGGTAGAATGAGTTATCTTTCCCAACAACTCAGAGCCTAGTACTTTGGCCCCATCTTCCATATTTAGTTAAGGTAATGCTAGATGCTATAACAAATATTGCTCCCACCAAATGTATAATGGATCAATAGTTTAGAAGTTCATTTCTTTTTAAAAAAAACATTTTATTTATTATTTTTAGAGAGAGGGGAAGAGAGAGAGGCAGAGAGGGAAAGAGACATCAACGTGTGGATGCCTTTCACCTGCCTCCTGCTATAGACCTGGCTGGAGACCTGGTTTACAACCTGGTTATGTGCATTGGCTGGGAATTGAACCAATGACCTTTGGGTTTGCATGCTGGCACCTTATCCACTGTGCCACCAGCCAGGGCTAGAAGTCCATTTCTTATTCATATCAAGCAGGTTCCAACTTAGCTTCACAGTGTCCATATTTTCTATGCAGGTTCCAGTTTGTCTTTTCTCTCTATCACTTCATGTCTAGCTTTCCTTCCTGACTTCCAATTGAACAGAGCTATATCCACTCTGGCACAACAACCAGCACAAACACTTCTCCAGCAGCTTATGTATTTCAAAGGGCCTAATTTCTATAATAAATTCTTTATTCTGTAACAACTGCAGTGATTCCACTTCTCTGCTCAAATCCTTACAGACATAGTGGGGATAGAAGCAGCCACCTCATAAGGCTTTAAGGATCAAATGAGATAATGGATGAGGAATTGCTTTAAAGAATACAATGTATGTTATGTGTATGTGTGTCTAAAAAAAATCTGCAATGGAAAAATTTCTTAATAAAACTCACAATTATAATTCTTCCAAATACAGTATATACTATATTTGAAAGCAGAGCTCCTAGTCTCCCTAAGACCTGCTCTACCGTCTTTTTCCACTTGTTCAGCCCAAAATCTTGGATCACCTCTGACATCACTCTCTCCCACTCATTCTTTTTTATATGCAGAACTCGGTTACTTCTCATCACCTCTACCACTAACTCCTTAGTCCAAGCCACCATGCCTCTTGTCAGGCTTATGGTTTCTTCCCTGCTTTCACTCTTGCTCTGAAATGATCCAGTTAGAGTGTGAGTTAGATCATATCACCTCTCTGCACGCAGGCCACCAGCGGCTTCCCCTCTCAATGACCTCAGAAGTCCTTGTCTTATTGCTCATTTTTGCCTCCTTTTCTCTCGCTCACTGTTAGTAGTAATACGGTTAAAAATGGCAACTTGGATTTTAATTATTACAATCCACAGTAACATCTTGTGTCTCTGTGGCTATATCCAGGGTTTTTAAAATCCTTTTATGTGGATTATTTTAGTTAGTTCTCATATTTTTACAGATAGGAAAACTGAGGCTCAGAGGAATCCATTGACCTGAAGTCGAAGAACCAGCAGTTGATGAAACTAAGACTTGAGCGCTGGTCTGCTGGTTCCAGCTCTGTTCTCTTTCCTTTGTACGGCACTTAGAAACTACTTGGAAGACCAAATTGATTTATTAGTAAAGTTAGTGGGAGTGAAATAAAAAATTTTTTTCCATTGCCATCATCCACAGTTCAAAATGTGCAATATAACTCAAAGTGCTCAAAACAGCGAGTCAGCATGGAACAAAACCATCAAATTATGTTCCCCTTGTCATTGAGGGTGCTGTGTTAAATATTGCTCAATTCTTCTCCAACATACCATGTGCCCAACTTGCTGAACTTCTGCAGCGAAGCTGTGATGAGGGGGCTACAAAGAAGTTTATTCCTCATGAAAAATGTGAAAAGGCGCACAATCCTCAGCACTGCAAATATGCCCCATAAAAGCAAACAAATGTTTCAGAAAAACACACAATTTTCTGCCACTGAAGCAAGCACTTGGATTACCTCACGAGGACATTACTGTGGACCCAGAAGTACACATTCCTGGCACAGTGGAAAAGGCTCTGGCATATGGAGCCAAGAAGCCCTTAGTGTGCATCGTGGTTCTGATAGTTACTGTTTCTTACTAATAAGCACTGCCATTTACTGGACATTGATGACAGGTGTTGTGCTTTACCTGCATTGTCTCACTTAGCTACCCCATCCCACCCACCAGCCTCAGGAGAGAGGTCTTACTTAGTTCCAGTTTATGTTTGAAAAAAACTAAGGCTCGAGATTACAAAGTTTCTATATGAAAGAAGTGGGATTTGAACACAGGCCTACCTCACTCTAAAATCCATGTTCTTTGCAATATGGCACATTAAGGCAGAGAAGAAGGGGCACACAACCCAAGGCAGTGGCCTTAATTAACTTTAATAGACTGTAGACAAAATCCATTTGGCTCCAGGTTACTTACTGCTTTGAGATATAGCCTCCCTCAGAGGGTTGATTTAGAATTAGAGAAACCTGTATAGAGGCCCCAGCACAACCCCTGGAACACAGTAGGTATGAGTAAGTGGTGTCGGAATTTGCATAGAGCAATGGTTAGGAACGCTATTCTGGAATGAGACTGCCTAGGTTCAAAATTCCATGTCCTCCACTTAGTAGTTATATGATCTTCGGCAAGTCATATAACCACTCAAAGCTTAAATTTCCCCATGTATAAAATGGGGGTAATAGTTAACACATTATTATAAAGATGAAATAGGATGATCCATACAAAGTACTTAGTACAAAGAAATGACCTGGCTCATTGTCATCACTGAGGAATTTTGACTTAGTAATATGATTATTTTTCAGTCCTCACATGTACTGCTTTTGCTCCAAGAACAGGGACTGTGATAGGAGTTGTGGTGAGAAACAAATGGGGAAGGAGGTAAAGCCTCCCATGTCCTCAGCGCCCCTCACATTCAGTTAGCCCTTCTGCATTGTGAGGAGACCTCCAAGAAGTCTGAGGATCCAATGTCTCCCCTTATTCTAGCAGCTTCCCTATTCAAGCAGCTCCCCTTATTCTAGTAGCTCAAGTTTCCGCATGTGGTTTGGGGTGGAGGGATGGTGAACCTCACTTACAGCCCTGAAGTAAGGAAGGGGAGAGGGTGACAAGGGCGGCAGGAGGAGAGCTGGGTTCTTACGGAGTGGGAAGGAGACAGAGGCACCAAGCAGTGGTGTTGGATCCCAAGAAGATTGGTGGCTTCCAGGTTTACATTCCAGTGTGGAAAGCACAGGGTGGGTGCGGGAGCAGTGATTGGAGGGAGTGAAGCTTCAGGCCCACTGTTGTGAGGGGGAAAGGTGGTAAGCTCAGGTTGCTATCCTGTTTCCAGGGACCCTGGGGGCAGCACAGGCTGTCTAGAAGTTTTGTGCTCTTTCCTTGGGACAAAGTGTCCAAGCCATCCAGGTGGCACAAGTCTCAACTTAGCAGAGGTGAGAGGTGTATGAGATGCAGAGTGAAACCGTCTGCTCCTCTCAGGATATTTCTCCTTCTCTCTCCAGGGCCCATGAGTGATAGGAGCCAAAGGGCCTGCCTAGAGGTAACTGTTTTCCAAGCAGCTAGGTACCTTTCCCTCCAGGGCACAAAAGACAAGAAGCCACCACATTTCAGACCCGAGTTCCTTTCCACCCTGAGGCTGTTCCAAGACACTCCTGGGACTTCACCTTGGGCTTCAAGGTCAGAATTTAATCATGAGGGTTTTTATGTTGCCTTTTTTTTTTTTTTCTGATGCTAGAAATACAAGCTGTGTATACTATTTAGCGAAAATGAGGGAAAAGATCATTTTACCAGAAAGACTACAAGAATGGAAAAGAACACAGTGCCTGACACATAGTTGCTCAATAAATGTTTGTAGAATGAATGAATGAAGCTCATACAGAAGGAAGAACACTTGGGAGAAAAATTAAACCAAACCTCTAAAATGTTGACATTGGTTGGCGATAGGATTAGTGGTGATTCTTATATTTTCTCAATCCTCTAGAGTTTTGTATTGTGGTAATAAGATTATTATAATAGCAGGTAATTATGACCAAAGGGAAATTAGAGCCAAAATAAAGGGATCATTTTCATATGAAGCAGAGGCTTGCTTCCAGAACCTGCCATTCAGCTGTGGAAACCACGGCTTGTGGAAGGACGTGATACATATATCTTTTTCACCTCTGCTCTTTCTGTTCAGAAAGAACCAAATCTCCCCCTACTTCAGGTCAAGGCATGCCAATCCTCTTTTCCCCCAATTAATTAGTACCCAATCTAAAATTCTGCGAGATTCTAAAGAGGGGAGATGTTTATAGTAGTTGATTAAGACATAGACGAAACATTTTAGTGCCTTAAAATGTACTGTTAATTCTGGGGAGGGCAGTACTTATAGTATATATATCTTGTCAAAAAGCATATTCCTGATTTTAATGTTGGGTTGAGAACTAGATAAAGTTTATGGTAAACAGTTAGCTTTTTACTACGAACTAGCCTGGTCCTAAAGACTGACTGTTGTCCAACCAGGGCTAGATTAGATTTGGGGAAAATCCTCTCCTAGACCTCCCTGTTCTTTTATGAGGAGTTGGTCCTAAAATATTTACCCACTATCTTCTATCCCTGAGGCCCTCCAGGCTAAAGTATAACCTGCCAAGGGAGCTGTGGCCATTTAGGATTAGTCCAGAGGAGCCAGGCTCCCATGCTATCTGGTGACAAGATGGCATCACCCTCTTCGTCTCCAAGACCTGATCACAAACTCCATGCACCATGGAGGTATGGTTGCTATGGTGAGAGACAAAAGTGGCATTTAAGAAAGAAGTCCAGGCCCTGGCTGGTGGCTCAGTGGATAAAGGCATTGGCTTATGAACCCAAAGGTCACTGGTTCAATTACCACTCAGGGCACATAACCAGGTTTCAAGCCAGGTCTCCAGCCAGGTCCTTAGCTGGAGGCAAGTGAAAGGCAACCGTACACTGATACTTCTCTCCCTTTCTGCCTCCCTCCCGCCCCTTCTCTCTGAAAATAATAAATAAAATCTTTAAAAAAGAGAAAAATAAGTTCACCTCTCTGTCAACTACTCAGAAACCCTCTTACACACAGAGTCAGGTTGAGGTATTTGAACTTAGAGTAAAGAACAGGTCTGAGGCCCTGGCTAGGTAGCTCAATTGGTTAGAGTTCCACTCCAAGGTTGTGAATTTGATCCCCAGTCAGGGCACATACAGAAATCAATTAGTGAGGTCTGTCCAGTGTGGCTCAATTGTTTGGGTGTCCTCTTATAAAGCGAAAGGTCACAGGTTTGATTCCAGCCCGGTCAGGACACATGCCTGGGTTGCAGGATTGGTCTTTGAGTACAAGAAGCAACTGAGTAATGTTTCTCTCTTGCATCCATGTTTTTCACCTTCTCTTTGTCCTTCCCTTCCCCTCCCTCTGAAAATAAGTAAGTAAAACCTTTTAAAAAATTATCAATGAGGAGGGGGATAGAGGGGAGCAAAAAGGGGATGGATGTAATACAACACAATAAAATAAAAAAAATTATCAATGAATGTATAAATAAGTGGAACAACAAGTCCATGTTTCTCCCTCTCTCAAATCAATACATTTTTTTTTAATTAAACAAAGAACAGGTCTGTAAAGTCCTAATATTGGAAGTTCTTGGAAATTACTTTCCACACCAGGAAATTCTTACGTTCTTAGTAGGAAGTTGCCATGGGGATCTTGGTTTTATTCCTGGTTCTGCCAAGAAGTGTTTGGGTGGCTCCCCTCAAGACATGTTGTTTCTTTGGGCTTCGGTTTCCTTCTGCAAAGTGGGAACAATAAGCCTCACCTCAAAGGGTTGTACAGATGAACTGAGAGCAGGTAGGTGAGGGCGCCTACCTGGTGGGCTCTGCTCAATCATTGTGACTTTCTCTCCTCCTTCCTCCTTTTACTACAGAGTCGAGACAGTGCCTCAAGTTTGTCAACTGCTGCACCAAGCTATGCTAAGTCTATCCACATCTCCCACCTGAGTTAGAGCTTTTAATTAATGCCAGGTGAGCCGTGGCTCAGTGTTATAACTGTCCAGGAGCTCTCAGTGGTATTTCCTCAGAGATTTATTAGATAGGACTCGTGCTGCTCTGGGTGACTAGGGCCATACCCTGGTGTTTGAGAGCTGGTGGCGGTGGTTGCATTTTGTTGTTGGTTTGTTTGTTTTAAAATATCCGTATCCTGTCCCACAGCTGGGGCATAAAATCAAGCTTTAGTTGTGGGATTTTTGTTTGCTTTATTCACTAGCTGGGCTGGTCAGGAGTTGAACCAAGGTCAATCCCTCTATGTTCCTTGGATCCTGCAAAGGGACTCCGGCAGTTGCTGGCTACTAAATCTACTAGAGTACAGAAAAGGGACTTTAAAAAATTTGACCCACACCGTCTGGTTGTTTTGAGGATAAATTCATTTTTGTTTTGCTTAAAAAACAATAGCAACAAACTTCTCAATGTTTACATGTTTTTATTTTGCATAGGCAGCTTTGGCATTGGGGATTTTTGTTTAAAAAGAAAAAAAAAAAAAGTGTGGCAGCTCTCACAGCTGCAAATCATCGATTTAGCTGCACTTAGAAGGAAAGAGAAAACGAAGAAGAGAAGGAGGAAAGAAGTGCTTAGCCTTCTGGCCAGAGGATGGCCCCTCTCATTTCCCATAAAGTCTTCCTCACGTCCATTCTCAGAACATTTCAGAAGTCTGGAAAGTATTTGATTTGTGAAGGCTGAGCGTAGACAAAACAGAGCTTCTCAAAGATATTTTTCATAACGTAATAACAGTGTATGCTGTTTCTATGATAAACACAATACATGTTCCTTGAAGAAAAATGAGAAAATATTGAAAAAAAGAAAGGGAAAGACTTCCTGGTCCATCCAAACACAACTATGACTGATGTTCTGTGTACTTTCTAGCAGTCTTTTCCCCTTTTCATGTGTTTCCTGATTTGTTTCTCAAAGATATGACGATGACGGTGCATGTGCTTTTTGTACCCTGTATCTCTCATGTAACAGATAATATAGCATTTATGGAAACCTTGCAATGTACCAGGTGCTGTCTGCCATGACTCACTATTTTAAGTCAGCCTGACATTCTCACACGTTCATTATCACCATCAGCTACTACACACTGTTCAGTTCCTGTCTGTTTCTTCGGCATTACATTGTGTGAAAACAGCTGGGTGAAGTTTCATCCAGTTTGAAGTAGGTATTTGAGGATGGTCTTATTTCAGATTTGAGCTACATGACATGACATGACGTTTTTACCATGGGAAGCCTTGGGTAGCAGGGAGGGTCTCCGCTTTTTTATTTCCAGCAAGAATATGGTGACACTTTATTCTGAAGATTTCACCGAGTTGAGTTCAGACATTTATACTTCTAGAATTTTGCTATAATTTTATGGGTTGGCTTAATCCATTTAAAAATAATCATCATTTTCCCCAGTGGGTACATATAAGAAATTACACCTGACCTAATGCCCTCTAAAGGAAATAATTCAGTGTCAAGAAGAATTTTTTAAAAGATTATTTATTTATTTACTTTGTTTATTTTGCTTTTTAAATTTTTATTTGTTTATTTTTATAGAGACGGGAAGAGAGGGAGAAAGAGAAGGAGAAAAACATCAGTGTGTGTTTGCCTCTTATGTGCCTCCAACTGGGGACCTGTCCAGCCTGTACCCTGACTGGGAATCCAACCAGTGACCTTTTGGCTTGCAGGTCGGTGCTCAATCCACTAAGCCACAGAAGCCAGGGCTAAAAAGGTAACTTGAAAAAAGTCTGACATACCAGTCAGAAAGGGATCAATGTGTGAGATCCAAAGAGTGGACTTTGCACTTTATAATATGAAAAACTATTTCAACCCCAGGGTATGTGGGGGAACCAGGGGAGATGAAGGTGGTAGCACTTCTGAAACTATTGTTTAGCTTCCTCTCCACCAGGGAAATCTTAGTGCCACTTCTTCATACCTAATCCCTAACCTCCTACCAGTTCATCAGATCTCATCTCTCTCATCTCTGCTCCTCTTCCCTCCCCA
>PVIW01003067.1:0-184564 GCA_004026585.1 Noctilio leporinus | reverse complement strand
GGACAGAGGGGAGAAAAAAAGGGATGGATGTAATACAACAACAATAAAATTAAAAGAAAAAAAAAAAAAAGAGTGAAGGTGGCAGAGGAAGAAAGGACCCAAGTGTCAGGAGCACAAAATATTTAGGTGTACCTCTCCTCTTAACCAAGCCAACCTCTCCAAAGTTAATTTCATACCAATTATATGCTCTGTGGAGAAAAACACAGAGTAAGATGTGTCCCTGGCTTCCAGAACCTTTCAATCTGGATAAAATCAACATGAGGGTGCATGTGAAAAATAATTAGATGGAAATCCTTCCCCTCAAGGCAGTAACAGATGATTCCTTGTTAAATAGATAACATTTGACTTTCAAAGGTTTTAAGATAGAGGTACATGTTGACCTTGGGTTTAGGGGAGATTAGCACTTAGATGACAGGATACCCATTGTGCTCAGGGAAGTACAATGGGTAACAAATAAAAATATACAAGGTCTGTCCCAAAAGTATTGGCCACACAAACTGTTTCAATTATGTTCACACAAAAACTTTTACATGTAAGTTCACAGCAATATTAATTACAATAGCCCCAAACAGGAAACAACCTAAATGTCCAACTCTTGATGGGTGGATAAACAAAATGTGATCTATCCATACAGTGGAATATTATTTAGCTGTAAACATACACACACACACACACACACACACACACATACACACACAAGGGTCATGCTACAACATGGATAAGCCTTGAAAACATTATGCTAAATGGAAGAAACCAGATATAAAATACCACATACTGTATCACTTATTTGTATGAAATGTCTAGAACAGGCAAATCCATAGAGATAAAAAGAAGATAAAGAAGATTAGTGGTTGCCAGGAGCTAGGGCAGGGGAAATAGGGAATGACTACTAATGGATATGGGGTTTCTTTTTGGAATGATGAAAATATTCTGGAAATAGTTATGCAATGCTGAATGTATTAAATTGTACATTTTAAAAAGGTGGATTTCCTGTTATGTGAATTTTACCTTGATTTATTAAAAAAAAGCTCCTGTCATGTCACTAGGGCTGAAAACCAGGTGATCAGTGAGAGAAAACAGCAAATTTCAAAGCAGCAGACCCAGTCCTAAAGGAGATTCCAGCACAGAGGCCAAAGGATTAGAAAGATTGGGCCCCTTACCCTTCTGGAACTAGGAGAGGACATTATGTTCTCATAAGGCTTGAGAGATAAACTAAATCTAGTCAGGTAGAGAAAAAGAAGGAAGATCATTACAGACAATGGGGTTATATAGGAAAACCTGCCAGCACAAAGCAATATGGTAGGCTCAGGCCAGGATATGTAGGGCTTTGTAGGCCAGGGGCAGAAAATTTTTAAAATAACATACTAAATTTTTTCTGTTATATTTAACATTTAATATTATATTAATTTCAGGTGTATAGCATAGTTAGGAATTTGGATTTGCTCTAAGTGAGAGGGAGGGCCTTCAACATGAGATTAATGGATTTTAAGTAAGGGAAAATGATCTGATTTACTTTTTAAGAGGCTACCTCTGGCTGCTTGGTGGAGAAGGGCTGGCAGAGATGGGTGCACACATCCCAGGCTGTTTAGAAGGCAGAGTTTTCAGGACTTGGGTCCCAGCAACTGGGAAATTGGTGGTGCCATTTACTAGGGGCCATGTAGGGGACTGGCAGGGTGATTTGGGAGACAAGAATGGACAGTTCTGTTTGGATATTGCAATGCCTCTGAAAAAGCCATCAGATCATGCAGAACAGGCATTTGGATGTAGGTATGTGTTTTCGCAGAAGCAGGGCTGGAGCAGTAAAGGTTGGTGTGATCTGCATGTGGATATGAAGAAGGTGGTCCAGGGAAAGAGATTAGAGTGAGAAAAGAGAACCTGGCAGAAGGTACAGTGTAAGCAAAAACACAGAGGCAGGAAGAAGCACAGAAGTTTGGGGAGCAGCAAATGTTCTAGTGAGGCTGGAAGCTGGTGCCAGGAGAGGTGGGAGGGAGGTGGTTGGAGATGACATCCTGGGCTAAGTCATGCAGAGCCTTGAATGCTGATCTCAGGCGCTTAATGGGAAGAAGGCACTGAGGGGCCTGACTTAATACTTTCAAAAAATCCCTCTAGTGTGAAATGTGGACAGAAGAGCAGGGAAAGGAGAAGTAAGGATCTCAGTTAAGATTCTCCATTTTTTTCTCAGTAGTCCTTGAGTGGTCACTTGTATTGAGGGTATCTTTAGTGAGAGTGGAGAGAAAGGGGTGCTTTGAGAAGTCCTGAAGGGGTTGAATTGCTAGGTATTCAATCAATACATGTTAATCAAGTTTTGTTCAACTTCACAAAACCAGTTAGAGGCAGATTCATAATTCTCCATTTTTTCTCTGCCTTGGTTTACCCATGCCTGGTGATAAAAGTCTGTAGTCAAACAGAAGTGTGATATTTGTATAGAAGTTAATGAAATCAAATGGTCTTGTTGAATGGGATGGGATTTGGCTACTGTAATATCCAACTTCAAGTTCACTAGAACTCTATGGATGTGTGTGTCTGTATCTGTCTGGGTACAGGGGGTGTTTGATGTATTTAGTGTCTGTTGAAAATCAGGAAGAGGTCATTTGAACACAATGTTGTTAATATTAATGAGATGCTGTTTAACACATTCGTGTCCTATAACTTTTTCTGAGAGGTTTCTTGGACTGTTTCCATCACAGGAAAAAACACAAGGAAGTCAGATATTGGTTTCTAGGGGTTGAGTCTCCCAAGTGCTTCAGGCAGACTTCAATATGTAAGTTAACTAAGGCCCTACATCTTTGTGTTTAGGAGGCAAATGTTAAGTCCTATGCCTGCAGAGATCAGGATACAGAGTGGAAAATGCTATCTCAGAAATATTACATACATAAGTTATTTCTTGCCAAGTTCTTATGCAAATTTTATATTAACTCTACTGAGCACTAGAAAGAAATGTACAAAATAGTCTCTTGCACTAAGAAAACATGGAAGTATAAGATCTTGCCCTGCTTGACTTGTCACACAGGCTTCCAGAAGATGAGCCAGTGTTCTGCATTTAGATTTCCAAAGAGAACTCCTCATGATAATGAGCCTTGAAACCAAGTAGTGACCCACTGGAATTTTGTACCCATTTTCTTTTTCTCCTGTATTGTTGTCATCAAGGCCACCATTGACATTATCATCTTTGTCATATGGTCCATGGTGAGTTAAGAAAAAAATCCTCAAACCTCAAATGGGAATTTTAACAGAAATCAAAAAGGATGACATGATTAATATCTCATGGGACTTTGTGACACTGGAGTACAAAATGCTTAGGCCAAAGGATTCCTTCCAGGGGCAGCACACAGTTGCAACAAGTGTGATGGGGGTACAGGGTTACATAGAAACACAGGGATGAAAGTCACCTCTGTCTGTGAAGCTGCAACTCCTGACCAATCACACTGGGTTTTCTCTGGGCAGCCAGTAGAGCCCAGAGTCTACATCCTAGCTCCTTGCTCCTCCTGACCCAGTTATGCACTCCTGGGACTCTTGCACAGGCCTCTTCACTCTTCTCTCTGCCTCTATGGCCCATCCCAATCCTCTGTAATCTTTCCCCACCTTTTTTACTCTTCAATGGCTCTGTCACCTAGAATAGTGTTTTCTAAGGAAGATACTGGATTTTGTACAATAAACCCCTGAGCTCCTTAAAGAAATGGATTCATGAAATACCAATCTGATCTTGCTGCCTTGCAGCCTCACCCCAGCTCTACTGAACACTCTTTAGGGTTCCCTGTTTCCTTTGGATAGACTCCAAACTTCACCTGCTCTGTGAGCCCTGCACAACCTCATTCCAGCCAACTCATATTCCGTATGTTTTGAGCTTTCTCATTTCTGGGTCTTTGCTTACATAGGTTCTCACAACCCACCCTCCCTCAACTGCATGGTGAACTATTACTTTTCCTTAAATCAGCTCAGTACTGGTCATCCAAGTGGGAGAGGCCCCACAGTGACCTGTCCTCCCCCTCTCAATTGTCTTCTGTATCACATGGAGTTATAATTGTTGCAATCTGTCTATTTCCCACAAAGGACCTGGGACTTGATTGTCCTGAGAACCGGGCCAAGCCCATACACCCATCCCCTCCTTTCATGGACACTGCTACCTCTACCACATGTGTACTCTGAACCTAAACTCTTCTCTTCAGCACCACAGATCCCAGCTCTCCCACTTAGGTGATGCCTGTAGCTGCCCGTGTGGACCACTTTCTGACATTCTGCGGCTTAATGATTAAACCCCTTTATTTAGTGGCTTCCCTTTGTTCTTAGGATCAAACCTTTGTTCATTATCATGGCATTGAAGATTCTGCCTGACCTTGCCTTACTATATAATCCAAGAGAGGAGAAAATAAGAACCGGGAAGAAGCAGAGGAGACCAAGAAATACTTTCCTTACAATTAAAAAATATATATGAAAGGGAATAATGTGTTAATCAATTTTCAGGGCTTCTGTTTACATATGAGGTGTGTTCCAAAAATTCCTATGTGTCATGGCCATGGGTGGGCTAAATATTGCTAGTATAGACAGTGAGTTGGACACTTGTGAATTTCACTGGCAAATAGATTTCTTTTTTTTTTTTTTTTTTTCACATTTGGGGATGGGGTCAAGTTGTCAACTTTCCATTTAATAAAGTAAGCACATTAAACAAAACACTACCACATTTTTATGAAATAAAGAACTTTTGTATGCTAAAAAAGCCTATGATTTCAGAATGAAGGTCAGTACTTTATGGTGGAAATTTTGACACAACAACCTCATTTTTCTTATTTTGCCTGGGACTGGTAAAAGCCTGCTGATGGATGATGTCAGGCATTTGGGGAACTGTTGTAGCCTTTGGTGCTCCTCCTCCCCTCAACTAGCTGTTCAAATTCTTCTTGATATGCATGGAGTCTTTGTCTCTTAGTTGGCCTACAGAGTGGCAAGCAGCAGTGGAAGGTGGGAGTTTTGCTCCCTTTCCCACCCCTACTGTGCAGGGGCCCACAAACTAGTTTGGTTAAGAGGGATTAGAGACCAAGGCTGAGGGAAGAAGCAAATGGAAGGGCTGTTGAAGCCAAGTCTCAGGGCTCTTTGTTGCTGCCTCTGCTCTAATGTGGACTCCCTCTTCACTCTGGTGCCTCAAGGAGGGGAGGTTAGCAGGAAATGGTGCTTCTGACAGGGACAGTGGTGCTCTCAAAATGGGCTTCTTCCACAGTGGTGGGGATGGTGGAAAGACCTTTTCAGTGCTCTGGTGGGCTGATGCCACTATGTGAAGCTGATTTTGGACTTGGGTGAAGGAGGTCCCTTTGAGAAACTTTGCAAGGAGGAGTCTGTGGCAGTTGGGAGCAAGAAAGGAACTCTGTACTAGTAATAGTGAGAAAATAACAGCTTCTTTGGAATTAAGAACACATCTTCCCAAGGCTATGATGTATAATGAGGATTGGAGGCAGAAGCTGGGGCAGTGGTGGAATGCCAAGCTAACCCTCAGAAGTCTACTTAATTTGTTTTAGTGAAAGTTTCCCCAGCTACATCTGTGTCTCTCTTGTACTCCCAGACTCACTTGGCAACCACTGTCCATAGCATACTTCTCTGCTAGTGTCAGAGCTGAGGAAAGCAGAGCTTAGGAGAGGAGCTTGCTTATCAGGTCAAATGGTTTTACAATTGGTGACAGGATATGAGAAGTTCAGGAAGGTGTAAGGAATAGCAAGAGGGCAGAAAAAATATAGGTTGGGCCAGGAGTCACCCCCAGCTCCCATGTTCAGGGGCAGTGTTATGTGTGTGTGTCCAGGGGAGACACAGAAGCACAGTTTCTAAGTGTAGAATCTCCTGTGTGTAAATCAACTTCATGTTCAATTTCAATTCAGCAAGATAGCCACTACCTGACCGAGATACCAAGTTTTAGGTTGGTCTTCAGCCTGGCAGGCTTGGGGCCTAGATGTCATAAATCCTTTCAGACTCACACCAACCTAATTGATATGAGACTAATAGACTAGCAAGGCCCCACATGAGGCATTTTACATAAGGAGAGTTGCCTGATAGGATAACTGAGCTCAGACATTTGCAATATATTGATTAGGTTTCTTTTTTTTGTTTGTTTTTTTGAGTGGGTGTCTTTTGGCACATGGTAAACATTACTGTTTTCTGTTGGTTCTTATTCCTTCCTGTGTCATCCCATGTTCTGGTAGAGCATAATCCACCTGTAAATATTTGTCCTTGCCAGATTTCAAGCTGCTAGAACAGAGGCCTGCAAACTTTCTCTGTAAAGGGCTAGGTAGTAATTATTTTAGGGCTCCATGACCTCTGTCACAACAACTCAACTCTGCCATGGGAGAACAGAAATAGCCATTATAATACAGAAATGAATGGGTATGGCTGTGTGCCCACAAACTTCATGGAACCTGACATTTGAATTTCCTATAGCTTGTCCAAGTCACAAATTAATCTTCTTTTGACTTTTTTCAACCATTTAAAAATGCAAAAACCTCCCCAGAGATATTGTGGCATTGAACAACACTCTAGAGGAAATGGACCTAACTGATGTATACAGAGTCTTTTACCCCAAAGAAGCAAAATACACATTCTTTTCAAATGCACATGGATCATTCTCCAAGATAGACCACAAGACAAGACTCCACAAATACAGGAAAATTGAAATCATACAAAGTATCTTCTCAGATCACAATGGCTTGAAACCAGAAACCAATCTCAAGCGAAAAACCCAAAAATTCTTTAACTCATGGAGACTGAATAACATGCTTTTAAGCAATGAAGGGGTCAACAATGAGATCAAAGATGAAATCAAAAAGTTCCTGGAAACAAATGACAATGAACACACAACAGCCCAAAACCTATGGGATACAGCAAAGGCAGTTCTCAGGGGGAAATTTATAGCAATACAGGCCTTCCAAAACAGGTTACAAGAAGTTTATAAAAATGACCTAACCACAAAGCTGCAAGAACTAGAGGAGCAACAACAAACAAAGCCCAGAGCAAGTAGAAGGAAGGAAATCATCAAGATCAGAGCAGAACTAAATAACTCAGAGATTCAAGCTACAATTCGAAGAATCAACAGGCCCAGGAGCTGGTTCTTTGAAAAAATAAACAAAATTGACAAGCCCTTATCCAGACTCATCAAGAAAAAGAGAGAGAGGACCCAAATAAACAGAATCAGAACTGAAAGAGGGGAAATCACAACTGATACCTCAGAAATACAAAAGATTGTAAGAAATTACTACAAACAACTGTATGACAAAAAATATGACAACCTGGATGAAATGGACACATTTCTGGAAATGCATAATCTACGAAAACTGAACCCAGAAGAAGCAGAAAGCCTGAATAGGCCAATAACAACTAGTGAAATTAAAGAAGTAATCCAAAATCTCCAAAAGCACAAAAGCCCTGGACCAGATGGCTACACAGGTGAATTTTACCAAACATTTAAAGAAGAACTAACTCCTTTCCTCCTCAAAATATACCAAAAAATTCAGGAAGAGGGAAGACTCCCAAACTCTTTCTATGAGGCCAATATTATTCTAATCCCAAAACCAGGGCAAGATACAAATAAGAAAGAAAGCTACAATATCTCTGATCACCATAGATGCTAAAATTCTCAACAAAATATTGGCCAATCGGATTCAGCAGTATATTACAAAGATCATACACAATGATCAAGTGGGCTTCATCCCAGGGATGCAAGGATGGTACAACATTCGTAAATCAATCAACGTAATACACCATATAAACAAATTGAAAGATAAAAACCATATGATCATATCAATAGATGCTGAAAAAGCATTTGATAAAGTGCAGCAACCATTTATGATAAAAACCCTCAGCAAAATGGGAATAGAGGGAATATACCTCAACATCATAAAGGCCATCTATGAGAAACCTGAACCCAACATCATACTTAATGGACAGAAACTGAAAGCTTTCCCCCTAGGATCAGGGACAAGACAAGGCTTTCCACTTTCTCCACTTCTATTCAACATTGTCTTGGAAGTTCTAGCTATAGCCATCAGAGAAGAAAAAGGAATCAAAGGCATCCAAATTGGAAAGGAGGAAGTCAAACTGTCACCATTTGCAGATGATATGATAGTGTACATTCAAAACCCGATGAGCTCCACCAAAAACTTACTTCACCTAATAAGCAAATTTAGCAAAATAGCTGGGTATAAAGTCAATATCCTGAATCCCAAAGCATTTTTGTATACCAACAATGAAACAACACAAATAGAAGTGAGAAAACAAATCCCATTTACCATAGTAACAAGAAAAGTAAAGTACCTAGGAAAAAACTTAACTAAGGAGGTAAAAGACCTGTACTCAGAAAACAACAGAACAATGAAGAAAGAAATCAAAGTAGATACAAATAAATGGAAGCATATACCATGTTCATGGATGGGAAGAATTAACATCATTAAAATGTCCATGCTACCCAAAGCAATCTATAGATTCAATGCAATCCCAATTCAAATACCAATGACAGACTTCACAGAAATAGAAAAAATACTTCAAAAATTAATATGGAGCCAAATACTCCCACGAATAGCCGCAGCAATCTTGAGAAAGAAGAACAAGGTAGGAGGAATCACAATACCGGACTTCATACAATACCACAAGGCTACTGTCATCAAAACTATCTGGTACTGGCATAAGAATAGACATATAGATGAATGGAACAGAATAGAGAGCCCAGAAATTAACCCAGGACTCTATGGTCAACTAATATTTGACAAAGAGGGAAGGAACATCAAATGGTGTAAAAACAGTCTCTTCAACAAATGGTGTTGGGAGAACTGGACAGCAACATGCAAAAAAGATAAAACTAGACCACCAACTTACACCACACACCAAAATAAACTCAAGATGGATAAAGGATTTAAACATAAGCAGTGCCACCATAAAGGTCATGGAGAAAAATATAGGCAGCAAACTTTTGGATATCCTACACAAAAGTACGTTTACTGATACTTCACCAAGGGCAAGGGAAACAAAAGAATGAATCAACAAATGGGACTATATCAAATTGAAAAGTTTCTGTTCAGCTAAAGAAAATATCAGCAAAATTCAAAGGGAACCAACTGTATGGGAAAACATAATTGCCAATGATACCTCAGACAAGGGTCTGATCTCCAAAATATATGAAGAACTAATGCGACTCAACACCAGGGAGACAGACAGCCCAATTAAAAAATGGGCAAAGGATCTGAACAGACAACTCACTGAGGAAGATATACAAAGGGCCCAGAGGCATATGAAAGAATGCTCAACATCACTAGTCATCAGAGAGATGCAAATTAAAACCACAATAAGATACCACCTCACACCTGTCAGAATGGCAATTATCAGCAAATCAACAAAGAACAAGTGTTGGCGAGGATGCGGGGCAAAGGGAACCCTCATGCACTGTTGGTGGAAATGTAGGCTGGTGCTGCCACTGTGGAAAACAGTATGGGGTTTCCTTAAAAAACTAAAAATGGAACTGCCTTTCGATCCAGCAATTCCACTACTTGGACTATACCCAAAGAATCCTGAAACACCAATTCATAAGAACCTATGCACACCTATGTTCATAGCGGCACTATTTACTATAGCCAAGTGCTGGAAACAGCCTAAGTGCCCATCAGTGAATGATTGGATCCAAAAACTTTGGTACATTTACATAATGGAATTCTATATTGCAGAAAGCAAGAAGGAACTTTTACCCTTTGCAACAACGTGGATGGAACTGGAGAGTATTATGCTTAGTGAAATAAGCCAGTCAGTGAAGGACAAATATCATATGATCTCACCCATTATGGGACAATAATGAGCAAAACTAACAACAAGCAAAACAGAACCAAATATATGAATACAATGAATAGGCCTTCAGTGGTCAGGAGGAAAGGGGTTGGGGGGAGCGGGAAGGCAGAGGCAAGAAAGGGGAACAGCTTAGACAAGAACCTAGTGTATAGGAACCATGGACATGGACAACAGGTGGGATTGACTTTGAGGGGAATGGGTTGGTGGGGAGGGGGAAAGAGGGGAGCAAAAAGGGGATGGGTGTAATACAACAACAATAAAATTTAAAAAAAAGAAAAAAATGCAAAAACCACTCTTAGTTTGTAGGGCATACAAACAGAGGTGTGCTGGATTTGGCCAGGGGGACATTGTGTGCCAAATATCCCTGAGTTAGAAGATAGTTTTATTGTATATTACACTATGCCTAGTGTCCTGCTAGTGGGATATAGGCGTCTGCACTACACATGTACCAGTTAAGAGCTCCTGATGGGTGTGACTGTCCAGGGCATGCTGATTAAGATGGCTTCAACTCAGAACTTGTATTTCCTTACCTTCTCAGTGTAGGCCACCCCCTTTCCACCATGTCAGTCAATCTTTAGCACAACCTTATTGAATCTAGCAGGATTTCAGCTGTCTGGCTCTAAAGTGTATACTCTAAATTACTTACCCACTGGGTTTCCTAGTGATCCCCTTTTCCCTTTGACACTATGGGACTGGAGTTAATTAACTCCTTAACCACAAGGAATCTCCATTTTGCTCCTTTTCCCTCATTAGTCACTGAGACTATGCATGAAGTTGTGAGGAATAAGATATAAGATATAAAATGCCTTCAATATGCCATGTATATATTTAATACATGTTCAATAACTGCTTGCTATTTCTGTTCATTGTCAGGCTAATTATTGACACAGAATAAGTAAGCAGTGCCCTGAAAATCCAAATAACCACTTATTTCTTACTTGTTTTCTTCCTTTTTCATTTTTCCAGCCCCAAGATTCAGAGTAATGGAGGGAAGTCACAGGCTCCATTTCAAGGGAACCCTGTGCCTCACTAGGGCTCAGAGGATGGAAGGTGATACTGGTGTGTGTGTGGAGGGGGGCGGTTCTGGAGGGGTAGGCTCCTTGCGGGGTACAGGAAGCCTACAAAGGTGGGGAGATGGTAATAGTTGCCCTTTAAGGAGGGTGTGGTCCAGGGCAGCCCATGTCGAATAATGGTAGGGGCAAGCTCCACAGATAACCAACCCCGTTCTGCCACTCCAGAGGGCAGCAGCGCTTTTCCTTTGTTCTCTGTCTTCAAAAGCTGGATGCAGCGTCAAAGGCTTCAATGGGCATTTTACTGTTCAGGGTAGGGTCTGGATCTGATTTTACTGGGTTAGGGAGATAGACTCCGTTTTGCGGGGGTTCATGAGAAAGGACTGCAGCACGTTTGCTTCCTAGTGAGTACGTTTACAGATCGACTCCGAAGATGCAAACTTGTGTTTCCAGCACATTCATCAAAGCCTTGGGAGAACTGACCCTGTGCCTCACCCCTCGTCCCCTGGGCCCACGGCGCTTCAGCTTAGGCTGCCCCCCACCCCCTGGCCTGCCCAGGCACCACAGCCTTGGGCTTGTTTCCTCGGAATGTGCCACTGTTTGCCAACCTCAGCCAGCCACGAAAACGGCCCTTTTCTTTAATCTCTGGACGACTCCACTACAGTCTCCTGCAGGGATTGGCAAATATGTAGGCAGCCAGTCGTTCTGAATAACCAAGCTCAGCCATGGCCACTGAGGCAAGAGTGCAGGTGCTCCTGGGGGAGCAGCTGGAGGGGCCTTTAAGTAAGAGACTTTTACACTGATGACACCAAGGTCATAAGGGGATGAGCTCTGTCCAAGAGGCACACGGCTGGCAGAACGCACCTGCCATCTGCTCAGTCCTGGGTTCTGCTACGGCCCGGGAGTCCAGCGTGGAAATCACTGCACAGTCTCGCCTGCTGCGCTTCGGGCTTCTCCGCCACTGCTGACTCACTGCTTCGGGACACCAGGGTCCAACTCTGAGACTTCCATTTTCAGGACTGGGTGGGAAAGGGACGAGTGCTGGTGCCATTGGCACCAGACCCAACCTAGTCAGCCCTATTTGAGGGATATCCTCCGGCCCCGCCTCTATTGTGCACCAGCCCCACCCCCGAGACTGCAGGTGCAGCCAGCCCGTCACGCCTCTGGTGCAAACCCCCTCCAGCTCACATTACCCACTACAGGAGGCGCCGGCGCTCAGGCACGCCCATTTCTGCCCCTCCCAAGCACACTGCTTTAGCTGGCTCAGGGCGGATCATGCAGGGGTGGCAGGACTCCTCCTCCTGACGCTCCTCCTCTTTCCCCACTTTGTCCGGATCTACCCCTGGGGCGCTCTCGCGCAAACTGTGCTTCTCTGGATCTGCTCCGTCGGCTCCCTGCAATGGTGGCTGGGCGCTACGCATTCCTCTTTTGCCTAGTTTTTCCCTTGGCCGCTCTGATCCAGAGAGGTAAGGCGAGCAGGGTGCGCGCGGGAACCCCACCCCCCCGCTCCACCCACGGGGGCCTGCGAGGTGGGGCTTGGTGTACTTGGGGCGCTGGAGCGGTGCGGTGCTTGTCCTACGGGCCTGTGTAGGAGACATTTGGAGGGCAGTGGGGTTGGAATGGAGGCCCCAGGCTAGTGGGGCACTGACCCTGCCGGGATCACTCCGGGTGCTGGGCTGAAAACAGCGGGATAGTACCCTCTTAAAATCCTGAACAAAGGTTCACCACCGTTAACTACAGCTGTCCCCAGGGGATTGCCTTTGGCAAACATTTAAGAGAGCACTTAGCTCCCTTTAGCCGGGCTTCTCATAATTTGTTTCTAGGCCACTTGAGACAGGAGTACCTGACGAGCTTCGTGGGCGCATCCCTACCCCCTTTTTTAGGATCTCTGCAGGGACGGCGACATTTAGGTCTAACCAGCTCCCAAGGTGCTTCTGGTGACTTGCCTAGTTTTTGAGCTATTGGTGATATTTTGCCAAGGATGAGGAGAGAAAATTTCTGCCGAATCAAGGGAGCAAGTTTCTTAGATCCTGGCTCCTCAAGGTGTGGTCCAGGGCCCACAGAGCATCACCTGGAACTTGTTAAGAGTGCAGCTTTCGGCTTGGCCTCTGACCCCTGAACTACTGAATCAGATTCTTCATTTTAACTAGATCTCTGAGTAATTAGCATTCAAGTTTGAGAAGCATCTTCTTAGAATCAATGCAGTCTGTGGTTAAAAATAGGGTTTCCCAAGTGTACTGGCAGAATCTTCTTACAGTTATTTATTTCCCATCTTCACATTAAAAAATGGGTATTAAAGAAAACACTGCAATTGAGCACAGTCTTCTGCTCTGAACTTTCTGACAACAAAGGCAAATTCGGCTAATAAAAACAAATGAGGTCAGCAAAAATAAAACTTTGTCCTAGTACTGACTTCTAGTGAGATTTATGTTCATATAAGGAGCATAGGAAACAGTATAGACAGTGCAAGCTAAGGCAGTTTTACAAAAGATGCAGACATGTTCCTTGTGTGGGCAGCCCTCCTGGAGTTGATAATAACATTCTACAAAGGTGCCAAGCTCTGTTCTAGACACTGGTGGTGCAGCAGTGAACAGAACTGAGGCTCTGCTCATGAAGCTGATATCCTGGGAGGGGGGCCCCAAAACAAGCATAAACATAGCAATCTATATAGTGTTTATTAGTGCTATGAAGAAAAATAAAACAAGTTAAAAGATTGTGAAATTTTCTGGGTTTTTTGTTTGTTTCCTTTTGAGGTTAAAGTTTTATTTTGTGTATGGTGCATTATGTGGGAAAAAGTGTAATCATTTAATTGACTTGCATCTAATGATGTGGAAAATTTGAATGTGGAAGTGCAAAAAGTTATAAAAATGTTACTCCTTTCAAGGCTATTTTCTGAAACTCTTCAACATTGTATGCACATTGAGAAGCTGAGGAATATAAGTGATTAAGTCTCAGCTTTTCACCATCATGCATTACACTAGGTGATTTAGAAGGTGGTGGAGGAAACTTCGAGCCAGTGAAATCATTTTACAAATGTGTAAATGGAGGCATAGAGAGGTGAAGTAACTTGCCTCAGATAGCAAAGCTAAGATTTGATCCCAGGCTTGTCTGATTCCATAGTCCTTGCTTTGATGCACTAAACATATATATGCCCTTACTCCTGAAGGCTGCCATCTTCCTACTGCTTACTGGCTAAATGGCCTTGGGAAAGTTCTCTGAACCTTGGTCACTTTGCTCATGTGTATAATGCTCACAACTCACAAAAGTTTCTGGAGGAGACCAGGCATGTGTAACTCTCAGATCTGCAGCCCTATCACCAGCTATCAAGCCCTGAGTGCTTGCTGTGTGTCAGGAACTTCACATTTATTGTTTTTAATTGCCCCAACAATTTTGCTGGTTAGGTATTTCCCTCACTTTCCAGTTGAGGGGCCCTTGGTGAAATAGCTTGAAAGTGAGAGTACCAGGATCCCATCCAGATGAGGCTTCCACTCAGTGGCCTTTTTCACTTTTAATTAAGAAAGTGGAACCAGAAGAATCTTTTCCTTAGTGTACTGCAGGAGCTTAGCACCAGGCAAGTTAACATTGGATTTAGGGAGACTGAAAAACAGTGGAGTGCTGGAGAGAGAATTCATACTAAATTTATTCTTGTGGTGGCATATGAGACAGCAGCAGAGCATCCACCTTTATTATTCTTGTGGCAGTAGATGAGACAGCAGCAAAACAGCCATGCCCCCTGAACAACAGGGGCACATATATGTACAGTATTAAACAAAAGTGGCAAAGGACCAACAAGAATGGTAAGATAGCATAGCAGCTGCACTGTAAGGCACCTCATATAAAGATGATTTGGGAAAGTACTTTCCTTGTCATGAAAGGTGTTCCTGGCTACAGTCATCCTGACATGACACTCCACCCCTCAATGATTCTCACCTCACTATCTATGCAACAGGGTTCTTCCACATGGGACCCTGTGTGGAAGACTGCAATATCTCATCCAAATCTTAAAGCAGCAATATAAGCTTCAACAACAAAAGAAAATGCATAGAGCTGTAATTAAGGCTCTATGCCATCCAGAGGTTAGGAAGGCCCACCAGGCCCTCAGTGGTCATGGGTGAATTTGGTTACGCTCACTGTCTCATTCTGTAACTCTTGTAAAGCAAAGGATATATTGTGTTGAGCAATCACACAATATATACATGCAACATTCTGTGTGGAGTAAAGCACATACCTCTCTATGCGCATCTAGTGCTGTTCTATTTTGCATAGCTGCCTAACCCCCTTATTGAGAAGGGACAGGGTGTGATGAGTTGCATTGAAGACCCATTCTTTTTTAATTAATTTTATTTTATTGTTGTTGTATTACATCCATCCCCTTTTTCCTCCCCTCTGTCCCCTTCCCCACCCACCCACTCCCCCACAAAGTCAATTCCACTTGTTGTCCATGTCCATGGTTCTTCCATACTAGTTCCTTGACTAAACTGCTCCTCTTCTTTGCCTCCTCCTCCCCACTCCCCCCTGCCTACTGAAGGTCTATTCGTTGTATTCATGTATCTGATTCTGTTTTGCTTGTTTGTTTTGTTCATTATTGTCTTGTAATGGGTGAGATCATATGGTATTTGTCCTTCACTAACTGGCTTATTTCACTAAGCATAATACTCTCCAGTTCCATCCATGTTGTTGCAAAAGGTAGGTGTTCCTTCTTTCTTTCTGCTGTGTAGTAGTATTCTATGGTGTAAATGTACCAAAGCTTTTTGATCCAATCATCCACTGATGAGCATTTAGGCTGTTTTCAGCACTTGGCTATTGTAAATAGTGCTGCTATGAACATAGGGCTACATAGGTCCTTCTGAATGGTGTTTCAGGGTTCTTCAGGTATAGTAACAAGATCACTTTAAAGCATTCATAAGTTAAAGTTGGTTCTTATCCATTCAGCTGCCCTATGTCTTTTGATTGTGCATTTAATCCATTTGCCTTTGTACCGTGTTTCTGTCTGTCTGTTTCTTCATTTTTTAAAGCATACCCTTTAGCATCTCTTGCAATGCAGGTTTGGTGGAGATGTATTCTTTTAGACTTCTTTTGTTTGGGAAACTCCTTATTTCACCTTCCATTTTGAATAACAGCCTTGCTGGGTAGAGTATTCTTGGTTGCAGGTCTTTGTTTTTCATTGCTTGAAATATTTTTTGCCATTCCCTTCTGGCTTGTGTTTCTGTTGAGGAATCAGCTGATAACGCTATGGAAGCCCCCTTGTATGTTATTAGCTGTTTCTCTCTTGCTGCTTTTTAGGATTCTCTCTTTGTCTTTGAAATTTGCCATTTTCATGATGATGTGTCTTGGAGTAGGCCTGTTTGGGTTCATCTTCCTTGGAATTCTGTGCTTCCTGAGTTTGCATGACATTTTCTGTCATCAAGTTAGGGAAGTTTTTTGTCATTACTTTTTCAAAGAGGTTTTCTATCCCTTGCTCCCCCTCTTCTCCTTCTGGTATCCCTAGGATACAGATATTATTATGTTTCATGTTGTCTTGCAGCTCTCTTAAAACCTCTTCATTCTTTTTCAGTCTTTTTACATTTTGTTGCACTGCCTGGGAATTTTTTTCTACATTGACCTCCAGCTCAATGATCTGATCCTCTGCTTTCTCTAGCCTGCTTTTGATTCCTTATATTGTGTTCTTCAATTCAAAAATGGTATTCTTCATTTCCTCCTGGCTCTTATTGATGGTTTCTATGTCCTTTTTAATGATTGTGTAGTTCTCAGTAAGTTATTTGTAACTTTCCTGGAGTTCTTTGTAGTTCCCCTGGAGTTCTTCATAGTTCCCTTGGAGTTGTTCATAGTTTTCTTTGAACTCCCTGAGCTCATTGAGCTTCTCTATCATCATTATTTTGAATTCCATGTCTGAGAGTGTGCTTGCCTCTATTTCATTTTGTACTCTTCCTGGGGATTCCTCCTTTCCATTTACTGAGGGTTTATTTCTTTGTCTCCCCATTTTAGGTGGCTCTTGTTTATTTCTGCTTCTTAGATTGGTCTGCTTTGATTTACTGTCTTAGTTGTATGACCTTCTGTGGTTTAGAGATGCACTTTTTTACTTCCTGGATCTGTGCTTGGTGATGTCAGCTCATGTCCCAGTTTGGGCCTAGGCAGCCAGTTGGAGACTACCAGAGATCCACTGTCTTTGTCTCCTTTAGTTGTTAATCCAATTAGTCTGTGATCAGTGGTCACTTTTAGGCACCTCTGGGTAGGGCAGATGAATTCAGTTGTTAATCCAATCAACCTGTGGACTGAGGTCAGGTTTAGGCACTGCTGGGTAGGGCGGATTAATTCCTATGGGTGGGGCAGTGGCTTCCCCTCAGGCTCCGGCCCTTTGAGGATGAGTGGTCTGCTGGCTGTATGGGGATGGGTCAGCCCTCAACTCATGGGCTGCTCTCTCAACTCTCCCCTTAAAGCCACTGACCCAAACCCTCCTTAAGTGTCTCTAGTCCACCCTGCCCTTTCTCTGCTGGAGCCTGGGGTAGGTGGTGCCTCTGTATTTTCATAGGTGGTCCCTTTGAGAACTCAGTCTCTCTGTCAAGCGGGCTAAACCTGGCGGCTTTTTGCTTTTCACAGGTGGGTGCTGTTTTACTCTCAGCTTTCTTGCTGTAGGCTGGAAAGTCCAGCTGGGGGTTTAGATCCTGCCCTTCTTAGGTGGAACTCCGGGCTGCTGAGATGTTTCTTTGTCCCTTCAGCTGCCGCCTGTGAGAGCCCGGTCAGCCTCTCACATCTCTGTACTTCCTACCGGTCATGTTGTGATAAATCGGCTCTTCTGTTCTGTCCCTGGTAATAAGACTTCTGTCCAATTGGTGTTCTGTTGGTTATCCTGGATTTCTCTCTGAAGACCCATTCTATATGCTGGCCAAGGCAGTTACCTCTGCCTCCATGATTGTGCTCACACCTTGGGGGAAGAATATGGCTAATGAATAGAACCACCAAGCAGCTCTTTTTAACTGGTATTTAGCCTTAAATGTTTCCCAGGTAGTAGGCACTTGCTTCAGGGTAGATAAGATGTGATATGGAACATATGGTCATGCCCATGTGCAGCGTCCTATCCAATTATAGGGCAAATAGGGCCATCTTTGGGTCCCACACACCCATAGGGACCCCTAAGGAATTGGGAAGGGCTGTGCCTTATCTTCCCCAGCAATCCATACTGGAGACAACATGGGTTTTGTGGCACAAGGGTGTGGGCAACCACCCAACTGCTATAGGGCTCTCAGGTGTGGTGCCATTTCAGCATTCTAGACAGATGGTGGTGGAATGCATTAACTCTACTGTCACTGCTGTTAGACAGCCTAACCCATCCTAGAGTGAGTAACCTAACAGGGCCTGGAACAATTTACTTGGCTGGGTACCATGCCCTTAACTTCAGCCCATGTGTCATGCTATGAGGAGATGGAATCAGCATCAGTCCAGTGGCACTGCCATGCAAAGTTGTTGGCAGGTTGTACTGTCTATGCTAAGCCAGTAGCAGTACTGCCTGGCATCTCTGTGCAGGCCCAGTGTGCCCAGGTTCCGCCGGTGAAGGTATATGACCAGTACAGGTATACTTTGATATAGACCAACCTTAATTGCAATAAAAAACATATTTTAGTGGTACAAACAAGGGTAGGTCCTGCCCATCTGGTAGGATGCACACTAGAGAGGAATCTTGAGATAACACAGTAGCAATATAGGGTCTCTCCCTGATTTAGTATACCACACCTTTACTGCCCTCCCAGGGGAGTTACAGTTGGGTCACTATGTAAGGCTATTGCAGGGGGGTGCATTAGCCATAATGAAAGAATAAAACTGCCCCACAAGATGCCCATGGTCTCTTTGCCCTTTGGATATATTGCCATGACCTGAGGGGAGGCCATGTGGCTATTACCCAAAGTAAACACATCAACTTAGCTTGAACACCTTGGCCACATGGGGCTACTAACCATTGTTGATCCATGCGGTGAAATTCCCAAGGCCAGGTCCATTGCACTGTGTCACCTGGACTCAAGGCTTTTGGCATGGCAAGAGAATATTATTCTCTCTTCCAAAGCCAGGCTTCAACATATCATTTTTGGTTTGTACTTGCAGTTGTTTGGGAGCTCCAGATAGTTGGAGCAAAGATTCAATAAGGGGAGAGTGCTTCTTTCCTTGGCCACTCATTGAGGAAGCATAACACAGTCCATAACTGTAAGGCCCACCCCATCAAAAAGCCTGCTCCTCTGTAAGTCCATTTTTTAACAGATCATTACATTTTCCAATGACTGGCTCCCAATGGATTATATAGGATGTGAAACTTCCATTGGATGCCCAGATCCTTTATCCAGGCCTATAACCCCTTTCCAGTAAAATGAGTTCTTTGGTAGCTCTCTATAATTAGTGGGTGGCCATAGGTGGCAAACAGTTTTTCTAAGTGCTTTTTGGTGGTCTGTTGATCAGTGTGCCTGGCAGGGAATGCCATCAACAGACTTGTTGCGTATCCATACAGGTCAAATCATATTGAAAACTTTCTGAAATTGGTAAGGAACCAATATAATCCACTTGCCATCTTACCAGTGGCAATGTACCCTGGGCTATGTGACCTTCTTCTTAGGGAACCCACTGTAGTTGGCACTTGAAGCATACCACATAGTTTTGGCATGCATGTACCACTGCATCAAAGGTCAGAGGCGATCCCCATTGTTTCAACCATCCACGTAAGGTACTGATGTGTGTGGAGGAGTTGCCTATGGAGCCAGGCAGCCATGCTTGAGTCCAGAGCTGTTTCTAGCCACCATACCTGAGCAAGGGTAACTGCTTCACCATTTCCAAGTGAGGCCAAAGGAGCATGTCTGGTAACATGATATAGGGTTACCTGTTTCTACTGCCTTAATATCTGTAGGTATTGCCACATGGTTTGTCTCCACGAGGGCCTATGAGCTACCATCAATCCAGATTCTAGCCATATAGGCAACCGGAGTCAAACCACAATACATGGCCCAGCTGTCAGTGCAGATGACAAGAGGGGAGGGTTCTTTGGTAACCAGCAACCACATAGCTTGTAACTCTGCCCATTGACTACTCTATCCTATTCCATGTTCCAGCCACATGGTTTCTGTCCCCCCTTCCCAGTCTTGATGGCTACTCAGGAGCAGGGAACAGCCTGGGGCCCAGGGACAGGAGGTTTCTTATTTGTCAAGGCCATGCCTACCTCTTTCTTGAGGAGGAGAATGATGCCAGTGGCTGTTCCCTGGAGGCTGGTGTGGCAAGAGAAACAGCAGAAATGGATGGCCTGGACCTCCACTCCAGCTTCAACCACCTTTGAGCTCTGCTTTCATTAGTTTTCTACCTAGGGCTGTTCATAAGATGTTAGAGGTTTCTGCAGCTTTAAAACAAAAATACTTTGAAAACTATAGTTGAAGGCTACTGTAGTTGACTCACAGAGAGGACTGCTCCTGCTCAGTGAGCATCTGTTTAAAGGAGAGGCTTGACATCTGGCTGGCATTGTGAGGTGATTTATATTTGGGATTATTCTATTTGGGATTATTTTCTAAATTAGAGGCAGAACCCGCAGCATAAAGCGTTGCAGTGCAGAACTCATTGTGACCAAAATAGTGCTAAGGCAGAGATGGGGTTCTTGTTGACATTCTTCTTCTTCTTTTTTTTAATTTTATTGTTGTTGTGTTACATCCATCCCCTTTTTGCTCCCCTCTGTCCCCCTCCCCACCCACCCATTCCCCCCAAAGTCAATCCCACCTGTTGTTCTTTTTTATCTTTATTGCTGCCTCAGCTAGCCTGGGATGGTGGTATTAACAGAGTCTGCATTCCAGTGTGGCCCCACAATTTGCTATCAAGAGTAGTTTTATCTCTGCTTTCTTGACCTCACAGGATTGTTTGAGTATCCAATTAATTAATTGATAATGCAAACATACTGTGTATTCTCAAGGTATAGAAAAGTTAGGCTCACTAGAGGGGACTAGAATGCTAAGGGGCCACCTGCTTCCTTGGTTTTAATGAGAATCCAGGGGCTGATGTTCACAACATTAATTTGCTTGGCAAGAACAAAGGTGCCTGCTGAATTAGTGAGCTGGGCTCAGTCTGAATGAGCTCAGGAGGAACCGCCCCAGGAGCAACTCTAATTGAGTTGCTTACATATCCCCTGGGCTTCCTGCTGAATTCTGGACTCACTTACAGGAGTGACTCCTTTTTCACTGTTCATTCATTTCACTCTGTCATCCAAAAATAAAAAAATAAAAAAATAAACCAAAGTAATACCTAAAAAGAAACCAACAAAAGCCATCTTTTTTTTTTCAGATTTTGTCAAATACAATATACCACGTGGAGTTGTACTTCGGGGCTTTCGTTAATTCCTTCCCAACACTTTGCTCTTTAACTGCTCCTGGCCAAGATCTGTGATGTCTTTGGTGTTGCTAAATCAGGTCATATGACACCTCTGATGACACCTTTCCCCTGGAAGCACTTTCTCCCCTTGGTTTCTAGGAAGCCACACTTTATTGTTCATTCCTTGCTTTTCCTAACTCACCTCTCTGATCTCAAGACTCATGGTAGTGCCTGGGGCTTCTTTCCTTTCACTTGCTTCCCAGATGCTTTCATCCACCTCAGTGCTTTAAATACTTATGTCTTAAGTTTCTATCCCCAGCCCTTCTATCTCTTGACCTCCAGGCACCTACATTCAACATCTCCATGTGGTTGTGTCATGCCCTGCTGGTGGGTAAGTTACTGAAATCCTTCAGGTTTGGTTGTTTTCCCTACCCACAAACTGAATGAATCCTGGCCCTTACCACACAGCACCCAGATCTCCCTATACCCCAGCAACCAAAGGGTTCATGTCCATGCAATATGGTAAATTATTTTTGACTATTACCCCTGCTAATAGACACCTCAAAAGGACCCTGTGCGATCCTGAGCTTCTACTTGCTTCCTCCAAATCCACTCTTCCCACCCAAGTAACTGGAAACCCCATCCTGCTGATGGCTCTCACCATTGCTCCAGGGCTGGCTTTTCTTCCTGCCCTACATCTGATCTGTCACCAGACTGCATGTGAGCACCCTCAGAATCATCCAGACCTCCACTCTTTTTCACTTCCTCTCTGGCTACCTCCCTTAGCTGGACCACTCTTCCGTCTCATTGAAGCCCTGGCAGTGTCCTCCCTGCAGGTGTCTCAGAGTCCACTCCTGACCTTACAGTTGTTTCCACGCAACAGCCAGACAATCTTTTAGAGATGTAAATCACATTGTGACCCTCTGCCCAGAACCCTCCTGTGGCTTCCAATTGTAATGAAATAAGACCTGAACCCTTACTATGGCCTATAAGTCTCAGCAAAATGGGCCCTCTGCTGGTACTCTGTCCTCAGCTACTACCCCTGCTTAGGGCTGCCTTGCCAGTCTTCCAGTGTGCTAAGCATTTGCCACCTGGGACCTTCCTATTTGCCATCTCCTCTGGCTAATTCCTTCCACAGGTAGATGCATGTCTTCACTCATTTCTTGCCAAATGTCCCTAACTTGGAGAGGTCATCCCTGACCACTGTATCTGAAATTGTACTGCATTATATTATCTGTCAACTTGCTTCTTTGCTTACTGTCTCCAGCACTTGACTTTGGGCTCCATGAGGGTGGGAACTTAATTTTTGTCTGCTTTGTATCTAGAACAATACCTGGCACAGTCAGGGACTTGGCAGGAAATGGATGGCATACTCAAACATAGTAATTGAATATCTCCAATCAAAGGCCCATTGGCAAGATATAGGCAGGGTTAACAAGGGGTGATGAAACCCCAAATGATGAAGAAATATGTGGAGTATTTAACAACCTGGGCTTCAAGGAATAAGAGGAGGGATGGTCGCTGGGAACCAGAGTAGCTAGGGTTGTAGGAGAGGGTTGTAGAGGATTGGGCCCCCTGTGGAGGATGCTTGCCTACATCTCTTGATCTAAGCTGCTATTATCATCTGTTGGGTTGTGTCTCCAATGAAGGGGATGGAGCTATGGTTCTTCTAGCACTGATAATCTGTAAGCTTGATCTGGTTTTATTTGCACAGGCTTTCTCCAGGTGTGGGGCAGGCCTCCTGGAAAACATAGTGCCCAGCACAGACCTTCCTTGGAGGCACTTGCAGTGTGAGGGTCTCAAAGGCGGTACTACTGTCAAGGTAGGGCAGCCTGGGGATTTACCGTTTTCCATCTCCAACTATTTCTACTTAGGAAAGAGTCATGAGGGTTGAGCATTCTTTTTTCTTTTTAATTTTATTTATTATTTCCAGAGAGAGGGGAAAGGAGAGAGGCACAGAGGGAGTGAGACATCAATGTATGGTTCCCTTTCACCTTCCTCCAGCTACGGACCTGGCTGGAGACCTGGCTTGCAACCTAATTATGTGCTCTGGCTGGGGAATTGAACCAGCGACCTTTGGGTTCACAGGCCAGTGCCTTACCCACTGTGCCACCAGCCAGGGCCACAGTCTTTTTGCATGGATAGATGCTGTTGAGCAGTTTCCCAACCATGCATGGCACTATTGGCATTTTTATCAGGTTGAGACACACTGATAAAAAGACAGACATATTCTCTGACATTTCATTGTCAATTTTCAATATTCCTCATGAGTCATTCAAGTTTTCTGTCATCACATTGCCTCAGGATAGATATGTTTAAGTAAATGAAACCACAGCCAAACTTTGTGGATTGGTAGAAGCTTCAATTAACTCTAAGAATACACCCTAGGCTCCTTGGGGAGCTTCAAGTTCATCTTGGTTAGATCAGGCACACCAACAATCTCTCTAGAGAGGTATCTTCAACATGAATTTCCACAGATGGCTTTCTTCATTTACTTTGTATTGATCCTTATTAGTTTCAATTTTAGATGGTAATCTTATCTTTTTAAATGTTTTATGATTTTATGACAACTGTTGAAAAAGAATATACAGAAAAGTGGGCCAAATACTTGACCAACAAATTCATACAAAAAGAAATCAAATTGGACAACAAATGTATGAAAAGATGGTCTATCCTCATAAGAGAGATGCAAATGAAACTAAATAAGATAAAATTTCACACCTTCCAGTAGGTTAAAAATTATAATAAAGCCTAACATTACCATGTGTTTACATGATCACAAGAGTAATATGAGCTCTTTGTAGTAAATTTGGTAGATGTAGGTAAGTGTAGAGAAAATGCAAACCATTAACATATTGGAATACACTATTTCAATACTTTTTTTAAATTTCATTTTATTGTTGTTGTATTACATCCATCCCCGTTTTACTCCTCTCTGTCCCCTTCCCTACCCACCCAATGCCCCACAAAGTTAATCCCACTTGTCCTTGTCCATGGTTCTTCCATACTAGGTTCTTGTCTAAACTGCTCCCCTTCTTTGACTCTTCCTCCCCCTGCTCATTGAAGGCCTATTCACTGTATTCATATACCTGGTTCTGTTCTGCTTGTTTTGTTCACTATTGTCCTGTAATGTGTGAGATCATATGGTATTTGTCTTTCACTGACTGGCTTATTTCACTAAGCATAATACCTTCTAGTTTCATCCATGTTGTTGCAAAGGTTAGGAGTTCCTTCTTTTTTTCTGCTGTGTGGTATTCTATTGTGTAAATGTACCAAAGTTTTTTGATCCAATCATCCACTGATGGGCACTTAGTCTGTTTTCCAGCATTTGGTTATTGTAAATAACGCTGCTATGAACACAGGGCTACATAGGTTCTTATGAAGTGGTGTTTCAGGATTCTTCAGGTATAGTCCTACTAGTGGAATTGCTGGATCAAAAGGCAGTTCCATTTTTAGTTTTTTAAGGAAACTCCATACTGTTTTCCATAGTGGCTGCACCAGCTTGCATTCCCAACAACAGTGCACAAGGGTTTCTTTGCCCCATATCCTTACCAACACTTGTTGTTTGTTGATTTGTTGATGATTGCCATTCTGACAGGTGTGAGGTGGTACCATATTGTGGTTTTAATTTGCATCTCTCTGATGGCTAGTGATATTGAGTATTCTTTCATATGTTCCTGGGCCCTTTGTCTTCCTGAGTGAGTTGTCTGTTCAGGTCCTTTACCCATTTTTTAATTGGACTGTCTGTCTCCCTGGTGTTGAGTCACATTAGTTCTTTATATATTTTGGAGATCAAACCTTGTCTGAGGTATCATTGGCAATTATGTTGTCCCATACAGTTTTTTCCCTTTGAATTTTGCTGATATTTTCTTGAAGTATTTTTTCTATTTCTGTGAAGTCTGTCATTGGTTTTAATTGGGATTGCATTGAATCTATAGACTGCTTTGGGTAGTATGGACATTTCAATAATGTTAATTCTTCCCATCCATGAACATGGTATATACTTCCAGTTATTTGTATCTTCCTTAATTTCTTTCTTCAGTTTTCTGTAGTTTTCTGAGTACAGGTCTTTTACCTCCTCGGTTAAGGTTATTCCTAGGTACTTTATTTTTCTTGTTGCTATGGTAAATGGGATTTGTTTTCTCCCTTCTCTTTCTGATGTTTCTTTATTGGTATACAAAAATGCTTTTGATTTCAGAATATTGACTTTATACCCAGCTATTTTGCTAAATTTGCTTATTAGGTCAAGTAAGTTTTTGGTGGAGTCTATCAGGTTTTGTATGTACACTATCATATCATCTGCAAATAATGACAGTTTGACTTCCTCCTTTCCAATTTGGATACCTTTGATTCCTTTTTCTTCTCTGATGGCTATGGCTAGAACTTCCAAGATGATGTTGAACAGAAGTGGAGAAAGTGGACAGCTTACTCCTGATCTTAGGGGGAAAGCTTTTAGTTTTTGCCTGTTGAGTATGATGTTGGCTTCAGGTTTCTCATATAGGGCCTTTACGATGTTGAGGTATGCTCCCTCTATTCCCATTTTGCTGAGGGTTTTTATCATAAATGGTTGCTGTAGTTTATCAAATGTTTGTTCAGCATTTATTGATATGATCATATAGTTTTTGTTTTTCAATTTGTTGATGTGAGGTATTGCATCTATTGATTTATGAATATAAATCCTTGCATACCTGGGATGAATCCCACTTGATCATGGTGTATGATCTTTGTAATGCACTGCTGAATCTGGTTGACCAATATTTTGTTGAGAATCTTAGCATCTTTTTTCATTGTGTCTTGACCTGGTTTTGGGATTAGAGTAATATTGGCTTCATAGAAAGAGTTTGGGAATCTTCCCTCTTCCTGGATTTTTTGTTATAGGTTGAGAAGGCTAGGAGTTAGTTCTTTAAATGTTTG
This sequence comes from Noctilio leporinus, assembly GCA_004026585.1. NCBI lineage: Eukaryota > Metazoa > Chordata > Mammalia > Chiroptera > Noctilionidae > Noctilio > Noctilio leporinus. Next base: position 158,516 of record PVIW01003067.1, on the reverse strand, counting down.
GTAAAATTCACCTGTATATCCATCTGGTACGGGGCTCTTGTGCTTTGGGAAATTTTGGATTACTTCTTTAATTTCACTAGTTGTCACTAGCCTATTCAGGCTTTCTGCTTCTTCTGTATTCAGTTTTGGTAGATGATACATTTCCAGAAATATGTCCATATCAGCCAGGTTGACATATTTCTTGTCATATAGTTGTTTGTAGTAATTTCTTACAATCTTTTTTATTTCTGAAGTATCAGTTGTGATTTCTCCTCTGTCATTTCTGATTCTGGTTATTTGGGTCCTCTCTCTTCTTCTTGATCAGTTTGGATAAAGGTTTTCCAATTTTGTTGATGTTTTTTTTCAATATGTGGTTGCCTTTCATATGCCTCCAGCTATGGACCTGGATGGAGACCTGGCTTGCAACCTGGTAATGTGTCCTGGCTGGGAATTTAACAAACCACCCTAGGGTTTGTAAGCTGGTGCCTTATCCACTGTGCCACCAGCCAGGATATAATTTTGTTTATTTTTTCAAAGAACAAACTCCTGGAATTGTTGATTATTCGAATTGTAGTCTGAGTCTCTAAGTTATTTAGTTCTGCTCTGATCTTGATGATTTCTTTCCTTCCACTTGCTCTGGGCTTTGTTTGTTGTTACTTCTCTAGTTCTTGCAGCTTTATGGTCAGGTTGTTTGTATAAATTTCTTGTGACCTTTTAAGGTAGGTCTGTATTGCTATAAATTTCCCTCTGAGCACTGCCTTTGGTGTGTCCTATTGGTTTTGGACTGTTGTGAATTCATTGTTATTTGTTTCCAGAAACTTTTGATTTCATCTTTGATCTCATTGTTAACCCATTAATTACTTAAAAGTATGTTATTCAGTCTCCATGAGTTAGAGTGTTTTTGGGTTTTCCCCTTGAGATTGGTTTCTAGTTTCAAGCCATTGTGATCTGAGAAGATGCTTGGTATGATTTCAATTTTCCTGTATTTGTAGCAGCTTGTCTTGTGACTTACCAAGTGTTCTATCTTGGAGAATGTTCCATGTGCATTTGAAAAGAATGTGTATTTTGCTTCTTTGGGGTAAAAGATTCTGTATATATCAGATAGGTCCATTTCCTCCAGAGTGTTGTTCAATGCCACATCATCTTTAGTGATTTTTTTTGTATGGAAGACCTGTTCATTGTTGACAGTGGGGTATTAAAATCCCTTACTATTAGTTTGCTGCTGTCTATATCCTTCTTGAAGTCCTCCAAGATTTTCCTTATATATTTCAGTGCTCGTACGTTGGGTGTGTATATGTTTACCAGAGTTATTTCTTCTTGATGGATTGTTCCCTTAAGTATTATGAAATGTCCTTCTTTATCTCTTTTTATGGCCTTCATCGTAAAATCTATTTTGTCTGAAATAAGTATTGCCACCCCCACCTTTTTTTCATATCCATTTGCTTGATATGTATTTTTCTATCCCTTCACTTGATATTTTGTTCTGAGGTGGGTCTCTTGAAGGGAGCATATATGTGTGTCATGTTTTATTATCCATTCAGCTACCCTATTTCTTTTTATTGGCACATTAAATCATTTACATGTAAGGTTATTAATGATTGAAACTTATTTATTGCCATTTTTTCCACTTTGTGTCTGTATTCCTCTTTGGCTCTCTCTGTTTCATTTTTATTTTTTTTTTAAAGCAGACCCTTTAGCATTTCCTGCATTGCTGGTTTGGTAGAGATATATTCTTTCAGTCTTTCTTTGTCTGGGAAACTCCTTATTTCTCCTTCCATTTTGAATGAGAGTCTTGCTGGGTGGAGTATTCTTGGTTGCAAGCCTTTGTTTCCCATTATTTGGAATATTTTTTTTGCCATTCCCTTCTGGCTTGAATTGTTTCTGTTGAATAATCATTTGATAGCCTTATCGGAGCCCCCTTATGTGTTGTTTGCTGTTTCTGTCTTGATGCTTTTAGGATTCTCTCTTTGTCTTTGAAATTAGCCATTTTAATTATAATATGTCTTGGAGTTGGTGTGTTTGGGTTGATCTTCATTGCGACCCTCTGTGCTTTCTGAATTTGAGTAACATTTTTACTCATCATGTTAGGGAAATTTTCTTTCATGACTTTTTGGAACAGGTTTTCCATTCCTTGTTTCTCTTCTTCCAGTATCCCTGTGATGCGAATGTTATTGCGTTTCGTGTTGTCCTGCAGCTCTCTTGAAACCTCTTCATTCTTGTTCAGCCTATTTTCTTTCTCTTGTAATGTCTTGAAATATTTTTCTACGTTGTCCTCCAACTCGCTGATCTGGTGCTCTGCTTCCTCTAGCCTACTGTTGATTCCTTCTACTCTATTCTTCAGTTTGCAAATTGTATTCTTTATTTCCTCCTGACTCTTACTGATAATTTCTAAGTCCTTTTTGATGCTGGTGTAGCTCTTAGTACGTTCCTTGTAACTTCCCTGGAGTTCTTTGTAGTTTCCCTGAAGTTGTTTATAGTTTTCTTTGAGTTGTCAGAGCTCATTGAGCTTCTCTATCATCATTCTTTTGTATTCCATATCTGATACTTGTTTGCCTCTGTTTCATTTAGTGATCTTTCTGGTGACTCTTCCTTTCCTTTTGGTGATGGGCTGATTCTCTTTTTTCCCCATTTTGGGTGTCTGTTGTTGCTTTTTTTTTTTTTTCTTAGATTAATCTGCTTTGCTTCCTTGCCTTTGTGGAGGACCCTTCTGTGTTATGAGATTTATGGAGTTCAGTGTTGCAGTCTCCTAGATTTTCTCCACTTGTTGTTCTTTGGGTGGGCTTTATGTTGTTAACTTAGGCTGTCTGGTTGTATTTTGGATTGGCTTTGTATGTTGCTCCTTTCTTTCCAGTTGGCTGATTGAGAGACACTCCTTCCATCCTTTCTCATACACTGTTTTTGACCTGCTCCTAAAACAGACCCACGAGTCCAGGCAAAAAAATAAAAAAATAAAAAAATAAAAAAAAAAAAATATATATATATATATATATATATATATATATATATATATATATATATATAGTTGCCACATGTACTTTCCTGTTCACCATTAATGATCTCTGATTGGTCCAGATGGAGCCAGGACCTGTGTGCTTTTAGTAGAAAGAAAGAAAGAAAGAAAGAAAGGGTTTAGGTGGCTGGGGAGGGGAGGAATACTTTGATTGAGGACTGAGAATGAGTTGTAGCCAGAGAGTGAGTAGACTTTAAATTACGAATAGGAGGAGAGTTTTGGATATTTAGGGGAGGAGTAAAAATATGTGAGTTGGGATACACTATGGTATAAACAATACTTACTTAAAATGCACTAAATGTGAGGCTTGAAAGTAACTTTTGAAAAGGATATGTTAGGGATTAATAGTTCATGTAGCTCTTGGTGTAACTGAGGTGCTTGAGATTAGAAATGATCCATTTCCTGAGTCTGCCTCTTTTTCTTAATCAGGTCTCTGCAGTCTACAGTCTAGCTGTGTGGTCTTGAAGTGGCAGGGCCTATGGTTGTCACAGTCAGGGCTGATTCTGAGTGTCAGCCCCCAGGTAGTCTGGGCCTCCAGTATCCTAACTGGGTTTCTGTGCCGCAGTTGTTTTGGGGCCCTTCCTTCTCTCACTGGTTTTGTCTGAACACCTGCAGAGTACTTCTGTGGTATCTATGGCTGCTCCTCCCCTTCCAGCCTGGAGGAGGTTCCTGCCTTTGATGGGCACCCTGCTCCAACAGGGGGTGTCCTACAACCTTGCTGGCTCCTGTGATGGCTGGCCCTACCCCTGCAGCTCCTGGAGGAGGTAGCCCCTGTCTGCTAACAGCACCTGGCTCCCCAGGGGGCTAAGGCTAACCCTCTGAGCAGTCCAGCTCTTTGAGGAGTTTTTCACCACGGCCTCTGTGATGCGAGTCTGGCTCCCTGGAGGGTCCTCAGCACAGCCTGCTGACTAAATCTACTTCTCTCTTTCCAGCTCCTTGAAGAGGCCTTTGTCGCCTGCATTGGGTGCACCAGTTGCACCAGCTGCAAGTTCCTGGTGCGCGGTTTCGAGATTTTGTGGGTGCCTGCAGCCAGTGTGAGTGTGCAGGGTTGGGTCCTCCTCCTCTCCAGGGCTCCGAGCCACCCTCTCCCTGGTGCTGCAGCAGCAGGACTTCAAGTCTTCGTGGGAGCCTGTGCACTGTTGTGGATGCGCAGGGCTGGGCCCACCCTCTTTCTGGTGTTGCAGTGGCCCAGTTTTTGGCCCTCTCACTGCTCTGGCTGGTGCACTTACAGGCTACACCGATCCCCTGCTCTTGCTCCTTGCATTTCTCTCCTCCTCTGCCTCTGGCCCAGTGAGGAGCTTCCTCTCCCTCAGACTCCGGAGCAAAGCTCTCACACAGTCCCTCCCCTGCAGGAGTTCAATTTCTCATGCCCTCAGGCATTTGCACTCATTGTCCACACTTCACTGCTCAGTGTTCTAGTCACCAGGGAGCCTGGAGCTGTCTTCAATTAGAGACAGCCCTCTGGGTAGAGCCACCACTGCCCAGAGCCTACCTTGGCCTGGGCCAGTTTAGAAATGTCTCACCTGCTCTCCTGTAGGTCTCTGCAGCCTCTGGGCTGTGCTCCCCTGAGTCCAGATGCTTATTGCTGAAATTCTTAGGGACCTGCAGGCATCTTGTGATCCTTATCCTGTCCCTATCTGCTCTGGCACTCAAGAACACCATCAACACTGCTCTCTTCTCTGTCACCATCTTTTTTCTCTCAATACTTTTTTCTCTGTAGAAATATGTATTTTTCATTATTAGCATCACACTGTATATATATAGGTTTTTTTCCTTTTTTGTGAAATATAAATACAGAAAAGTGTGCAGGGCCTTTAATGAATAAGTATAAAGTGAAAATCTGAGTCATCACCAATCAGGATGAGAAATAGAATGTTGACAATACCCAAGTGGACTTCTGTATGCACCTGCTGATCACAACCCCTCCACACCCCAGAGGTGACCAGTATCTTGATTTTTATGCAGCCATTTTCTTGCTTTACTTTATTTTTTATTTATATATTTTAAAGACTTTATTAATTATTTTCAGAGAGAAGGAAGGGCAGGGAGCGAGGAATAAAGGGAAAGTAGCATCAATGTATGGTGGCCTTTTACCTACCTCCAGCTACAGACCTGACTGGAGACACATCTTGCAACCTGGTTATGTGCCCTGGCTGGGCCAAACCAGCGACCTTTCGGTTTGCAGGTGCTGCACCAAAGATGATTCCAACACTGCCTTGTTTCAAGGAGCTCTCAGTCTAGTATAGTGAGAGAGTGGGTTCTCCTCTCAAAGTTGGGGATTGATAGGGGGAGAGGGCTGAGTGTTGTAACAGGAATTGCTGGTGCTGGCTTGAGTCTCTGCTATGACCAGTTTGGGACTGTACCAAGTTGGAAAAGGAGGAGGAGTCAGTTGAGGTTCCCAAGGAGAATCGGAGGGGATCTCAAAATGTGGCCTGGTAGGTTCTGCAAGTTTGCTGGGGCAGGAGGTCTTCTGGCCAGGATTGGGAAGATAGAGCCAGGCCAGAGAGTGAGATTTCCAAGGTGGCACAGTTTCTTGTCCAGAGTGGGGGTTGAGTTGTCTTTAGCTACGTGAAGTGAGTGAAGGATGTTGGAGATAAGGGAGGAGGTAAAGGGGCCAAGTATAGGATTTGTAGAATATCCGGGTCACTGATGCTAATATAGGACACGTTGACTTGGGGTAACAATAAAGAACCCAGCCACTGCCAGGCAACTTCACCTTATTCCATGACAAGAGGGGAATGTACTAGAAGTCATGTGATGACATCCTCAAGGAAAGGGGCTGTAGCCTCAGAAGGTGAGGGAAGGGCTCTGAGAGTGAAATTAAGGTAGGTGTCTTGGAGGGTCCCAAACTTCCTTCAAGGGGATAAAACAGGCAGAAAGTCATAAAGAGACTTTCCCATGGTCACAGACTTTTATATCTGTTGCCTCTGAACTGAAGACACCACTTTTGTATGGCAGGTGATTTCCTTTCTCCTCCCACATGTCAAAATACTTCCATTTTCATATATTGGGTTGGCCAAAAGTTCATTTTGCTTTTTTTTCCATAAGATGGCTCTAGTAGTTCTTAGTTGTCTTTAACTTCATTAGAAGCAATTTTGTTAGATTGTATTGTGACACCTGTCATCAGCATGCATTTTATAAAAATTACCAAAGTTGGTGAATTTTTGTGTAGCCATTTTAATATTTTATCCTGTCCTCCATCCTGCCCCTACGCTCTGCCCACTGAAGGTCTATTCATTTTATTCATGTATCTGGTTCTATTTTGCTTGTTTGTTTTGTTCATTGTTGTCCTGTAATGGATGAGAACATATGGTATTTGTCTTTCACTGACTGGCTTATTTCACTAAGCATAATACTTTGCAGTTCCATCCATGTTGTTACAAAGGACAGGAGTTCCTTCCTTCTTTCTGCTGTGTAGTATTCCATTGTGTAAATGTACCAAAGTTTTTTGATCCATTTATCCACTGATGGGCACTTAGTCTGTTTCTAGCACTTGTCTATTGTAAATAGAGCTGCTATGAACATAGGCGTACATAGGTTCTTCTGAAGTGGTGTTTCAGGGTTCTTTGGGTATAGTCCTAGTAGTGGAATTGCTAGATCAAAAGGCAGTTCCAATTTTAGATTTTTAAGGAAACTCCATACTGTTTTCTATAGTGGCTGCACCAGCCTAAATTCCCACCAAAAGTGCACCAGCGTTCCCTTTGCCCCGCATCCTTGCCAACACTTGTTGTTTGTTGATTTGTTGATGATTGCCATTCTGACAGGTGTGAGGTGGTATCTTATTGTGGTTTTAATTTGCATCTCTCTGATGACTAGTGATGTTGAGCATTCTTTCATATGCCTTTGGGTCCTTTGTATGTCTTCTTCAGAGGTGTTTGCTCAGGTCCTGCCCATTTTTTAATTGGACTGTCTGTCTCCCTGGCATTGCGTCACATTAGTTCTTTATATATTTTGGAGATCAAACCTTGTCTGATGTATTATTGGCAAATATGTTTTCCCATACAGTTGGTTCCCTTTGAATTTTGCTGGTGTTTTCTTCAGCTGAACAGAAACTTTTCAGTTTAATACAGTCCCATTTGTTGATTTGTTCTTTTATTTCCTTTGCCCTTGGAGAAGTATCAGTAAACATATTTCTGCATAGGATATCAAAAATTTTACTGCCTCTATTTTTCTCCAGGACCTTTATAGTGGCACTGCTTATGTTTAAACCCTTTATCCATCTTGAGTTTATTCTGGTGTACAGTGTATGGTGTCCCATGGCTATTTTGTAATGACCAATTTGTACTCACTTTTTAATAAAGATTTTATTTATTATTTTCAGAGAGAGGGGAAGGGAGACAGGCAGCAAGGGGGATAGAAATCAATGTATGGTTGCCTTTCACCTGCCTCCAGCTATGGACCTGGCTTGCAACCTGGTTATGTGCCATGGCTGGGGAATCAAACCAGCGACCCCTGGGTCTGCAGACCGGCACCTTATCCACTGTGCCACCAGTCAGGGCTGTACTTCATTTTTTAATTTAATTTTATTGTTGTTGTGTTGCATTCATTCCATTTCTTTCCCCCTCCCCTCTCTCCCCTTACCAACCCTCCCTATTCCCCCCTCCACAGTACTTCTTAATCTTGTCATCTTTTTCACACAATCCTCCACCTTTACTCCTCTGGCAACAATCCTCTGTTCTCGATATTTATGATTCTGTTTTTGTTTTATTTGTTCATTTATATTTAGATTCCAAATATAAGTGAAATCATATAGCAATAGTATTTATCTTTCCCTGACTGACTTATCACTTAGCATAATACCCTCTAGGTTCATCAGTGCTGTTGCAAATGATAAGATTTCAGTTTTTTTTTATGACCAAGTAATATACTATTATATATACACAAAGTCTACTCAGAAGGTATCCAGCCATGTAATATGAAAAATAGAGATATTGAATCGGGAAGATGGCGACAGAGTAGAGAGCAGTGCTGATGGTATTCTTGAGTACCAAAGCAGCTGGAGGACAAGATAGGGAGCGTGAGATTTCTTCAGGACCCTAGGAATTGGAACGGGCAGCATCTGGATGCAGGGGAGCATAGCCCAGAGGCAGAGGAGGCCAGCAGGACAGTAGGTGAGGCGTTCCCGACCAACCGGCCTGCAGGCTGAGGTCGGCTCTGGGCAGGGGTGGCTCTGCCCAGAGGGGTGCGTTTGACTGAGGCCAGCTCTGGGCTCCCTGGTGACTGGAAGACTCAACAGTGAAGTGCGGGCGGGCGGCGAGGGCAAACACCTTAGGGAACATGGAATTGAACTCTTGCACAGGAGGGACTGTGTGAGAGACTCACAACGGCAACAGGGAGAGGAGGATCCGCGAGGGGCTAGAGATGGAGGAGAAGAGTCCTGCTGGAAGCCGGAGCTGGGGAGCGGGGAAGTGCACCGGCCGGGGCGGCCAGAGGGCCAAAAACGGTGCTGCTGGGACACCAGGGAAAGAGCAGGTAGAAGCCCCTGCGAGGGGGGAGGCACAGCCCTGCTCAACCACACAGGCCCCCAGGCTCCGCGGGAAACTCCAAACGGCGAGCCGGGAACTAGTAGCAGGGGCAACTGACCCGCCATTGCCAGAGACAAAGGCCCCACCGCCCACACCTGGGAGGGGCTCATCACAGAGGCCACTTAAAGGACTTATCGGAGAGCTGGTTGGCTTGGAGGAGTGGTGCCCGCCCCGGAAGGGCAGGACAGTGTAGGCGGACCCCGGACAGTGTTGCCGGACAGGGGCAGCCTCCTCCCGGAACTGCTGGGGTGGGGCCAGTCATCACAGGGACCAGCGAAGTTGTGGGCTGCCCTGCAGGGGTGCTGGGTGCTCGTCCTGGGCAGGAACCATCCGCCAGGAGTGAAAGGGGGCACACTGTGGGCTCCAGAACACCGGCATCCCTAACACCCAGCCAGGCTGCGGAAGGCCCAGCATACCTGGGGGTGGACACTCAGAATCAGACCTACTTTGACAATCAGAGGCCCTGCCACATGCCAAGACCGGCTAGAATATAGACTATAGACTGTAAAGTCCTGACCAAGAAAAAGAGGCAGCCTCAGGAAAGGGATTGCTGCTAATCTCAAGCACCTGAGTTATACCGAGAGCAATATGAACTATTAATCCCCAACATATACTTTGCAAAAGTTACTTCTCACATATTCTTAATCCCCACCATACCTCAATCCACCTGAATGCCCAAGACCCTCCCCCTACTCTCGAATTAAAGTCTACTCACTCTGTGGATATAACACATTCCCAGTCCTCAATCTAAGTATTCCTTCCCCAGCCTTTCTAAACCCTTTCTTTGTTCTTTTCTTCCTTCCTCTTTTTTTTTTTTTATTTTTCTTTTCCTTTTCTTCCTGGTAAAGCCCACAGTTTCTGGCTCCACCTGGACCAATAAGAAATCATAAAGGGGGAACAGACAGCTAAAATCTTTCTTTATTAATATTGATTTCTCTTTGTCTTGTGACTTTTTCCACCCCCCCCCTTTTTTTTTCTTTCTTTTTTATCTCCCTGATAAAACCCACTGGTCCTGGCTCCACCTGGACCAAACATAGACCATAAAGGGTGAACAGACACCTAAACCTTTTCTTTATTAATATTGATTTCTGTTTCTCTTGTGACTTTTCCCCTTTTTTCTTTCCTTTTTTTCCCTCTGCTTAAAGCCCTCAGATCCAGGCTCCATCTGGAACAGTCAGGGATTATTAAGGGTGAACAGCCATCTAAACCCTTTCTTCTTATTATTTTATTGTTTTTATTTCTTTTTTCCTTCTGCATTTTTTTTTTTTTTTTGGTTTGGTTTGGTTTTTTGTTTTTTGTTATTTGTTTTTGTTTTTGTTTTTGTTTCTGCTAAAAGCCCACATGCCCAGAATACAGCCAGACAGCCCAAATAAAGGACACACCAAGAACAGCAAGTGGAGAAAATCTGGGAGATGGCAACACTGAACTCCACAAATATCCTATCACAGAAGGGTGCTCAACTAAGGCAAGGAAGCAAAGCAGGTTAACCCAAGGAAAGAACAAAAATAAATAAATAAATAAAGAGCAAGCAAGAACAGACACACAAAATGGGGAAAAAAAGAATCAGTCCATCACCAAAAGGAAAGGAAGAATCCCCCAGAAAGAACACAAAATGAAACAGAGGCACCTGGAATATCAGATCAGGAATTCAAAAGAATGATGCAAGAGAAGCTCAGTGAGCTCAGCCACATCAAAGAAAATGGTAAACAACTCCAGGAGAACACAAAGAACTCCAGGGAAATTACAAAGAACTCCAGGGGAATTACAAAGAACTCCAGGGGAATTACAAAGAACTCTAGGGGAATTACAAAGAACTCCAGGGAAATTACAAAGAACTCCAGGGAAATAACAAAGAACCCCAGGGATATTACAAGGAACTTACTGAGAAAAGAAAGAAGAAAGAAAAAAATATATATATATAAATATAAAAGGGGAGAAAGTCACTAGACAAAGGGAAATCAACATTAATAAAGAAATGGTTTAGTTGTCTGTTCACCCTTTATGATTTCTGATTGGTTCAGGTGGAGCCAGAACCTGTGGGCTTTACCAGGAAGAAAAGGAAAAGAAAAAAAAAAAAAAAAAAGAGGAAGGAAGAAAAGAATTAAGAAAGGGTTTAGGTGGCTGGGGAGGGGAGGAATATTTAGATTGAGGACTGGGAATGCATTGTAGCCACAGGGTTAGTAGACTTTAATTCAAGAGTAGGGGGAGGGTCTTGGGTATTTAGGTGGATTGAGGTATGGGGGGGATCAAGAATATGTGAAAAGTAACTTTTGAAAAGGATATGTTGGGGATTAATAATTCATATTGCTCTCGGTATAACTCAGGTGCTTGAGATTAGCAGCAATCCCTGTCCTGAGGCTGCCTCGTTTTCTTGGTCAGGACTTTGCAGTCTATAGTCTAGCCGGTTTTGGCTTGTGGCAGGGCCTCTGATTGTCACAGTCAGGGATGATTCTGAGTTTCCGCACCCAGGTAGGCTGTTCCTTCTGCAGCCTGGCTGGGTTTTAGGGCTGCCGGTATTCTGCAGCCCGTAGGGTGCCCCCTCCCACTCCTGGTGGAGGTTCCTGCCCGTGAAGAGCACCCAGCACCCCTGCAGGGCAGCCCGAAGGGTCACTGTTTCTTGTTTGGGCAGTCATACTCAGACCCTGGTTAGGGGCCAGGTGTATTTATAGTGACCAATATCTCTGCCCTATTTTCCCTCCTCCTCACATATTGGGCAGTGCTTACTTCTGACCCTATTATGCAGGCCAGCTCTGCTTTTAGATGGGACTAGGAGCTGGGGCAGCCAGACTCCAGCCTGGCTCCCTGCAGTCTCTGACTAAAATCACATTTACACTGGCTTCCCTGTGAATATATCATCTTGAAAGGTAGTTTTCTTCTTCATGACTTAAAATTTTGAGATAAAATTCACATATCATAAAATTTACCCTTTTAAAGAGTACAACTCAGTGCATATAGGACATTTACAGAGTTGTGTGACCATCACCCCTGTCTAGTCCTGAGACATTTTCATCATCCCAAAAAGAAACCTCATACCCATTAAGCAGTTAGTCTGTATTCTTCCCTTCCCCCAGCCTTGGCAACCACTGATCAGCTTTCTGTCTCGATTTACTCTCTATTCTGGATGTTTCATATAAATGTAATCATGCACGTGGTCTTTTGTGTCTGGTTTCTTTTACTCAGCATAAGGTTTTCCAGGCTCATCCAGATTGTATGTAGCATGTGTCAGAACTTCATTCCTTTTTATGGCCAAATAATATTTTGTTGCATGGGTAAACCACTTCCACTAGAATTTGGCTTTGTGACAGCATCACTTGGAGCTGCCTTGTTCATGGATGTTTCCTAGGGCTAAGATCAGAGCTCGACATTTCATCATGCTGATCAGTAGCTATTTGTTGGATGAATAAATGGAGGTTACTGGTTTCTCCCAGTGTCTGGTGATTCTCCATGTCTTCCTGTGTTCCTCAGTAGAGACTCAGCTGGGATATCCTCTCCTTAGGTTGGGAGGCAGGCTGCAGTGTGGGAGGATGAGAATGCTGTATTTTGGGGCTGCAGGTGGTGAACAAGCTAGTGAACAGGCTGGGGGCTGGCCTGAATGGATCCTCTTCTAGGTCCCAAACTTGCTCTAGCTGCCAGCTCCTCGCCAGCTTGCTCATTTTTTTTTAGAGGGGAGACATCCATCCATCTTCTCTGCAGTGAGGAGGGCTGCACAGGAAGCTGAGGAGAGCAACAGGCCTGCACACAGTTCCTGGGCTTCTCCCCCTTCCCTTCCCACCATCTGCCTTCCCCTACAATGACGTAAGGAAGAGGTAGAGCTCTTCCACCCAGTCTCTGCATCTCTTCTGGACAAGTGGTATGCTCCTGAGTTTGGCTTCTTCCCATATTTTTTCTTGTTAGTCTTTTGTATTGGAAACATGTCATATTTAGAAATAGGAAAATTTGACATCTTTATGATACTCCAACTTCCTATCTACAACCTAGTATGTCTCTTCATTAGTTCAGGTCTTCTTTTGGGTTCTTCAGTATTAATTTTAAAGTTTTTTCACTGTATTTTAGTATAATTGTTAAGTATATTTTAAAATTTACATACAGGTAAATGCTAATTAAGATCCTTAACTTTGAATGCATATTAAAACAAACCATTTTTTAAAATTTTATTGTTGTCGTATTACATCCATCCCCTTTTTGCTCCCCTCTGTCCCCCTCCCCACCCACCCATTCCCCCCAAAGTCAGTCCCACCTGTTGTCCATGTCCATGGTTCCTTTATATTAGGTTCTTGTCTAAGCTGCTCCCCTTCCTTGCCTCTGCCTCCCCCCTCCCCCGAACCCCTTTCCCCCTGACCACTGAAGGCCTATTCATTGTATTTATATATTTGGTTCTGTTTTGCTTGTTGTTAGTTTTGCTCATTATTGTCCTGCAATGGGTGAGATCATATGATATTTGTCCTTCACTGACTGGCTTATTTCACTAAGCATAATACTCTCCAGTTCCATCCATGTTGTTGCAAAGGGTACCAGTTCCTTCTTTCTTTCTGCTATATAGAATTCCATTGTGTAAATGTACCAAAGTTTTTTGATCCAATCATTCACTGATGGGCACTTAGGCTGTTTCCAGCACTTGGCTATTGTAAATAGTGCCGCTATGAACATAGGTGTGCATAGGTTCTTATGAATTGGTGTTTCAGGATTCTTTGGGTATATTCCAAGTAGTGGAATTGCTGGATCAAAAGGCAGTTCCATTTTTAGTTTTCTAAGGAAACCCCATACTGTTTTCCACAGTGGCTGCACCAGCCTACATTCCCTCCAACAGTGTATGAGGGTTCCCTTTGCCCCGCATCCTCACCAACACTTGTTGTTTGTTGATTTGCTGATGATTGCCATTCTGACAGGTGTTATGTAGTATCTTATTGTGGTTTTTATTTGCATCTCTCTGATGACTAGTGATGTTGAGCATTCTTTCATATGCCTCTGGGTCCTTTGTATATGTTCCTCAGTGAGTTGTCTGTTCAGGTCCTTTGCCCATTTTTTAATTGGGCTATCTGTCTCCCTGGTGTTGAGTCTCATAAAACAAACAATTTTTATCATCCTAGAAATTTCCCTTAAATAACTGATCAACTGTCCCCTTCCCCAAAGTAATCATTGATCTGATTTTTATATCATAAGATAGTTTTATCTTTTCTACAATTTCTTAAAAATGAGCAATACCATATTTTCTCTGGCTTTTTCATATGGCATGATGTCTTCAAGGTTCGTTCATTTTACAATGTTTGTCAGCAATCCCTTTTTATTGCTGAGCAGTTTTCCATTATATGGATATATCACAGTTTATACATTCTTCTGTTCATTGACATTTGGATTGTTTCCAATTTTGCACTATTGCAAATGAAGCTGCTGTGAACATTTGTGTGCAAGGCTATTTGTGGATATATGCCTTCATTTCTCTTGAATCGAGGCCTAGCAGTGCAATTGCTGATTCATAGTGTTTATGAACAAAGTGGGGTTCACTCATGTGGCACCTTGGTGTAAGACCCAACAACTGGTGTTGAGAAAAACAGGCCTTTATTTACAATATTCCAACCTTAGGGGGTGGGGACTGTGAGCACTTCAGCTCAGAGCCCTGTTCTCCCATGAGACCCAGCACTTCCCTTATTTCACAAAAGGCTATAAGCCAAAAACATGCCCAGAAGTTCCCTATTCCTTATCTGTCAGCTCTTTCCTTCAGGGGTACAATGTCATCAGCCTCCATATAACAGTCCAGGAAAGTATGTACTGTGTTGCTCTGGATCATGGTGAAGTCTAGGTACGAAAGGAGTCATCTCCACATGTCCCAAGCTCCAAAAGTCCAAATAGAGTCCAGGTCTACAAGGCAGGGTCCTTGGTGGCTTCCGAGTCAAAGCTGGCCTGATTAAAGCAGCATGCTGGCTTTCTTACTAGCTCAGGTTGTAAGGGCCCCCTTCCCTTCTTGTAGACTACATGACTTTATCACTGTCTTCTTGCCTCCCCAGCACAAATGGATCTTTTCCTCTTTCAAACTGCATATTTCCCCCTTCTCTTTACCCCCACATACCACATGCCCTTCTTTTCTCTAAATGGTTACCACCTTATTTTAAAACCCTGACGGTAGCCTGTGATGCAGTGAGTAGGGTGACTAATTGCAGCCATCTGTAAAATCTTGCACAGGTCTGTAAGTTCTTTCCTCACCATTCTTTGATCAAAAGCCCCTCCCACCCCTTGGCTATGAGGTTTGGCCCTACTGATTTGCATAACTAAGACCCTATCTACCAGCCATAGATATGCAAAGGACCTCTGTCAGGAAAGATGGCTGTACTTCACTGAGTCCCATCCCCCTTTCCCAAACTGCAGCCTATAGCTTGGGGATGGCCTTCTTCCACTCTGTAATAATAGGGTATGGATATATTTTATTTTTTAAGAAACTGGTAACTTTCCAAAATGGTTATGCTATTCTCCACTCTCACCAACAGTATGTAAGAGTTCCAGTTCTCCCACATCTTCTCCAATATTTGGTGGCATTCAGCTTCTCTAACTTTGACTTATCTGTTATTCTGACTTCATCCACCTTTGTTCTTTTGGAAGTTTATCTCCTTGCCAACTCTTCTTGCTCTCAGCGCTTTTCTGAATGTACTCACCTGTGTGCCCCTTTTCTGATATTTCCTAAGGGTTTCAGAGTGGTCTCTCGTGTGACATGTTA
Source organism: Noctilio leporinus (assembly GCA_004026585.1). Lineage (NCBI taxonomy): Eukaryota > Metazoa > Chordata > Mammalia > Chiroptera > Noctilionidae > Noctilio > Noctilio leporinus. The sequence goes on along the minus strand of PVIW01003067.1, from coordinate 143,296 downwards.
TCTTGAAGGTCTCTAATAAAAATAATAATATAAAAGACCAACTGTTTTCTTGCCTTGTTTCTCTTTTCTGCATTTGTTTTCAAAGCAGCAAAGAACAAAAAAATTATTTCTTTTTCCTCTACAGCTTCCAATAAAGGAATATTAACATTTCAAACTTTACTGCATGTCTAATAACTTATTTAAGGGAAAATGAGACCATTGATATTTTATATAACTTTAAATGTTAAAGATCTTTTCATAGGTGAGATGAATGGAAAACTTCTGTATGGGGGTGGAAGTCGAGTGGTGGGGATTGTTTCACTTGATCCCAGGAATATTCAGCCCCCAATCTGCATGTAAGATGTGCAGCTGATACCATCATTTCATTATTTTCTTCTTTTCAGGAGTATGTGTGTGCATGGTCTTGCTTGCCACATCTTCAGGAAAATAACTGCTTAAAGCTTTTCTTCTCCTGGAGCAATGCAGGCTCTTCCCATAGGGTCGCAGACTCTAGAACTTGTAGGAAAGGGGTAAAGTGGGATGAAACAGTGGCTCTGGCTGTCCCAACCCAAATTAGAGAGGTGGAGTAGGTGAATCTTTCTCCTGGGGGAATATGTGATAAGGACATCCATTGTGAACAGGCATTAGACATGTTTCAATCTTTAGAAAGAAGAACAAGGTATGATGAATCACAATACTGGATATCAAAATATATTACAAGGTCACTGTAATCAAAACAGTCTGGTATAGGAATAGACATATAGATCAATGGAATAGAATAGAGAGCCCAACAATAAACCCAGGTCTCTATGGTCAATTACTATTTGACAAAGAGGAAAGGAGCATAAAATGGAGTGAAACTAAACTCTTCAACAAGTGTTGTTGGGAGAACTGGACACGGACAGGAAAAAAAAAAATGAAAATAGACCACAAACTTACACCATACATCAGAATAAACTTAAGATGGATAAAAGACTTAAACAAGCTGTGCCACCATAAAAGTCCTATAGGAAAATATAGACAGTTAAATTGCAGATATCCCACACAGCAATATTTTCACCAATATTTCTCCTAGGGCAAGGGAAATAAAGGAACAAACAATGGCACTACATGAAACTAAAAGTTTATGCTGAGCTAAAGGAAACATAAAGTAAAAAGGGAACCAACTATATGGGAAAACATATTTGCCTATGATACCTTGAACAAGGGTTTGATCTCCAAAATATATGAAGAACTTATATGACTCAACACCAGGAAGACAGACAACTGAACTAAAAATGGGCAAAGAACCTGAATAGACACTTCTCAGAAGAGGACATACAGAGGGCCCATAGGCGTATGGAAGAATTACTATCCATCAGAGAGATTACATTACTATCCATCAGAGAGATGCAAATCAAAACCACAACGAGATAGCACTTTACACCTGTCAGAATGGCCATCATTAACAAATCAACAAGCAATCAGTGCTGGCAAGGATGTGGAGCAAAGGGAACCCTATGCATTGTGGTAGGAATGCAGGATGGTGTAGCTACTATGGAAAACAGTATGGAATGTCCTCAAAAAACTAAAATTGGAACTACCTTTTGATCTAGTGACTCCACTGCTAAGATTATATCTGAAGAATCCTGAAACACCAGTTCAAAAGAACCTATGCACCTCTATCTTCACAGCAGCACTATTTATAATAGCCAAAGTGCCCATCAGTGGATGTATGGATAAAAAATCTTTGGTACATTCATGCAATGGAATGCTATGCAGCAGAAAGAAAGAACTCCTACCTTTCGCAACAGCATGGATGGAACTGGAGAGTATTATACTTAGCGGAACAAGCAAGCCCAGCAGTGAAGACAAATATCATATGATCTCACCTAATACAGAAATCTAATCACCAAAACAAGCAAGCAAGCAAAATAGAACCAGAGGCATGGATCAAGGAATATACTGACAGTGACCAGAAAGGAGGGGGATGGGGAAAAATGGGGAAAAATGGGAATGGTTTAGTCAAGGAACTAGTACAAATAAATCATGGACATGGACAACTGGGTGGGGATTGACTATGGGAGAAGGAATGGGGAGGGTGGGGGAGGGGATAGCAATGGGGGAAAATTGGGACAACTGTAACAGAATAACAGTAAATTAATTTTAAAAACATGTTTCATACATGAAACTTGTAGTTTGGGGGTTTGATGTATTGTTTAGGTTATCTTTTCAAGAATAGAGTATGATACATCTATAGAGCAGGGTGGACAAATTTGTGTGATGCTAAACTGCTAGGAAGCAAATTCTAAAATGCAATGCTGCTTGTTTTTTGCAGCTGCTTGTAAAGTGTGGCTCAATACCTATGTACTCTGCAATTTGTCTACCTGTCTTTGGCTGGCTGTTAATCTATCAGGGATGTATTGTAGAAACATGAACCTGCTTTCAGCCAGGAATATTCTGTTTGGAGGGAAGCATAGGGTGCCAGCCCAGGTTGTAGGCCTGCTGACTTTAAACATCTTTCAACAGAATTTGTTATAGCCAGAAGCTGGGGGTGGGATGGGTAGAGTAGGGAAGAAACCTAATTATGCAAATGTTGATCTTAAAGCTTTATTCATATGTTCCCTGGCAGGCTGTTTTTTAATCTCAAGAGCAAGATTGCTCAGAATTACCTTGTATTCCCGTTAATTGCAATAAAATTACAGCAAAGGTCACTTTTTCACTATAATCAAGAGTGATTTTGATTAATACTTATGAAATCAAATGCCTCATGGGCACTGGAGATAAGGACAACCTTCTCAGTCAGCTGTCCCTTCTATTGTTTCCCTCCCTTTTTCCCGAAGGCCAAGATACAAATATACATACTTGAAAGGTTTTTCTTTTTTAAATCTAATTATATGGATGGTCATTTTTAAAGAAAATTTTTCAAAGAGGGAGCCTGATTATTTTCCCTTGTCATTAGTGCAGTGGTTATAAATTAACTCTTTATTGAGAAAAGCAGAGGACCCCAGCAGAGGTCTAGACTGGTAACATTGACAAGAGCACATGCCATGTCCTGATTAGCTATCTGTGTACTGATCAAGATTCAGGTTGCTCTAAAGGATATTTTCTATTGGATTGGTAGAGCACTTTGGGAAGATCCAGAAGTAATGTGCTGGACAACACATGGCAACACAAATGAAGACATTAGAATTAATATAGGTATGATATAAAAATAAAATGGAAATTAACTATAGAGCAAGGTATGTACACTTAAAGGACCAAGGAGGTGGGAGTGGGTATGAAAGAAATGGCTGGACTTGAGATTTTTTTGTTGAATTGGCTGCCCTCATTGATGGGTTGGATATGGGTGGTGAGGGGAAGAAAAGGAGCAAAGGTAACATAATACCCAAATTTACAACCTGAGCTGCAGTAACTGGTAATTCCACTTACTTAGATGATGATGATGATTTGGGGGACCTAGTCTGGAGAAAGAAAGAAGGTTTACTTTTAGTTCTGACATAGACAGTGAGCAGTGGGTGAGACAGTGACAGCCTTTGGAGTCATTTCCGCTTGTGCCCTTTCACCCGAAGCCTATGACTCTACCTCTCTCAGCCTAGTCACTCCTCAGTAAGGACCAGAATAAGAACCAGTTGGGAGAGGTTATCTTGGGGTATGATGGATAAAGTAGAATACCTAGTGCAGTGCCTGGTACCAGCTTCTTCCAGAGCTTCCTGACTGCAGTAATGAACTACAAAGGGAAGACTGCCTATCTCCTCTATCAGCAGAGAGGCTTAAAGTTGGACTTGGCAAGAATGCACTAAACCAGTATTAGGCCACTGGAATCACCTGCCAGTGTGATGGAATGGTACCATTTGAGCGTACTTTGTGTGCCAGAGGCCATTTACTTTTTAAGCACTTCTGCATATGTTGTCTGATTTTTATAGTCAGATGTATACTCTGAGAACAGCAAAGTATGGCTGTTGTCCTGACTTAAGAGATGGTGAAATAGAGGGATATAGAAGTTAAGAAACTAGTGCTCGCTTCGGCAACACATATACTAAAATTGGAACGATACAGAGAAGATTAGCATGGCCCCTGCGCAAGGATGACACGCAAATTCGTGAAGCGTTCCATATTTTTATGTCTCTTTTTAATGCTAAAAAAAAAAAAAAGAAGTTAAGAAACTGCACAAGGCCACACAATGCATTATGTCTAAGCCTTGGAGTCTGAGACACCAACCAATACTAAGCACCTACTGTATGCTAGGTACTTAGCCACTTCAGTAACTCCAAGATGTGCAGGGATTGATGAGTCTTGGGAGTAGCTATGCTCATAGGAGAGACTGTGGCATGGTTAGTCCTAGGTTAGGACTGCAGACATGATTTGGGAGGTCTTAACATGAGATGAAAACCAAATCCTGGTCTTGGGCCATATTACCCAGGGATTGGGGCCAGTCAGACTACAGCAGGTGGTGGAATGAGGCCTAGAGTCCCTATTGGTCCTGCCTCAGGGGTGAGGTGAGGGTTAGGGTGTGTCATCTGTGAGATTAGCCATACCTCTGCAGTCAATGTTCGTTATGAAGATAAGGGAACCTTTTAGGGCTGGTCTTTGGAACTAGGTGATCACTGTAAGAGGTGGGAGCTGGTAGCTCCCTGGCTACTTCTGGAGACCTCCATGTCAAAGACAGTTCAACTCCAAAGATGGGCCCATAGACTAGCAGGTACCTGTGCCTCTTCTGCTGATTACCACAACCAAAGCTCTGAAAGCTAGCCACTAGATCTAGGTCAGACTCACTGGCAATGACCTGATATGTACAGGGAAACCCTTCCCTAGTGCTACTCAGGTCCCTAGGGAGCTAGTACAATTAATTACAGGAGACTTCTAAACCCTCTTGTGTCACCTTTCCCTTTCACTGTTTATGTGTCCTGAGATCACATTCATCACTGCATCCTAGGAGTCCAGATGAATTATCTGTGTAGTGGAGGCAGAGGCTAAAATTTCTGCGAGAACTTAGACCCTGCTTGACACAAATGTTTTCATGGACTCTATTCAAAGGAATGAAGTCTTCATAGGAAGCCACTTACCTACTTGAGTCTCTTAAACTCAGGTGATGAAGTAGGATGAAGTAGGTCCAAGGACCTGATTTTTTTTAACTAAACTTTTCATTGTAGACAAGTTTTAGATTTACAGAAATTTTTCAGTGACAATGCAGTGTTCCCATATGCCCCATACCCAGTTCCTTCTACTAACATCTATTATTAGTATGGTACATTTGTCACAATTAATGAACCAATGTCAATATACTATTAATAAAGTCCAAGCTTTATTGAGATTTCCTTAGTTTTCCCTAGTGTCTCTTTTCTATTCCAGGATCCTATCCCCTACCTGGCATTTTGCATCTGGGGATTACTGGACTAAATGGTCAAGAATTCCACAACTGGAGTTCCCAATGCCTTTGGTTTCTCCATAGGCCTGAATTGTGGAAAGTTTCCTAAGTTAGAGTTTAGAAAATACTACCCAGACTTCAGTATGTTTCACCTTCTTATTCCTGTTATAACATCTGATGGAGTTTAAGGTTACCCAATGATTCTGTTTACAAATATACCCCTAGAAAATGATGTTACTGCTGGGGAAGGGAGAGTTGTAATTTCCTGAGGACTTTCTCTTGTGCATCAGCTATTGTGATGGGCTGAATGCTTTCCCTTGTTAGTTTTTCTCTCTTAGCTATTTAGTGTGGAGCTTATCTCACTTATGTGTATGTACTGGCCCATTGTCACCATGGCAGCTTTATAAGACCTCTCTTTCATTTTGCTTTATATTGGTTTCTATTCCCCTAATCCCCTTCCCCACCTTTTTTCACCTCCCCTCATCAAGCACTTGTTCTTGATAGCTGTTATCAAATGTGTACATCCCTGTGAAATGTGTAGAGTGTGTGATTTGGGTAAATCCTACTTTGCCTGTCTGCTTCTTGTTTTCATTCAATACCATGCTTTGAAAATCTCTCCATGTTATCACATTGGATTTGTTGCTTCTAGCAGCCCCATGCTATGAATATTTCCTTATAAGTATTCACCATGTTGTACCTTGATTCTCTGCCACTCGTGGACACCCTCCCAAGTTGTCTCCAGTTCCACATCTAGCTGTCAGTGCTGCGACAAGCATCTTGCACTGTGTGCCTGCAAACCCTGTGTGATACTCTCTCTAGGTTGCATGCCCAGGACTGGGGCTATGGGTCTTTGGGTTATGGAGTGCACACATGCAATTTACCCAAGTGCTGCCAGGTTGTTTCTACAATGGCTATGCCAGTTCATAATCCCACCAGAAGAGGCCATATTAATTTTCTAAGCATTTGCTCTAAGTCTGTGAAATATGATGTTGGTATTTTAATAGGGATTGCATTGAATTTATAGATGGCTTTGGGTAGTATGGTCATTTTTATGATGTTAGTTCTTCCCATCCATGAACATGGTATATGCTTCCATTTATTTGTATCTTTTTTAATTTCTTTCTTCAGTGTTCTGTAGTCTTTTATCTCCTTGGCTAAATTTATTCTTGGTACTTAATTTTTTTGTTGCTATAGTAATGGGATTTGTTTACTAGATTCTTTCTCTGATGTTTCATTGTTGCTGTATAAAAATGCCTTTGATTTCTAGATATTGACTTTGTATCCAGCTATTTTGCTAAATTCACTTATTAGGTTGAATAGCTTTCTGGTGGGGTCTTTACAAGTTTTCTATGTACACTATCATGTCATCTGAAAATAATGACAGTTTTACTTCCTCCTTTCCAATTTGGATGCCTTTAATTCTGTTTTCTTGACTGATTACTGTGGCTAGAACTTGCAAAACTATGTTGAATAGAAGTGGAGAGAGTGGACACCCTTCCCTTGTTGCTGATCTTAAGGGAAAGGTTTTCAGCTTTTGCCCATTGAGTATGATGTTGGATTCAGGTTTCTCATATATAGCCTTTATTATGTTGAGGTATGCTCCTTCTATTCCCGTCTTGCTGTGTGTTTTTATCATAAAAAGGTGCTGTATTTTATCAAATGCTTTTTTGGCATCTATTGATGTGATCCTATGGTTTCTATCTTTCAGTTTGTTTATGCAGTTTATTATATTTATTGATTTGCAAATATTGAACCATCCTTGTATCCCTGGGATGAATTGCACGTGGTCATAGTGTATGGTTTTTTAATATATTGTTGGATCTGGTTTGCCAATATTTTGTTGAATATTTTAGCATCTATGTTCATCAGAGATATTGGCCTGTAGTTTTCTTTCTTTGTAGTGTCTTGACTTGGCTTTGGGATTAGAATAATAATGATCTCATAGAAAGAGTTTGGGAGTCTTCGCTCTTCTTGGGGTTTTTAGAATAGGTTGGAAACACTGGAGTTAGTTCCTCCTGAATGTTTGGTAAAATTCACCTGTGTAGCCATCCTGGACTGGACTGGGCTCTTGTGCGCTATGGGTTGTTTTTGTTTTTGTTTTTGTTTTTGTTTTTGATTATTGCTTCAATTTCCCTAGTTATTTTTCGTCTGTTCAAGCTTTCTGCTTCTTCCTGATTCAGTTTTGGTAGGTTATACATTTCCAGAAAGTTGTCCATTTCACCCAGGTTGTCAAATATCTTGTCATATGGATGTATGTATTAATTTCTTACAACCCTTTATATATCTGTGGTATCAGTTGTGATTTCTCCTCTCTTGTTTCTGATTTTGTTTATTTGGGTCCTCTCTTTTTCTTCTTGATGAGTCTAGTTAAAAGCTTGTCAATTTTGTTTATCTTTTCAAAGAAGCAGCTCCTGGATTTATTGATCCTTTGAATTAGTACTTTTAGTCTCTATGTCATTTAGTTCTTCTCTGATGTTGATAATTTCCCTCCTCCTGTTTGCTCTGAGCTTTGATTGTTGTTGCTTCTCTAGTTCTTAGAGCTTTATGATTGGGTTGTTTGTTTGAGCTTCTTCTAACCTTCTTGGGTAGGCCTGTATTGCTCTGAAATTCCCTGTGAGGAGTGCCTTTGCTGTATCCCATAGGTTTTGGCTGTTGTGTATTCATTTTCATTTATTTCCAGAAATGTTTTTATTTCTTCTTTGATCACATTGTTAACTCATTCATTACTAATAACATTCTATTCAGTCTCCATGAATTAAAATGTTTTTGGACATTTTCCTTGAAGTTGGTTTCTAGTTTCAAGCCTTGGAGATCTGAGAATATGCTTGGTATGATTTCAATTTTCTTGAATTTGTGGAGGTATTTGTCTTGTATACTACCATGTGGTGTATCTTTGAGAATGTTCCATGTGCATTTGAAAAGAATGTGTATTTTGTTTCTTTGGGGAAAGTCCATTTCATCTAGAGTGTTGTTCAATGCTACAATATTCTTGGTGGTTTTTTTTTGTTTTTTGTTTTGTTTTTTTTTTTTGCTTTGAAGATATGTCCAGTGTTGATAATGGGGTACTAAAATTACCTACTATTGGGCCCTGGCTGGTAGCACAGTGGATAAGGCGCTGGCCTGTGAACCCAAAGGTCGCAGGTTCGATTCCCCAGCCAGGGCACATAATCAGGTTGCAAACCAGGTCTCCAGTCAGGTCTGTGGCTGGAGGCAGGTGAAACGCAACCATGCATTGATGTCTCTCTCCCTCTCTGCCTCTCTCCCTTTCCCTCTTTCTAAAAATAATGAAATAAAATATTAAAAATAAATAAATAAATAAATAAAATAAAATCACCTACTATGAGTGTCTGGCTGTCATATCCTTCTTTAAGTCCTCCAAGATTTTCCTTATATAATTGAGTGATTCTATATTGGGTGCATATATATTTACAAGGATTATATCTTCTTGATTGATTGTTCCTTTAAATATTATGAAATGTCCTGACCTCATTTTATGGCCTGCGTTGTAAAATCTGTTTTGTGCGATATAAATATTGCCATCCCAGCCTTTTTTTCATGTCCATTTGCTTGAAATATATTTTTCCATCCCTTCACTTTCAGTCTGTGTCAATATTTTGTTCTGAGGTTGGTCTCTTGTAGACAGCATATATATGGGTCATGATTTCTTATCCATTCAGCTATCCTATATCTTTTTATTGGTGAATTTAATCTGTTTATATTTAAGCTTATTATTGCTGGTACTTCCTCATTGACATATTTTCTCTTTGTTCCTGTCTTTGTTTCTTTATCTTTTTAAAACAGACCCTTTAGCATCTCTTGCAATGTTGATTTGGTGGAGATGTATTCTTTTACCCTTCTTTTGTGTGGAAACCTCCTTATTTCACCTTCTATTTTGAATGACAGCCTTGCTTGGTAGAGTATTCTTGGTTGCAGGCCTTTGGTTTTCATTACTTGGAGTATTTTTTGCCATTTTCTTCTGGCTTGTAGTGTTTCTGTTAAAAAATCACTTGATAACCTTATCAGAGCCCCCTTGTTATTATTAGCTCTTTCTCTCTTGATGCTTTTAGGATTCTCTCCTTGTCTTTGAGATTTGTCATTTTAATTATGATGTGTCTTCGAGTGGGCATGTTTAGGTTCATCTTCATTGGGGCCCTCTGTGCTTCCTGAACTTGAGTGACCTTTTCGCTCATCAAGTTAGGGAAGTTTTCTGTTACTACTTTTTTCAAACAGGTTTTCTATCCCTTATTCTCTTCTCCCTCTGGTATCCCTATGATATGGATATTATAGTGTTTCATGTTGTCCTGCAGCTCTCTTAAAACCTCTTAATTCTTTGTCATTCTTCTTTCATTTTGTTGCACTCTCTGGTTATTTTTTCCATGTTGTCCCCAATTCACAGATTCAGTCCTGTTTTTCTCCTAACCTGCTTTGGATTCCTTCTATTATGTTCTTCAGTTCAGAAATTGTATTCTTCATTTCCTCCGTCTTCTTACTGACGGCCTCTCTGTCCTGTTTTTTTTCTTTCATTGAAAATTGTTTATTGTGAAACATAGCATTTTAAAATTTTATTTTATTTTTCACTATTGTTATATTACATTCATCTGCTTTTTCTCCCTATGCTCTGCCCTTCCCCACCCTCTTTATCACCCCCACCACAGTCAATCCCACGTTTTGTTTGTGTCCATTGTTCATCGATGCTAGTTCCTTGACTAAACTGTTCCCTTCCTTGCCTCCTTCTCCCCCTCCTCTATACCCTCCCTTCTACACACTGAAAGTGTGTTCCATGTATTCATGTATCTGGTTCTGTTCTGTTTCCTTGTTTTTTTTTTTTTTATATATTTTTTATTAGTCTCCTGTATTAAGTGAGAACATGTAGTATTTAATTTTTGCTGCCTGACTTATCTCACTAAGTACTATACTCTCCAGTTCCATCCATGCTATCACAAATGGTAGGAGTTATCTCTTTCTTTCTGCTGCATAGAACTCCACTGTGTAGATGTACCAAAGTTTTTTGATACATTCATCCACTGAAGGGCACTTAGGTTGTTTCCGGCACTTGGCTATTATAAATAGCGCTGCTATGAACATAGGGGTGCATAGGTTCTTCTGAATTGGTGTTTCAGTATTCTTTGGATGTAATCCTAGCAGTGGAATCACTGGAATCACTGGGTCATAAGTCAGTTCTCTCCTTAGATTTTTGAGGAAATTCCATACTGTCTTTCATAGGGGCTGCACCAATCTGCATTCCTACTAGCAATGCACCAGGATTCCCTTTCCTCCACACCCTCGTCAGCACTTGTTGTTTGTTGATATGTTGATGATGGCCATTCTGACAGGTGTGAGGTGGTATCTTGTAGTTTTAATTTGCATCTCTCTGATGGCTAATGATGTTGAGTATTCTTTCATGTGCTTGTGGGCCCTTTGTATGTCTTCGTTGGAGAAGTGTCTGTTCAAGTCTTTGCCCATTTGTTAATTGGGTTGTTTCTCTCCCTGGCATTGAGTTACATTAACTCTCTATATTTTGGAGATCATACCCCTGTCTGAGGTGTCATTGGTGAATATATTTTCCCATATGGTTGGTTCCCTTTTTATTTTCTCAATGTTTTCTTTGGCTGAGCAGAAACTTTTTTAGTTTGATGTAGTCCCATTTGCTTATGTGTTCCTTTATTTCCCTTGCCTTGGGAGATAGTTCAGTAAAAATTTTGCTGCATGGGATATCTGCAGTATTGTTGCTTACATTTTCCTCTAGGGCTTTTATGGTGGCCCTGCTTTTGTTTAAGTCTTTAATCCATCTTGAGTTTACTCTGATATATGGTGTAAGTTGGTGGTATAGTTTAATTTTTTTGCATGTGCCTGTCCAGTTCTCCCAACTTGTTGAAGATACTATTTGCACTCCATTTTATGTTCCTTCCCCCTTTTTTGGATATTAATTGACCATAGAGTCCTGGGTTTATTTCTGGGCTCTCAATTCTGTTCCATTGATCTATTTGTCTGCTCTTGTGCCAGTACCAGACTGTTTTTGTTACTATGATTTTGTAATATAGCCTGATATCTGGTATTGTGATTCTTCCTACTTCGTTCTTCTTTCTCAGGATTGCTGTAGCTATTCGGGGTTATTTTCGACTCCATATGAATTTTTTAAGTGTTTGTTTTAGTTCTGTGAAATATGATGTTGGTATTTTAATAGGGATTGTATTGAATCTGCAGATGGCTTTGGGTACTATGGACATTTTAATGATGTTAATTCTTCCGTTCCATGAACATGGTATGTGATCCCCTTTATTTGTATCTTCCTTAATTTCTTTCTTCAGTGTTCCATATTTTCCTGAGTACAGGCCTTTACTTCCTTGGTTAAGTTTATTCCTAAGTGCTTGGTACTTTGGTAAATGGAATTTGTTTTCTAGCTTCTATCTCTTTTTTTTTTAATTTTTATTGTTGTTGTATTGCATCCATTGCCTTTTTGCTCCCCTTCGTCTAGCTTCTATCTCTGATGTTTCCTTGTTGGTATATATAAATGCCTTTGATTTCTGGATATTTATTTTTTTATCCAGCTATTTTGCCAAATTCAATTATTAGGTGGAGTAGTGTTTTACTGGAGTCTATATGGTTTTCTGTGTACACTGTCATATCATCTACAAATAATGACAGTTTTACTTCCTCCTTTCCAGTTTGAATAGCTTTGATTCCTTTTTCTTGTGTGATTGCTGTGGCTACAACTTCCAAGACTATGTTGAATAGAAGTGGAGAGAGTGGACACCCTGGCCTTGTTCCTGATCTTAAGGGAAAAGCTTTCAGTTTTTGCCCATTGAGTATGATGTTAGCTTCAGGTTTCTCATATATGGCCTTTATTATGTTGAGGTATGTTCCCTCTATTCCCATCTAATGGATGGTTTTAATCATAAAAGGGCACTGTACGTTATCAAATGCTTTTCCCCCATCTATTGATATGATTATATGGTTTTTGTCTTTCCGTTTTTTATGTGGTGTATTACATTTATTGACTTGCGAATATTGATCCATCCTTGCATCCCTGGGATAAATCCCACTTGGTCATGCTGTATAATTTTTTAAATATACTACTATACCTGGTTTGCCAATATTTTGTTGAGGATTTTTCCATCTAAGTTTATCAGAGATATTGGTCTGTAGTTTTCTTTCTTTGTTGTGTCTTGACCTGCTTTTGCAATTAGAATAATACTGTCCTCATAAAAAGAGTTTGGGAGTATTCCCTCTTCTTGGATTTTTTGGAATAGTTTCAGGAGGATTGGAGTTAGTTCTTCCTACATGTTTTGTAAAATTCACCTGTGTAGCCAACTGGACCAGGGCTCTTCTGCTTTGGGAGTTTTTTTAATTACTTCTTCCATTTCCATGGTTGTTATTGATCTACTCAGGCTTTCTACTTCTTCTTGAGTGTTGGTATGTTATACATTTCCAGAAATTTGTCCATTTCTTCAAGCTTGTCAAATTTCTTGTCATATAGTTGTATATAGTAATTTCTTACAATCCTTTATATTTCTGTGGTATTGGTAATGACTTCTCTCGTGTCACTTTTGATTTTGTTTATTTTGGTCATCTCTCCTTTTTCCTGATGAGTGTAATTAATGGTTTGTCATTTTGTTTATCTTTTCAAAGAACCGGCTCCTGGATTTGTTGATCTTTTGACTTGTGCTTTTAGATTCTATGTTGTTTAATTTTGCTCTGATTTTGATAAGTTTCTTCCTTCTGCTTGCTCTGGGCTTGGTTTGTTGCTATTGTGTTTCTTGAAGCTTTATGGTTAGGTTGTTTGTATGAGTTTCTTCTAGCCTTTTTAGGTAGGCCTGTATTGCTATAAATTTCCTCCTAAGGACTGCCTTTGTTGTGTCCCATAGGTTTTGGGGTATTGTGAATTTATTTTCATTTGTTTCCAGATAATTTTTAATTTTTTCTTTGATCTCATTATTAACCCATTCCTTACTTACTAGCATGTTATTCAGTCTCCATGAATTGTATTGTTTCTGGATTTTTTTCTTGAAATTGGTTTCTAGTTTCAAGCCATGGTGATCTGAGAATATGCTTGGTATGATTTCGATTTTCTTGAATTTGTGGAGGCTTGTTTTGTGTCCTTCCATGTGGTCTGTCTCTAGAATGTTCCATGTGCATTTGAAAAAAATGTGTATTTTGCTTCTTTAGGGTGAAAAGTTCTGTATTTGTCAGTTAAGTCCATTTCATCTAGAGTATTGTCCAGTGCCATAATGTCCTTGATGTTTTTTTGTTTGGAAGATCTGCCCATTATTGATAATGGGTAATGAAATCCCCTACTATTAGTGTATTGCTATCTATATCCTTCTTGAAGTCCTCCAAGATTTTCCTTATATATTTGGGTGCTCCTACATTGGTTGCATATATATTCATGAGGTTTATGTTTTCTTGGTGGACTGTTCCTTTAAGTATTATGAAATGCCCTTCTTTGTCTCTTTTCATGTCCTTCATTGTGAAATCTATTTTGTCTGATATCAGTATTGCTGCCCCAGCCTTTTTTTCATGGCCATTTGCTTCATATATATTTTTCTATCCCTTTAGTTTCAGTCTGTGTCGATCTTTTCATCTGAGTTGGGTCTCTTGCAGACAGCGTATATGTGAGTCATGTTTTCTTACTGGTTCAGCTACCCTATGTTGTTTTATTGATGTATTTAATCCACTTACTTTTACAGTTGTTACTGAGAGGTACTTCTTCACTGACATTTTATCCCCTTTGTTCCTGTATTCATCTCTGTCTTTCTTTGTTTCTTTGTCTTTTTAAAGCAGGCCTTTTAGCATCTCTTGAAGTACTGGCTTGGTGGAGGTGTATTCTTTTAGCGTTATTTTGTCTGGGAAATTCCTTATTTCACCTTCCATTTTGAATAAGAGCCTTGCTGGGTAGCGTATTCTTGGTTGCAGGCCTTTGTTTCCCATTACTTGGAACATTTTTTTGCCATTCCCTTCTGGCTTATATTGTTTCTGTTGTGAAATCATTTGATAACTTTATCTGAGTTCCCTTATATGTTATTTTCTGTTTCTCTCTTGATGCTTTTAGGATTTTCTGTCTTTGAAGTTTGACATTTTAATTATGATGTGTCTTAGACTAGGCCTGTTTGGGTTCATCTTCATTGAGACCCTCTGTGCTTCCTGAACTTGAATAAAATTTTCACTCAACATCTAATCTGCTTTGAATTCCTCCTATTGTGTTCTACATTTGTGAGAATGTATTCTTCATTTCCTCCTGGTTCTTAATGATGGTTTCCATGTCCTTTTTAATACTGTTGTAATTTTCAGTAAGTTCCTTGTAGTTGCCCTGGAGTTCTCTGTAGTTTTCTTTGAGTTCCTTGAGTTCGTGGAGCATTCTTATAATGATTCCTTTGAATTCCATGTGTGATAGCTTGCTTATTTCTATTTCATTTATCAGTCTGTTTGCAAATTCCTCCTTTCCTTTTGCTGATGGGCTATTTCTTTTCCTCCCCATTTTGGGTATGTGTTGGTTGTTTTTCTCTCTTGGATTAATCTGCATTGAATCCCTGCCTTTGTGGAGTGCCCTTTGGGGTTAGGAGATTTGTTGTGTTTAGTGTTGCAGTCTCCTAGACTTCCTCAACTTGTTGCTCTTGGGGTGGCCTTTATGTCATTAACTTGGCTGTCTGATTGTATTTTGGATTTGTTTTATGTATTGCTCCTTTCACTCCAGTTTGCTGATCGAGAGACACTCCTTCTGTCATGTCTCATATACTGTTATTGAGGTGCTCCTAAAACAGAACCAACAGTCCAGGCAAAATAACCACACCTTCAAAAATATCTTAATCCTTTAATCCCCCTGTTGACTACATATGAACCTAGCTAAACATCTGTATCCTCCCAAGTAACCCCCGCCCTTAATCACACCCTCAGTTGCAAATGAGCCAGTCTTAATAAGGATATAGATAGGATAAGACTGTTATAAGAGGGGGAAATCATTAAGTTGATCAAAGTGTAGATAATTTTGAAGAGTGCAAAGGGGTAGCAAAGATAGTGGGGATGCAAGAGAAAAAGCCAACTTCACCTCTTACATAGAAATGGGGAGGGGGAAAATCAGAATGCCTCAAGTGCTTGTGAACAGTATTAAGCCTATATATATAGTTACTGCATCTACCTCCCTGTCCACCTTCAATAAGCACTGACTGGTCAAGGTGGAGCCAGGACATGTGTGTTTTTAGCAGAGAAAAAATATGTGTAGCCCCTATCAGCACGCCCTTAAAAAGTTTTAATAGGCTGGAAAGGGAAGGAATACTTAGATCGAGGATTGGGAATGAGTTGTAGCAGGAGAGTGAGTAGACTTTAAAACAAGAGTAGGAAGAGGAGCTTGGGTAGTTAAATGAATGGGTAGAAGGGAGGAGTAAAAATATGGGATTTGGGATATATTTTGATATAAACAGTATTTACTTAAAAGCACTAATTTTGAGGGTTGGAAGTAGCTTTTTAAAAGGATATGTATGTTAGGGATTAATGGTTCATGTAGCTCTGGGTGTAATTCAGGTGCTTGAGGTTAGCTGCAATCCATTTCCTGGGTCTGCATCTTTTCCTTGATGAAGTCTCTGTAGTCTACAGTCAGGCAGCAGGGCCTTGGAATGGCAGGGCCTGTGGCTGTTACAGTCAGGGCTGGTTCTGTGTGCCATGCCTCTGGGTAGGCTGAGCCTCTCATAGCCTAGCTGGGTTTCCACACTGCTGGCCTTTTGGGGCCCTCCTTTTGTGAGCTGGTTCCATGTGAGGAACTGCAGGGTACTGTTGTGGTGTAGATGGCTACCCCTCCCCCTCTGACTCCTTGAGGAGGTTTCCACCTGTGATGGGCACCTGGCTGTATAGGGGAGCCCCTGCTGTTTGTATGCTGGCGACGGCCAGCCCTCCCCCTCCAGGTTATTAAGGAGGTTTTCATTGCCTGTGATAGTCACCTGGCTCCATGGGGGCCCCATAGTGACAGCATGCTGGCAATGGCTAGCCCTCCCCTTCCAGCTCTTAGAGAAGGTTTTCACCGCCTGCAAATGAGTGTGCTGGTTGCACCAGTGGCAAGTTCCCCTGAGTGCAGTTTCGAGCTATGATTTCCATGGGAGCCTGTTGTACAGAGTGGGTGTTTGGGGTTGGGCCTTCCTTCTTACTGAGGCTCTGAGCTGCCCTTTCCCCAGGTGGTACAGTGACACAGATTTTGGCCCTCATGCCACCTGGGCTGGTGCACTCCCCCACTCAGGCTCCTGCTCCTAGTGGGTCTCTCTTCCTCCACCTCTGGCCCCAGGAGATGCTTCCTCTCTCTCAGCATCTGGAGCTCTGCTCTCATGCAGACCGTCCTCTGCAGGTGTTCAATTCCTCAATCTCCAAGTTTGTGCTCTCTGTCCACACTTCACTGTTCACTGGGGAGCCTGAATCTGTCTTCAGTCAGAGCTGCCCCTCTGGGCAGAGCCAAAACTGCCTAGAGCTGTTCTCAGTTCACCGGCCTAGTTGGTTCAGAACTGTTTCACCTGCTCTCCTGTAGATCTCTACAGCCTCTGGCCTGTGCACTCCTGAGTCCAGATGCTTACCACTCCAATTCACAGGGGCCTGCAGACGTCTTGTGCTCCCTACCCTATTTTCCAGCTGCTCTGGCACTTAAGAACACCATCAGCACTGCCCTCTCTCAACTCTGTCACCACCTTTTTCCACTCTGTGTCTTTTAATACTGGTACAATTTTTTATAAGTTCCTTGTAGTTGCCCTGGAGTTCTCTGTAGTTTTCTTTGAGATTGTTGAGCCCACTGAGCTTTCTTATAACCATTTCTTTGAATTTCATGTCTGATTGTTTGCTTATTTCTAATTCATTTAGCAGCGTTTCTGGCAATTCCTTCTTCCCTTTTGGTGATGGACTGTTTCTTTTTGTCCCCATTTTTGGTTTCTGTTATTGCTTCTTGAATTAATCTGCTATGACTGCCTGCCTTCATCGAGTGCCCTTCTGTGGTAGGACACTTAAGGGGTTCAGGGTGCAGTGTCCCAGATTTCCTCAATTTGTTGCTCTTGGGGTGCCCTATATGTCATTAATTTGGGCTGTATGGTTGTATTTTGGATTTGGTTTATATGTTGCCCCTTGATGAGTTTTTCCGTCCAGGTGGCCAATTGAGAGACACTCCTACCACATCTCATATACTGTTATTGAGGTGCTCCTAAAACAGAACCACCAGTCCAGGCAGAATAACCACACCTTCAGATATATTTTACATGCTTAGTCCCACTTTCGACTTCATATGAGCCTAGCTAAATACCCCTACCCTCAAAGATAAACCCCACCATTTATCACACCCTCAGCTGCAAATGAGCCAGTCTTAATAAGGATGTAAATATAATAAGACTATTATAAGTGAGGAAAAACAACTAACTTGCTTGAAATATAGATAATTTTTGAAAGGTGCAAAGGAATAGCAAAGATAATGGCAAGAAGTGGTATGGGATGGGGGAGAGATCTTACATAGAAACGAGTCTGAGAGAAGCGTCAGAATGCAGCAAGAGAGTGAGTGAACAGTATTAAGCCTAATCAGAAGTTATATATTTATACTTGCACATATATACTTATATATAGATAATGTGTGATAAAACAAACATACATATGTAAAAAATACTACCATAGGGAAGTTGATTTAGAAAAAACACTGAAAAAGGAAAAAAAATATGAATCCAGTTGGTGAATAATTTTTGCCACAGCACTATTAACAACGTATGAGCTTTAATTTCTATAGGTGAGATGGGAGCGTGAGATGAAAAAAGAGAAAGAGAGATTAAGAGATGTTTTGGAGGAAAGAGAAATGAGTTATAATTTCCCTTAGATTTATAACTAAGTTTGTAAAGATGCCGCACCTACCTCCCTATCCACCCTTAATGAGCACTGATTGG
Organism: Noctilio leporinus; assembly: GCA_004026585.1. NCBI lineage: Eukaryota > Metazoa > Chordata > Mammalia > Chiroptera > Noctilionidae > Noctilio > Noctilio leporinus. The sequence goes on along the minus strand of PVIW01003067.1, from coordinate 125,083 downwards.
CCAAGGTGGAGAGAGGACAAGTGTATTTTTAATGAATAAAAAAGAATGTGTAGAGAATCAAAGATGGCGGCAGAGTAGAGAGCAGTGCTGATGGTGTTCTCGAGTACCAGAGCAGCTGGAGGATAGGATAGGGAGTGAGAGACGTCTTCAGGTCCCTAAGATTTTGAGCAGTCAGCATCTGGACTCAGAGGAGCACAGCCCAGAGGCTGCAGTGAACTACAGGAGAGCAGGTGGGACAGTTCCAAACCAGCTGACAGGCCAAGGTCGGCTCTGGGCAGTGGTGTCTCTACCCAGAGGGGCGAGTTTAACTGAAGCCAGCTCCAGGCTCCCTAGTGACTAGAAATCTGAACAGTGAAGTGTGGGCAGCAAGGGAAAACACCAGAGGGAACGAGGAATTGAACTCCTGCAGGGGAGGGACTGTGTGAGAGACTTGCTCCAGCAACAGGGAGAGGAAGCTCCTCACTGGAACAGAGGTGGAGGAGAAGAGTCCTGCAGGGAGCAGGAGCATGGGAGCAGGGAAGTGCACTGGCAGGGGTGGCAAGAGGGCCGAAAATAGCAGCTTGAAGCCCCTGTGAGGGGGGAGACCCAGCCCTGTACACCCACACAGGCCCCCAGGCTCCCGCAGAAACTCCAAACTGCGAGTGGGGAACTTGTAGCTGGGGAAACTGACCCGCTCATTGCAGGAAACAAAGGCCACACTGCAGACCTGCTGGGAGGGGCGCATCTCAGAGGTGGTGTAAAGGATTCCTCAGAGAGCTGGTCTGCTTGGAGGATTGACCCTTGCCCGGGGGAGCTGAGCAGTGTTGGCAGACCCTGGGCCCTGTAGGCAGACTGGGGCTGCTTCCTCCAGGAGCTGCCGGGGCAGGGCCAGTCATCACAGGAACCAGTGAGGTTGCAGGCTGCCCTGCAGGGGTGACAGATGCCCATCACAGGCAGGAATCTCCACCAGGGGTTGGAAGAAACACCCTGCGGGCCCCAGAACACTGACAGCCCTAAAACTCAGCTAGGCTACTGAAGGCCCAGCCCACCTGGGGTCTGATGATCAGAATCAGCCCTGACTGTGGCAGTCATAGGCCCTGCCACTCCAAGACCACACAGCTTGATTGTAGACTGCAAAGACCTGACCAAGACAAAGAGGCAGACTCAGGAAATGGATCCCTGCTAATCTCAAGCACCTGAGTTACACCTAGAGCTACCTGACCTATTAATCCCTAACATATCCTTTTCAAAAGTTACTTCATATCCTTTTCAAAAGTTACCTCTCACATATTTTTAATCCTCCCCTATCTCAATCCACCTAAATACACAAGACCCTCCCCCTACTCTTGATTTAAAGTTTACTCACTCTCTGGCTACAACGAATTCCCAGTCCTCAATCTAAATATTCCTCTCCTCCCCAGCCACCTAAACCCTTTCTTTATTCTTTTTCTTTTTTAATATTTATTTATTTCAATGTATGGTTGCTTTTCACCTGCCTCCAGCCACAGACCTGACTGGAGACCTGGTTTGCAACCTTGTTATGTGCCCTGGCTGGGGAATCGAACCTGCGACCATTGGGTTCGCAGGCCGGCACCTTATCCACTGTGCTACCAGCCAGGGCCTCCTTTCTTTATTCTTTTCTTTCTTCCTTTTTCATTATTTTCCTTCCTTTTTTTTTTCCTTTTCTTCCTGTCAAAGCCCACAGGTCCTGGGTTCACATGGACCAATAAGAGACCATAAAGGGTGAACAGCCACCTAAACCCTTTCTTTATTATTATTATTTATTTCTTTTTCTTTTTATTTGTTCCTTTTTTTGTCTTTTTTTAATATTTAAAAATTTTTTTCTCTGTACTATAAGCCCACAGGTCTTGGCTCCATCAGGACCAATCAGGGATCATTAAGGGTGAACAGCCACATAAACCCTTTTTTCTTCTTATTATGATTATCTTTTTCTTTTCTTATTTATTTATTTTTTCTTTTATTCCTGCTAAAAGCCCACAGGTCCTAGCTCCACCTGGACCAATCAGGGACCACTACGGGTGAATAGGGAAGCAGATGCAGCAACTATATACATAGGCTTACACTGTTCACTCATACTTGAGGCTTTCTGATTCTCCCTCTCCTCATTTATGTGAGAAAGGATAGAAGGAGTATCTTGACTGGAACGAAAGGAGCAACATACACAACCAATCCAGAATACAACCAGGCAGCCCAAACAAAGGCCACACCAAGAACAACAAGTGGAGAAAATCTGAGAGACTGCAACATTGAACACCACAAATCTCTTCACACAGAAGGGTGCTCAACTAAGGCAAGGAAGCAAAGCAGATTAATCCAAGGAAAAAACAATAAACAAAGCAAGCAACAACAGACACCCAAAATGGGGAAAAAAGAGAATCAGTCCATCATGAAAAGGCAAGGAAGAATCCCCAGAAAGACCACCAAATGAAACAGAGACACACGAAATATCAGGTAAGGAATTCAAAAGAATGATGATAGAGAAGCTCAATGAGCTTAGCCAGCATAAAAGAAAACTATAAGCAACTCCAGGGAAGTTACAAGGAACTTACTGAGAGCTACAACACCATCAAAAAAGACATAGAAACTATCAATAAGTGCCAGGACAAAATGAAGAATACAATTTCTGAACTGAAGAATCCAGTAGAAGGAAACAACAGTAGGAAAGAGGAAGCAGAGGACTGGATCAGCAAGTTGGAGGATGACGTAGACAAATATTCCAAGACAGTACAAGAGAATAAAAAAAGGCTGAACAAGACTGACAAGGGTTTAGAGAGCTGCAGGACAACATGAAACGTAACAACATTTGTATCATTAGATAGAGAATGTACGTTGTTATGTAACAAACAAAACAACATATGCAGAAGGAAAAGAGAAACAAGGAATGGAAGACCTGTTCAAATAAGAAATGATAGAAAATTTCCCTAACATGATGAGTGAAAACATTAATCAAGTTCAGGAAGCACAGAGGGTCCCAATGAAGATCAACCCAAACAGACCAACACCAAGGCACTTTATTATTAAAATAGCGAATTTCAAAGACAAAGAGAGAATCCTAAAAGCATCAAGAGAGAAATGACAAATAACATATAAAGGGGCTCCAATAAAGCTATCAAATGATTATTCAACAGAAACAATTCAAGCCAGAAGGGAATGGCAAAAAGTATTTCAAGTAACGGTAAACAAAGGCCTGCAACCAAGAATACTCTACCCAGCAAGGCTCTCATTCAAGATTGAAGGAGAATTAAAGAGTTTCCCAGGCAAAAAAAGACTAAAAGAATACATCTCTACCAAATCAACATTGCAAGAAATGCTAAAGGGCCTGCTTTAAAAATAAATAAATAAATAAATAAATAAATAAATAAATAAAATGGAGAAGCACAAAAGCCAAATAGGAATACAGGTACAAAGGGAGATAGTGGCAATGAATAAGTATCAATCAATAATAACCTTAAATGTAAATGGATTAAATGCACCAATCAAAAGACATAGGGTAGCTAAATGGATAAGACAACATTACCCACATATGTGCTGTCTTCAAGAGACCCACCTCAGAACAAAAGATCAACATAGATTGAGAGTGAAGGGTGGAAAAATATATATCAAGCAAATGGACATGAAAAAAAGAAAAGCCAGAGTAGCAATACTTATTTCAGACAAAATAGATTTTACAATGAAAGCCAGAAAAAGGGACAAAACTGGACATTATATAATATTTAAGGGAACAATCCATCAAGAAGAAATAACTCTGGTAAATATATACGCACTGAATGTAGGAGCTCTGAAATATATAAGGAAAATCTTGGAGGACTTTAAATAAGATATAGACAGCAACACACTAATAGTAAGGGGATTTAATACCCCACTATCAACAATGGACAGACCTTCCAAACAAAAGCTCCCTAAAGATGTTGTGGCATTGAACAGCACTCTAGAAGAAATGGACCTAACTGATGTATACAGAGTCTTTTACCCCAAAGAAGCAAAATACACATTCTTTTCAAATGCACATGGATCATTCTCTAAGATAGACCACATGGTATGTCACAAGACAAGCCTCCACAAATACAGGAAAATTGAAATCATACCAAGCATCTTTTCAGATCACAATGGCTTGAAACTAGAAACCAATCTCAAGGGAAGAAAACAGAAATTCTCTAACCCATGGAGACTGAATAACATGCTTTTAAGTAATGAATGGGTTAACAATGAGATCAAAGATGAAATCAAAGACTTCCTGGAAACAAATGACAATGAACACACACAGCCCAAAACCTATGGGATACAGCAAAGGCCGTGCTCAGAGGAAAATTTATAGCAATACAGGCCTACCTAAAATGGTCACAAGAAGTTTATAAAAACAACCTAACCATAAAGCTGCAAGAACTAGAGGAGCAAAAACAAACAAAGCCCAGAGTAAGTAGAAGGAAGGAAATCATCAAGATCAGAGCAGAACTAAATAACTCAGAGATTCAAACTAAAATTTGAACAATCAACTGGTCCAGGAGCTGGTTCTTTGAAAAAAATAAACAAAATTGACAAGCCTTTATCCAGACTCATCAAGAAAAAGAGGGACAGGACCCAAATAAACAGAATCAGAAATGACAGAGGAGAAATCACAACTGATACCTCAGAAATACAAATGTTTGTAAGCAATTATTACAAAAAACTATATGACAAAAAATTATGACAACCTGGATGAAATGTATCCATTTTTGGAAATATATAATCTACCAAAACTGAACCCGAAAGATGCAGAAAGCCTGAATAGCCAATAACAACTAGTGAAATTAAAGAAGTAATCCAAAAGCTCCCAAAGCACAAAAGCCCTGGACCAGATGTCTACCCAGGTAAATTTTACCAAACATTTAAAGAAGAACTAACTCCTATACTTCTCAACCTATACCAAAAAATTCAGGAAGAGAGAAGACTCCCAAACTCTTTCTATGAGGCCAATATTATTCTAATCCCAAAACCATGGCAAAACACAACTAAGAAAGAAAGCTACAGGCCAATATCTCTGATGAACATAGATGTTAAAATTCTCAACAAAATATTGGCCAATCGGATTCAGCAGTATATTACAAAGATCATACACCATGATCAAGTGGGTTTCATCCCAGGGATGTAAGGATGGTACAACATTCATAAATCAATAAATGTAATACACCTCATCAACAAATTGAAAAATAAAAACCATATGATCATATCAATAGATGCTGAAAATGCATTTGATAAAGTACAGCAACCATTTATGATAAAAACCCTCAGCAAAATGGGAATAGAGGGAGCATACCTCACCATCATAAAGGCCATATAAGAGAATCCTGAAGCCAACATCATACTTAACAGACAAAACCTGAAGGCTTTCCTCCTAAGATCAGGAACAAGAGAAGGCTGTCCACTTTCTCCACTTCTATTCAACATTGTCTTGGAAGTTCTAGCGATAGCCACCAGAGAAGAAAAAGGAATCAAAGGTATACAAATTGGAAAGGAGGAAGTCAAACTGTCAAAATTTGCAGATGATATGATAGTGTACATTCAAAACCTGATGGGCTCCACCAAAAACTTTACCTAAAAAGGAAATTTAGCAAAATAGCTGAGTATAAATTCAGTATCCAGAAATCAAAACCATTTTTGTATACCAATAATGAAACAACAGAAATAGAAGCGAAAAAACAAATCCCATTTACCATAGCAACAAGAAAAATAAAGTACCTAGGAATAAACTTAACGAAGGAGGTAAAAAACCTATGCTCAGAAAACTACAGAACAATGAAGAAAGTAATCAAGACAGATACAAATAAATGGAAGCATATACCATGTTCATGGATGGGAAGAATTAACATCATTCAACTTTCCATACTACCCAAAGCAATCTACATATTCAATGCAATCCCAATTAAAATACCAGTGACAGACTTCATAGAAATAGAAAAAATACTTCAAAAATTTATATGGAGCCAAATACGCCCACAAATAGCCACAGCAATCTTAAGAAAGAAAAACAAGGTAGGAGGTATCACAATACCAGACTTCAAACAGTACTACAAGGTTACTGTCATCAAAACAGCCTGGTACTGGCATAATAATAGACATATAGATTAATGGAACAGAATATAGGGCCCAGAAATTAATCCAGGACTCTATGGTCAACTAATATTTGACAAAGGGGGAAGGAACATAAAATGGAGTAAAAACAGTCTCTTTCACAAATGGTGTTGTGAGAACTGGACAGCAACATGCAAAAAGATAAAACTAGACCACCAATTTACAACATACAACAGAATAAACTCAAGATGGATAAAGGTTTTCAACATAGGCAGTGCCATCATAAAGGTCCTTCAGAAAAATATAGGCAGTAAACTTTTTGGTATCCTAGTCAGAAATATGTTTACTGATATTTCACCAAGGGCAAAGGAAATCAAAGAACAAATCTACAAATGGGACTATATCAAATTGAAAAGTTTCTGTTCAGCTAAAGAAAATATCAGCAAATTCAAAGGGAACCAACTGTATGGGAAAACATAATTGCCAATGATAACTCAGACAAGGTTTTGATCTCCAAAATATATAAAGAACTAATTTGACTCAACACCAGGGAGAGAGACAGCCCAATTAAAATTTGTGCAAAGGACCTGAATAGACAACTCACTGAGGAAGATATACAAAGGGCCCAGAAGCATATGAAAGAATGCTCAACATCACTAGTCATCAGAGAGATGCAAATTAAAACCACCATAAGATACCACCTCACACCTGTGAGAATGGCAATCATCAACAAATAACAAACAACAAATGTTGGCAAGGATGTGGGGAAAGGGAAACCTGGTGCACTTTTGGTGGGAATGTAGGCTGGTGCAGCCACTGTGGAAAACAGTATGGGGTTTCCTTAAAAATCTAAAAATGGAACTGCCTTTTGATCCAGTGATTCCACTACTTGGACTATACCCAAAGAATCCTGAAACACCAATTCATAAGAACTTATGTACACCTATGTTCATAGCAGCACTATTTACAATAGCCAAGTGCTGGAAGCAGCCTAAGTGTCCTTCAGTGGATGATTGGATCAAAAAACTTTGGAACATTTACACAATGGAATACTATACAGCAGAAATAAAGAAGGAACTTGTACCCTTTGCAACAACATGGATGAAACTGGAGAGTATTATGCTTAGTGAAATAAGCCAGTCAGTGAAGGACAAATATCATAAGATCTCACCCATTACAGGACAATAATGAACAAATCTAACAACAAGCCAAACAAACCAAATATATGAATACAGTGAATAGGCCTTCAGTGGTTAGGGGGAAAGGGGTTGTGGGGAGGGGGGAGGCAGAGGCAAGGAAGGGGTGCAGCCTAGACAAGAACCTAGTATAAAGGAACCATGGACATGAACAACAGATGGGATTGACTCTGGGGGGAATGTGTGGGTGGGGAGGGGGACAGATGGGAGCAAAAAGGGGATGGATGTAATACAACAACAATAAAATTAAAAAAAAAAAAAAAAACCTAAAAATTGAACTGCCTTTTGATCCAGCAATTCCACTACTTGGACTATACCCAAAGAATCCTGAAACACCAATTCATAAGAACATATGTACACCTATGTTTATAGCAGCACTATTTACAATAGCCAAGTGCTGGAAACAGCCTATGTGCCCATCAGTGGATGATTGGATCAAAAACCTTTGGTACATTTACACAATGGAATACTATATAGCAGAAAGAAAGAAGGAATTCCTACCCTTTCCAACAAAATGGATGGAACTAGAGAGTATTATGCTCAGTGAAATAAGCTAGTCAGTTAAAGACAAATACCATATGATCTCACCCATTACAAGACAATAATGACCAAAACTAACAATAAGCTAAACAGAACCAAATAAATGAATACAGTGAATAGGCCTTCAGTGGTCAGGGGGAAGGGTGTTGAAGGGAGCATGGAGGATAATGCAAGAAATGGGAGCAGTTTAGACCAGAACTAGTATAAAGGAACCATGGGTATGGACAACAGGTGGGGTTGACTTTGGGGGGAATGGGTGGGTGAGGAGAGGGACAGAGTGGAGCGAAAAGGGAATGGATGTAATACAGCAATAAAATTTAACAAAAGAAAAATGTGTATCACTTAATAGTGCACACACAAAATTATGATTTTAAGATGCTGGAGAGGGGAGGAATACTGTGAGGAATGGGAATGAACTGTAGCAGGAGAGAAAGTAGACTTTAAGACAAAAGTAGATGATGGCATAGTGGATAAGGCACTGGCCTGTCAACCCAGTGATCACTGGTTCGATTCCCAGCCAGGGCAACATAACCAGATTGCAAGCCAGGTCTGTAGCTGGAGGCAGATGGAAAGCCACCATACGTTGATGTCTCTCTCCCTCTCTGCCTCTCTCTCTTCCCCTCTGTCTGAGAAATAGTAAATAAAATATTTAAAAAATGAAATAATAGTAAATTTTAACATGTATAAAATAAAAGTGGAAAAGGAACTCAGGTGGTTAAATGAAATGAGAGAACAATGTAGTAAACTATGGGATTTGAGACACACTATAATATAAACACTATTTACTTAAAAATGTACTAATTGTGAGGACTAGAAATGGCTATTAAAAAACATATTGAGGGTTAATAATTCATGTAGTTCTTGGTATATCTCAGGTGCTTGAGGTTAGCAGAGATCCATTTCCTGAGTCTGCCTCTTTTCCTCAAACAAGTCATTGTTATTTGCAGTCAGGGTTAAGTGTCTCGGGAGGGTAGGGGCTAGTAATTTGGAGTCTGTTACAGTCAGGGCTAGTTCCAAATGCCATGCCCCCATTAGGCTGAGCCTCCAGCAGCCATGCATAGCTGGTTCCGTAGGGTGGGAGGGGGCAGCTCCTCCCTTTACCATTGATTCTGCAAGGTGAGCTCCAGGCTCCAAGGGTGGTGGGGTGCTGCTGCTGCTGTTGGCTGTGCAGGCTCCAAGGCAGGCTCCAAGCTCCAGCCACACACATTGTTTGTGAAGAAGATGGCCACACCTCTTGCGTAGATTTTGGATGGTGGACTGCATGGGAGTTGGCCCAATGCTTTGCAAGAGGAGGTCTCTCTTCCTGCTCAGCTTCCAAGTTGCCCACTCCACTGGTGGTGGCCACAGCTCTGCTTTTATGCTGCTGGCTCCTGCCCACTTCCTGCTGGTGCTGCTGGCGGAGGATCTGTTTTCCCCCCTCTGGTTCTGGTATTCATGTTCCAGCTCTCAGCTGCTACCTCCATGGCTCTAACACAGTCTCTCCCCTGCAGCAGCTCAAATCCTCAGTCCTCCTGAGTTTGCCCTTACTGTCCACACTCTGCTGCTCAAATATCTATTCAACAAGCAGGTTGAAGTTGTCTTCTTCAGAGCCACCTCTGGGCAGAAGAGGAGGCTCTGTCCTGAGATGACTTCAGCCTGCTGGCCCAGCCAGCTCTGGAACTATTTCACCAACTCACTTGCAGATCTCTGCAGCCTCTAGACTGCAACTCGGAATCCGTATGCTTACTGGACTAATTTTCTGGGACTTGCATCTGTCTCGTGTTCCTTACCCGATCCTTCAGCCACTCTGGCACTTGAGAAAGCCATCAGTGCTGCCCACTACTCTGCTGCCATCTTCAAAATTCTCCTAGTTCAACGTTTTAATGATGTTGATTCTTCCTATCTATGAATACAGTATGTACTTACACATATTTTTATCTTACTCAATTTCTTTCTTCAGTGTCATGTAACTTTTTGAGTACAGGTGTTTTACATCCTTGGTTATGTTTATTCCAATGTATTTTATTGATTTTGAAGCAATTATGAATGGGATTGTTTTCTTAGTTTCCCTTCTCTTAGTTCATTATTGGCAGATAGAATACAACTAATTTCTGGATATTAATTTTGTATCCTGCTACTTTGCTGAATTCATTTATCAGTTCTAGTAGTTTCTTGGTAATCTTGGTAATCTAGTAGTAATCTTTGGGATTCTCTATGTATTGGATCATGTCATCTGCAAATAAAGACAGTTTTATTACTTCCTTTCCAAATTAGGTATCTTCTATTTCTTCTTCTCTGATTGCTATGGCTAGGACTTACAGTACTATGTTGAATAAGAGAGGTGAAAACAAACATCCCTGTCTTGTTCCCAATCTTAAGGGGAATTCTTGTAGTTTTTGTCTATTGAGTATGATGCTCACAGTGGGTTTGTCATATGTGGCCTTTATTATGTTTAGGTATGTTCCCTCTTCACAGTTTGCTGAGACATTTTTCATAAGTGGGTTCTGGATTTTATCAAATGCTTTTTCTATTGATATGATCATGTAGTTTTTATCTGTCATTTTATGTGGTGAATCACATTTATTGATTTGCAAGTGTACTAAATTTGCATTCTTGGAATAAATCCCACTTGGTCATATGGTATGATATTTTTGATGCATTGCTGTATTTGGTTTGCTAATATTTTGTTGAGAATTGCAGCCTCTATGTTCATCATGTTCATCACAGATATTGGCCTATAATTTTTCTTTGTAGTGTCTTTATCTGGTTTTGGAATTAGGATAATGCTGGCCTCATAAAATGAGATTGTGAGCCTCCCCTCCTCTTAATTTTATGAAAGAGTTTGAGAAGGAGAGGTGTTGTTTCTCAGAACGTTTGGTAAAATTCACCTGGTCCAGGGCTTTTGTTTGTTGGGAGTTTTTAATTTTTTTATTACTGCTTCAGTTTCACTAGGTATAATCTGTCTATTCAGATTCTCTGATTCTTCCTGATTTAGTTTTGGAAGACTGTATTATTCTAGGAATTTATCCATTGCATCCAGGTTGTCCAGTTTGTTGGCATATAGTTGTTTAATATTTTCATACAATTCTTTGTATTTCTTTTTTTGTCAGTTGTTATTTGGGTCCTCTTTTTTTTCTTGATAAATCTGGCTAAAGGTTTGCCAGTCTTGTTTACCTTTTCAAAGAACTAGCTCTTGGATTCATTGATCTTTTGTATCATATTTTTAGAATATATTTCTTTTATTCCTGCTGTGATCTTTTATTTCTTTTCTTCTACTCACTTTGGGCTTTGTTTGCTGTTCCTTTTCAAATTCCTTTAAGTGTAAAGTTAGATTGTTTTTTTGAGCTTTCTCTTGTTTTTTGAGACAGGCCTGTAATGCTATGAATCTTCCTCTTAGGATTGCTTTCCCAATGTGCCACAGAGTTTGGATTGTTGTGTCCTCATTTTCATTTGTTTCAAGGTATCTTTTGATTTCTTTCTTGATCTACTTGTTGACCCATTCATTGTTTAATAACATGTTATTTAGCTTCCATGTCTAAGTTGTTTTTGGTGTTCTTTTGATTGATTTCTAGTTTCATAGTATTGTAGTCAGAGAAGATGCTTGATAAAATTTCAATATTCTTAAATTTACTGAGACTTGTTTTTTGCCCTAACATGTGGTCTATTCTAGCAAATGTTTCATATACTTGGAAAGCATATATATTCTCTTGCTTTGAGGTGAAATGCTCTGATGATATTGATTAAATTCATTTGATCTAGTGTCATTTAAAGTTACTGTCTGCTTTTTGATTTTTTGCCTGGGAGATCTATCCATTGAAGTCAATGGGGTATTAAAATCCCTGACTATGACTGCATTTCTGTTGACCTCTCCCTTTATTCCTATCAAGATTTGGTTTAAATATTTTGGTGCTCCAGTGTTGGGTATGTAAATGTTAATTACAGTTATATCCTTGTGATAGATTGTTCCTTTTTTCATTATGTACTGTCCTTCTTTGTCTCTTACTATAGAGACAAAGTCTATTTGCCTTGGTATTAAAGTCTATTTTGCTGGATATAAGTATTGTTACTCTGGGTTTTCTTCTTTTCCATTTGCATGAAATAGTTTTTTCCATCCTTTTACTTTCATTCTGTGTGTATCTTTGTATCTGAGATGGTTCTCTTGGAGGCAGCATATACTGGTATATGGGTCTTTTTAAAAAAGATTTTATTTATTACTTTTAGAAAGAAGAGCAGGGAGGGAGGAAGAAAGGGAGAGAAACATCAATGTATGGTTGCCTTTCACATGCCTCCAGCTGGGGACCTGGCTGGGGACCTGGTTGAAACCTGGTTATGTGCCCTGACTAGGAAATCGAACCACTGATCCTTGGATTCGCAGGCTGGGTCTTTTTTTCTTATACATTCAGCTACCTTATGTCTTTTGGCTGGAGCATTTAAGCCATTTGCACTTAAGGGGGTGATTATTGATAGATATGTGTGTAGTGCCATTTTATTGTTAGATTTTCCTCTGTTGTTTTCTTTCTTTCTTTCTTTTTTATTCTTATTCTTAAAGCAAGCTATTTAACATATGTTGCAGTACTGGTTTAGTGTTAACAAACTACTTTAGCTTTTTCTTTTCTGGGAAGCTCCTTATTTCTTCTTTGATTTTAAATGATAGCCTTGCTGGGTAAAATAGGTTCTTGGTTTTCATCACCTTGAATATTTTCATACTACTCCCCTCTAGCCTGAAATGTTTCTGTTGAGTGACAGTCTAATTGGTGCTCCCTTGTGGGTACCTACCTGCTTTTCTTTTGTGGCTTTTAGTATTCTCTCCTTGTCTTTATGCCTTGCCATTTTAATTATGATGAGTCTTGGTGTAGGCCTCTTTGGGTCCAACTTGTTTGGTACCCTCTGAGCTTCCTGGACTTGTGTGTCTTTTTCCTTCACCAGTTTAGGGAAGTTTTCAGTCATTATTTCTCCAAATAGGTTCTCAGCTTCTTGCTTGCTCTCTTCCCCTTCTTGTATTTCCATGATGCAGATGTTGTTTTGCCTCATGTTGTCCAACATATTTCTTAAGCTCATCCCAATTAAAATTTTATTTTTCTTTCTGCTGCTATTCCTACGTGTTTTCTTCTACCTTATCTTTCAAATCACTGATTCAATCCTCTGCTTCTAACCTACTCTATTCCTTCTTGTATATTGTTTATTTTAGATACAGCATTTTAAATTTATGACTGATCCTTTTCTATTGTTTCTATTTTTTTCATGCCACTGATTATCCTTGTAATCATTACTCTAAACTCTATCTATAGATTGCTTGCCTCTATTTCATCTAGTTCATGTCCATGGGTCATGAACTTCTTTGGCTCCTCCATTTACTTTACTTAATGTCCCCTGTATATTTTGTACCTACCAGTTATGCTTTTTGGTCCCTGAACCTTTTCCCCTATTGTCCCTCTTCCCTCTCCCTGCTGATAACCCTCCATATTATCTCTATACCTATGGTTCTGTTCCTGTTCTAGTTGTTTTCTTAATTTTTTTTTTTGTTTTTTACATTCATTTGTTGATAGTTGTGAGTTTGTTTTCATTTTACCATTCATAGTTTTCATCTTCTTTTTCTTAAATGTGGCCCTTTAACATTTCATAAAAGAAGGGCTTCATGATAATGAGCTCTTTTACATTTACCTTGTCTGAGAAGCATTTTATCTGCCCTTCCATTCTAAACGATAGCTCTGCTGGACAGAGTAATCTTAGTTGTAGGTCCTTGCTTTTCATCAGTTTGAATACTTCTTGCCAGTCTGTTCTTGCCTGCAAAGTTTCTTTTGAGAAATCAGCTGACAATCTTATGGGAACTCCATTGTGGGTAACTTTCTTCTTTTATCTTGCTGCTTTTAAGATTCTCTCTTTATATTTAACCTTTAGCATTTTCATTAAGATGTGCATTGGTATGGTCCTCTTTGGCTATAACTTATTTGGGACTCCCTGTGTTTCCTGGACTTTTATGTCTATTTCCTTTGCCAAATTTGGGAAGTTTTCTTTTATTATTTTTCAAATAAGTTTTAAATTTTTCAATCTTCCTCTTCTCCTGGGACTTCTATGATTTGGATGTTGGTATGTTTAAAGTAGTTGCAGAGGTTCAATTCTTGTTTCTTCATTCTGTAATGGTTGACTGTTTATTTCTTTCTTATATTCCAAATAATCAATTTGAACCTCAGCTTCCTTCCCTTCACTATTGGTTTCATGTGGATTTTTCTTCATTTCACATAGTATAGCAGTTGCTTCTTCCCTTATGCATTTGCCATACTCAATAATTTCTGTGAGCATTGCTATCACTAGTGTTTTGAACTCTGCATCTATCTCCTCCTCACTTAGTTCTCCCTATGGAGCCTTGATTTTCTCCTTCTTTTGGGCCATACTTCTCTGTCTCCTCAACTTGAGGACAGCTTGACAATTTACCTCTGTGTATTAGGTAGAGCTGTGGCACATGTTATGTTGTAAGGGGCAGATATATTCTTTAGTGCTATAAGAGGGGTTTCACTGTCTTGCGCTGTATGTGGAGGAGGGATCAGAGAGGGAGCAATGTCACTTGCTCAGTACTTCTCCTTTTCCAGTCACTTATCTTGCTTCCTGTATGCAACTTCTGCCCCTTTGGTTGTTGCCCTGGTGATAGTTCCCAGAATAAGTGGGTTTGCATATGTTCTAGGAATATGGGACCCTTTAAATGGGCTCTCCTGGGAGACTGGCACTTTCTTCCACCACTCTATCTCCCACTGGTTTTCACAGTCAGAGTCAATGAGTCTTTATTCACCCAGCACTGGAACCATGAGCTGAGCAGTTTGGCCTGGGACTAGGATCACTCCCCAGGCTTTTCTAATGTGTGACTGCATATTGCACTGGCAGGTTAACAGCCACTGGCTTGCCACCACTACCACACCACATCCTCACTGCCTTGTTCCACCTCTCCTACCCATCTGGATGAGTATTACTTCTTTATGTCTTTTATTGTTAGACTTTCATACAGTTCATTTTTCTGGTAGTTCTGTTTGTTTGTTTGTTTTAATGTAGGTGTAATCTTTCTTATGGTTGTGGAAGGGGGCTAGGTGTGTCTACCTACACCTCTGTCTTCCTTTGTCTTTCCATTTTAGCTGACTCATTTTTTCTTTGTATTAGATTGATCTGCTTTGACATCTTTGTGGGATGGCCTTATGTGGTAAGAGATCTCTGGGACTCAGTGGTGCAGTCTCCTTGAACTCCTGAACTGGATGCTCTAGGAATACCCCTTGTGCATTTTCTGTATGTTCTACTGTTGTATTTGGGTTTTGATGGTTATTGGCCTGTTTGTTGGTGGGTTCTCCTCTCCAGCTGGATGGCTGAGTCTCAACCCCCTCCACCTGGCTTGCAAACTAATTATGTGCCCTGGCTGGGGAATCAAACCAGTGACCTTCAGGTTTGCAGGCTGGCACCTTATCCATTGTACTACCAGCCAGGGCTTGGATTCTAGATTTTAAATGTAAGAACTAAAACTATAAACTCTTAGAAAACAGGAGTAAATCTTCATTGCCTTGGTTAGGCCAAGTGTTTTTAAATATGCACCAAAAGCACAAGTGATAAAAGGGGGGAAAAAAAGTAAATTAAACTTCAAAATGAACTTTTGTGCTTCAACAGAAACCATCCAGAAAATAAAAAGACAAACCACACAGTGGGGGAGAACTCTTGCAAATTGTGTATCTGGTAGGAGACTTGTATCCAGATTATATAAAGAATTCTTATAATTCAACAATAAAATGACAACCCAATTAAAAATGAGCAAATAATCAGAATAGACATTTTTTTTCATGGGTCTTTTTCTCTCGTCATGTGCCCTATGGAAAGGGGAATCTTTGATAGGGGACATTCCATATTTTCTAGGCCACTATTCAGGGAGAAATCTTCCCTGAAAATGGCTTTGATTCTCTGACTGGTCCAAAATGTTACAATTTGATCCAGACTTATTACCAGAAACAGATGAATTACCAGGAAGCACTTCCAAATTGAGATTTGAGGCCTTTAGGTTCAGTTCCTTCCTAACTTGCAAGCACTCACTTGTTATGAAGTTATTTTTCAAAACTTCAGTGCTTAGAAGAGAAACTGCATAGTTTCCTTGGCATAAAATGTGTTAATTAGTTTCAAGATTAAGTGGCAAATGTTGCTTTTCTGGACATAGATGGCCTTGGTTTTCCAATCTAAGCATCTACTAGAAGAGTAGTTCATTGGAGGCAGTAAATGAAGCAGTATGATAGAGCAGGTCCTTCTGGTATGTGGGGGCATGCAGAAAGGATCAAGCCTAGGTGCATTTCTTTGGAACTTATAGTCAACTGTGAGGTCCCCAGGCTTTGAGGTTTGTCTGGAAAAAAGCTCAGCCATTGTTAATATGACAAGAACTGTTTGGGTGACATTGATGTAACCTGGCAGCCACAGAGAGTGGACTGGAATGTACATGTGTGAACCATGATGACTTCATTGTAGTAGTCAGTGGGGGCAGTAGACACCATTGAGTGAACATGTGTACTGTGTGGCTTTCCCATTCAAAATGACTGAGAGATTAGAGTGACAAATCTGCATTAAATATTGTGTAAGGCTTGAACATTTGTCTTTGAAAACTTGGCCACAGATGGATCACAAATGAAGGAGAAGGATTCAAGAATAATTGCCATGCTTCTAAGTCAGTGCCTAGGTAGGTGGTAATACACTGACTTGAACTATACTATGCAAAAGGAGGAAGCCAAACTGGGAAGGTAAAGGAAGACAGTGGTCAGTCTGGGTGCTTTTCTTTGGAGGAGTTGTAGAAATCTCCCTTGGGTAGCGTGGCCTGCAGGATTGGATTTTGGGGAGAGAATATGAGTTGGGGATACATAGGAGCCATCTTGGACTGCCAACATCTTTTTCCTTTTGCATTGCCCTGGCCAGATGGTAAGGCCAAAATCTTGTTTTAAAGATTTTATATTTTCTTTTATTTTTATAGAGAGGGAAAGGGAGGGAGGAAAAGAGGGAGGAAAGCATTTATTGGCTGCCCCTTGCGCATGTCCCAACTGGGGATCAAACCTGCAAACCAGGCATATTCCCTGACCAGGAATCAAACTGGCAACCTTTAGCTTTGTCAGACAATGCCCAACCCACTGAGCCATACCAGTCAGGGCAAAATTGTGGTGGACTCATTGAATGTCGAGTCAGATTCTATCTCTAAGCCTGGTCATGTACATGGATGGGCAAACCCTTAGCTAATACTGGACCTCATGATATAATTTTTTTTGCCTTTGAAGTTGACTGGGTAGGCTGGACTCTCTGTCCAAGCTGGACAATAATGCAACCCAGGCTCTGTCCAAACACATCTATACTGCATAATGAGCTGTCTTATGATAATATATCCTGCTTTTGTTTAACCAACTTGAAACAAATCCCTCCAGCCTCCACCCCAAAGTCAACTTTTAATAGGTTTTCTTTATCTATAAAATAAGTGGGTTGGATTAGATGATCTCTGAGGTCCTGTTCAGCTCTGCTTGACTCTGATTTGGAAATTTCTATTGATACAATATCAACCAGAGACAGCTTCTCACCTTACTTAAAAAATTATACTGATGCCCTGGCTGGTAGCACAGTGGATAAGACGCTGGCCTGCGAACCCAAAAGTCGCAGGTTTGATTCCCCAGCCAGGGCACATAACAAGGTTGCAAAACAGGTCTCCAGTCAGGTCTGTGGCTGGAGGCAGGTGAAAAGCAACCATACATTGATGTCTATCTCTCTCTTCCCCTCTTTCTAAAAATAATTAAATAACATCTTTTAAAAAAATTATACTGATATCTGCCCTGGCTGGGTGGGTCAGTTGGTTGGAGTGTCATCACATACACCAAAATGGTTGCAGGTTCAATTGCTGGTCAGAGTATATACCTAGGTTGCAGGTTTGATCCCCAGTTGGGGCACATATGGGAGGCAACATATCCTCCAGTGAGGATTTAAAAATTATACCAATATCCATTTTTGTTTTTGTTTATGTTGACCATAGAAGAAGAATATGCCACATGCATTGATTATTATTAGGAGCCTGTAGCATTAGAAATGTTTTGGGATGGCCTTGTGACATTATTGTGCCTTGATTTCCCAGGCTTATGTCACTTCTGTAGGATCTAAATATTCATCAGACACTGGGGTGAGTTCAGATAAGAGGGTGATTTTGTTCTCTTTGCATCTTTTAAGCTTTTGAACATTTAATAACATTCTTCTATAAGGTATTTACTCATACATTTTTATTGAGGGCCTTCTACTTACTAGTAGATTTACTAGTAAATTCTACTTCACTTAATATCTAATTTAGTAATAATAGCTAATATTTAAGAGACTCCTATATGTCATATATTGTGCTAATACATATATACATACCAATTCAACCCTTACATCAACCCACTGCTGTGCAGTTTGCTGTTATCTCAATTTTATATATGAGAAAACTGAGGCACAGAGCTGTCAGGCTCTTGTCCAAGGTGTCTGTGCTGGTGAGTGGCAGAGCTGGGATCTTCACTCAGGCTGTTTGGCTCCAAAGATCTTCATCAGGACACCAAGTCTCCTGGCGCATTATGATGGCACTTTTGTTTTCTGTCATGTCTTCCACCTTCTTCCATTGTAGGGGTTTGCAATCAAGTATACTTTCATTTTACATATGGGGAAACAGATCATTTCTGCTAGGTCATGTGAGTGCTCCAGGACTCCTTAGACAGTGAGTGACAGAACTGTGATGAGATATCATATCCTCTGGCCCCAGGGTCATTTCTACTGAATGATTTAACTGCTGGGGCCCACAGGTTCCCACCTGAGCATCTCATCTCTGAGATCCTAGGGTACTCTCTTGGAGAACTGAATGCTGAGGTTAGTATCTGGAGACAGCTACTGCATTTTTATTTAGATGTATAATGTAAATTTTACCACTTTAAAGTCTACAATTACATGGTTCTTTGGATACTCACTAGGTTATGCAGCTATCACTACTATCTAATTGAAGAAAGTTTGCGTTATTCCCAAAAGAAACTGCATACTTATTAGAAGTCACTCCCATACCTCCACCCCCAGCCAGCCCCTTGCACCCACTCCATTTTTCTTTGGTTAAGGAGTCTTCAGGTTCTCAGTTCTGATTTCTGTGGAAAAGGTTATACTTGCAGGCCTTCCAAGCACCTTTGGCATTTCCCCTGAATAGCTATCATATATGAAGCATATTTACCTTTCTCTGTGGAAATGAGGAATGAAACTGCCCTTTCAGTTAGCAAGGTGACTTACACAATTTATAAAGATAAATCCTCTTCCTACATTTAAAATCAATCTAGTTTTCATATATATAGGACACATAGATAATTCCTAGAGATATGTAAAATTATGACTACTTTTAGCCATGGCACTTGAATCTAAATCCCTTCCCTTGTTTACCAAATTTTCCTTTAAGTAGCAGGAAACTGGAGTGCAGTGTACCCATGTGAATACCTGAAATCAAGTGACTGGACACTACAGGTATATTTATGTTGGTGGCTGTTTTTGACTGAAATGCTTATCCTTGGCTTCTGGTGAACTACTGCCTTTGCATTATTACTGTCCTTTCTGGGACTGCTTTAAATTTGTTGATGAAACTAGTGGGAGCTCAGGTGGCAATAGTTAAATCCATTTAGTAATAAAAATAAGACAAAAGTCATTTTCATGTTCCCTTGAATTGCTACAGTGCATCGCTAACCCAGATGGTATTAATTACTCAGCATGCTCTGAGGTGTAAAAGCATACATTTATCAAGCCAAATGTGTTCAAATCTAGTTAATCTAAAACAGTGCAAAAATTTAGGGAAATCAAGGACTACCATAATTTAGTGTTTTTGGTCTGTTCCCATCCTCTCTAGCATGAGGTAGACCTACTTGTTTCTGTTAGGTGAGAAAAATTATTTTTACTACAGACATTTGTAAAATTGATTGCACACAACAGTGAGTTTGTTGCATAGATTTCCCACAAGTGGTGTTCAGGAATGTTTCCATGGCAGTCAGGGGCTTCCTGCAGGGTGGAAGTATGAAGTTCTTTCCCACCTGTAGGTTTTCCTTTTATTACTCATGGCCCTAGCGGCCCCTGCTAGAGAGCAAAGAAAACCCATGGCTTTCACAAGCAGACCCCATCAAGTGAGATCTTTATTATATTAAGGTGGAGCATCTTTATTCCATGGCTCATTTCAGCTTAAATCAAGCTGTGTCCCTCAACCCTCCATCAGTAAGTTGAATCTTTTGGGGCTGATTTTAGTCCTATTGTCTGAACCCAAGTGATTAGGGACCTATGCCAGAATCCTATTCATTGGGTCATGATTTGACTTCTCAGGTCAGAATTGGATTCTGGCCTACCTTCTAGTGGGTCTTCCCTGCATTTAATGGTCAAGTTAGATCTTTGAAAAATAGTTCTATTCCTTTGAAGTTGTGGTTTAGAAGGCGGTACTTACTAGACCTGCTGCCAGGCAAGTGGATCTTGTGGTGGCTTTCTGGACAAACTTAAATATGAAATGGATGTTTGTAGAAGCTCCATTCAGACAGACAAATGGAAAACACTGAGATGACGCATATATGATTTACCAGTCTCGGATGTTCCTTTCATTATTCATCCATAAAAAAGGGCCAAGATTTTAAAATCTGAGAACAAAAGTACAGTTTATGTGAGTATTTATTCATTTAGGATTTATACTGGACTCTTTTCAAAAGCACTGAAAGCTTCTTATATGGAAGGAAAAAGGTAGACAAGAAACCCTCTGTAGAGAACAGGGTGATAGATATAATTAGGCAGTTGGGAGGCACCACCCATCTTCCTGACTGAGTTGTGACTGTGTATCTGAAATCTTCAGCAACCAGGGGTCTATGCTATCTCAGCAGTTTTTAATCCATCAGCAGAGAGCATACAATTCCAAATGGATTTGGCACAAAGTAATATCAGGTACTATCTACTGGTGATTCTGTGGAAACAGATCAAATGTACTCTCACAGCCTGGAGACAGGATCTCAATAACCACAATATATATACCTTTAGGGAGTGCCTCTTTGTTGCTGGGCTTGTGTTTGGCATAGATATGGAAATGGCCAAGTCTTGGTCCATGCTTCAAGCAGCTCAATGTCTAGAGCAGCACAATCTAATGGAACTTTCTGTGATGACAGAAATGATCTTTGCTGGAACTCCTAAATGCATTAGCCACCAGTCCCATATGATGATGGAACAGTTGAAATGTGTCTAGTGTGACTAAGAAACTGAATTTTAATTTTTTAAATTAAATTTTATTGATTATACTATTACAGTTGTCCCAGTTTTTCCACTTTGCCCCCCTTCATGTGGGGCCTCTGTTCCCTCCAGCCATCACCCCCTTAGTTCATGCCCATAGGTCATGCATATAGGTTCTTTAGCTACTCCATTTCCTATACTGTACTTTATACCCCCATGGTTATTCTGTAACTACCTATTTGTACTTCTTAATTCCCTCATCTCTTCACCCATTCCCTCACACCCCCTACCATCTGGTAACCATCAAAATATTCTCTGTATTCATGATTCTGTCTCTGTTCTCATTTGCTTAGTTTTTTAGATTCAATTGTTGATAGATATGTATTTTTTTCTATTTTATTGTTCATAGTTTTTATCTTCTTTTTCTTAAATAAGTGCCTTTAATGTTTCATATAATAATGGTTTGGTGATGGTAAATTCCTTTAGTTTTTGCTTGTCTGGGAAGCTCTTTATCTGCCCTTCAATTCTAAATGATAGCTTTGCTGGGTAGAGCAATCTTGGCTTTAGGTCCCTGTTTTTCATCACTTTGAATATTTCTTGTTAATCCTTCTTGTCTATAAAGTTTCTTTGGAGAAATCAGCTGACAGTCTTATGGGAACTCCCCTGTAGGTAACTAACTGCTTTTCTCTTGCTGCTTGTAAGAATATCTCTTTATCTTTAACCTTTAGCATTTTAATTATAATCTGTTTTGGAGTGGGCCTCCTTGCAACCATCTTGTTTGGGACTCTCTGCTCCCTGGATTTGCATGCCTATTTTCCTTCACCAAATTAGGGAAGTTTTCTTTCATTATATTTTTTCAAATAGAATTCCAATTTCTTGCCCTTCCTCTTCTCCTTCTGACACCCCTATGATGCAAATGTTGGACCTCTTCAAGTTGTCCCAGAGACTGTTTACTATTCTGTTTTTGTTTGTTTGTTTGTTTCTTGGATTCTTTTTTCTTCTTGTTCTGACTGGTTCTTTTTGGCTTATGTTCCGTATCATTGATTTCATTCTTGACTTCATCCACTCTCCTTTGTTTCCCTGTAAATTGTTCTTTATTTCAATTAGTGTATCCTTTACTTCTTATTGGATTTGTTTTTCATGCTATTGATGTTCTCACTAAATTCCTTGAGCATCCTTGTAACCAGTGTTTTGAACTCTGTATCTGATAAATTGCTTATCTCCATTTCATCTAGAGTTTGATCTGTTCTTTCATTTGGGCCATGTTTCTTTGTCTCCTCATTTTGGCACCCTCCCTGTATTTGTTTCTGTGTGTTAGGTAGAGCTGCTTTGACTCCGTGACTTGGTAGTGTGACATAATACAGTAGGTGACCTGTAGGGTCCAGTAGCACAGCCTGCCCTATCACCCAAGCTGGATACTTGAGGTGTACCCTCCATGGGGCTGAGCACACCCTTCTCTTGTAGTTGAGCCTTGGTTATTGTTGGCAGATCGATGGGAGGTATTTACTCAGGCCAGTCAGCTGCAAATATTGGCTGTGACCACTGACCACCAAACTCTGCCCACTGTGGAGAATCAGCTGTGCAGGGGTAGGGTGGTGGTGCTTTGACATGGTCTGTAGTTATCTGCTTGGTGGGCTGGCGATGGGTTTTCCAGGTGATGCAGGCCAAGGTCAGCTCCAAACTGTGTTTTGTCTTGGGCCACTCTGCCTGAGCTATAAAGCAGTCTGAGATGGCTGCTGCTTATGCTGGGCTTGGAGATTCCCAGGCAAAACTGAGCTGTGAATCTAGGCTGGCTGCTGCTAGTGCCAGCCTGGGGCTCACTGGGACCAGCTGTTGCTTTTTTGATAGGATTTAGGAAGTTGTGGAGTCTGAGCCAAGACCAGCCATTCATATGGAAAAGCAGCTTGGGTGGGCCCATAAGTTGGGTGGGGCGGAGTCTCTGGAGATCTCCAAGGTGGGTCAGTGTTAGCCAGGTTCATGGAGTCTCAGATATGGGACCAGCTTGCTGGCTCTGTTCAGGGAGGGTTTAGAAAAGAGACAATGGCCTCTGCTTGCCTCGATGCCAGACACTTCAGTTTCTCTCTGTATACCACTGGTACCTTCCAAGCTCCTACACCAGTGCTAGAGCTCTGAGGAAGTGAGTCTGAGTGAGTCTGTGTGTGGGTTCTTTAAGGTGAAATGCTAGGGGCTCCAGCAGTTTCTTTTACCACCTCAATCCTCGATGGTTTTGCAGCCAGAAGTTATGGGGAATTATCTTCCTGGCATTGAAACCCTGGCCTGGAGACCTTGGTGTGGGGCTGAGACTCCTCATTCCTGAATTATTATCCACCACATGTGGGTGAGAAACCAGCCTATTCCACCTCTTCTCCCCTCTTACCAGTCTGGATGGATGTTATTTCTTTAATTCTGTAGTTGTCAGATTTCCATTCAACTCAATTTCTGAGAGTTTTGGGTGATTATTTTTCTGTATTTTAGTTGTAATTTTGATGTTGTTGTGCAAAGAGGCAATCCATGTCTGCCCATGCCACCATCTTGACAGGAAGTCTGAATTTTTAAGTTTTTATTGAATTTTCATTAGTTTCAATTTAAACAGCCACACGTGGCTAGTGGTTCTCATATTGGACAGGACAGGCCTAGAGATAGGATGAATATAAATACCAAATTGGAAGGGGCAAGCTTTCAGGGTAAACTAAGTAGAACAACTAGGAGAGCTGAGGATTGAGTGACTAATTAAAACCCAAATGAAAGAGGCTACTTAAGGGCAGCATCACTTGGGTGCTCTTGTTGATCGGACATTTCAATCAAGGTAGGTGCTGGGTTCTGTCAGTTTGGTTTATGGTGGAATTCTCTAACAATGGTCTGCTGTGCCTTGTTTTACAAACCTCATAAAAATGTGTCCTTAGCTTTAGACCCCAGTGATGGTGGGTCACATAGAAACATGAGGTCAAATTTGTGTTCCCTCTCCAAGGGACAAGATCCACTTTAGGAAAGACACAGGCTATTTGGGTATCTGTGGGTAGAACCAGCATTTTCCTTATTAAATGGATCTTCTCAAGGATATGCATAAGGCCCTGTGTAACATTTCCAAAGTTCTGTTCTATGAAAGGATGTTTTCAGACAGGTGAAATCAGTTCACAACATGCTTTTTACATCAAAACATGGGTGGCAAACACAAGGCCAGTGGGCTGAATCTGGCCCTCCACCTTGTTTTATCTGGCCTGGCACCTCATTTCTACCCAGCTTGCTTAACTGTTAAGGAGTAGTTACATTTATACAGTCCTAAAATTACATTTGGCCCTTTGAGGGCAACTGCAAGGCTGATGTGGCCCCCAGTGAAAAATGAGTTTGACACCCCTGCATTAAAATAAAAATTTTTGTGGCCCTCTGCAATGGAATAAAGTAACTTTTCTGCCAAATACATTAACACTGGTCCCCCAGATATACAGTGATTTGGAGGCCTGTAAATTGAGCCTACAGTGAATTAGCTGCTTTGTAATGTGTGCCTGGTGCTAGAGGGTGAATCAACATTGTTAATGGGGGATTTCTGTTTTCCCACACTCCACCTGAGTTGTTTAGTTACAGGTTGCATAGAAGAGGAATGAAATACTACCCTTCTTTAAACCACTTGAGGTATGGTATCTCTCACAAAAATATTTGTTCCCATCTTGATTTTAGTAGCTATACTTGGTCATAGGCTTAAAATAGTTCTCAAACTCAGGATTTATAGATTGAGATTGAATGGTTTTGTCCACAGATGATTTGAATGTATTGATTCCAAGGTCAACAATGGATTAATAAATACTGCAAAACTGTTATATTGTTTTTAACCCTTTACTTGATGATCTATAACAGAATATACCAGAAAACAGTAGAATTACTGAGGCTAAAAACATTACTTGTGCAAGATTTTTTTTGAAGAACCTATTCTTCCAATTCTTGCATGACAAAGAAAGAATAAAGGTGTTTTTTTGTTTGTTTGTTTGATTTTTCAGGAGGGAATCCAATCTCTATTGTTGGGGGTCCCATCCTGTGCCCCCCTACCTTTTACAACACCTACAAAAGCTATAAGCCTGAATGTCCTGGGGATCAGAGGCAGAGTGTTGGAACTCTGTGCTGTACCCTTTGGCCTGGGCAGTGCCTACAGGGAGGGTACATGGGGAAGGTAGGCCAGTAACTCCACTTGGAGAGGATGTGGCACTGGCTAGGATGTATGGGAGTTGAGGTGCCTGCTGACAACTCTCCTCAGGGACCCACTGGGGTGGCATCCAAGGATGGGTGACCAGCTTAAGGCATGGTACAGTGCATGTCCTTCTGCCAATGGCCATCACTCCTGTCACACTGCTCACTGCAAGGCCCCATTCCTTCACATCTGTGTCCTGGCTGTGTTTCAGCTCTTCCTCTCTATGTGTCAGCAGCCCTTCATCATTGCCATCATCTCAAGCCTGTGCTTCTCCCTAGGGCATGCCTGCCTCAGAAACTGTGTCCTCTTCAGGAGGTGGTGGCTAGCTGCTTCCACCACTGTTGCCACTGCCAATGTTGCCCTTCTTTTTGCCATCTGGGTTGGCCTTCTGCTCCTTGGCAGTTTGTTCCAAGTGGCCCAGCAGGGTGTCGATTGTTGGGCATAATTTGCATCAGCTTTGTCCTGATGGTCTGCAGCTCACTGCTCTTTAACTTGATCTTGGTTGAGCTGGTGGTGATGACTGTGGAACTGGCAAAGAGCTTGACAGGAATGGTGGTTTTGACACTTTGGACCAAAGGGATTGTGACCTGGGGTTGCTTCATGGGGACAGTCCTGGGTACAGGCACTGATGACAGGAAGCCCCAATAATTAAAGGGAGATGCTGCTCCCTTTAACCCCTTGGATCTAACGGGTTTGGGCTTTCCAGCCATTTTGATGTCTAGGGTCTGCCCGACCAATACCTGTCCATTTTCTCCCAACACAGCTGCCCAGGCATGGTGCTCACTGGAATACTGAACAAAAGCATAGCCCTTGTGTATGGGACAGGAGCCACATGACCATATTCGGAGAAGATAGTCTCTGCATCTGACTTCTTCACTATAACTGTGTTGAGGTTTCCAATGAAGACTCAAGAGTTGATGGACTTGTGGTCATTCTTGTTGGTTATGTTGCTTGTCTGGATCTTTAAGGACATGGTGGCCACTGAGGTTGAACTCAGTCAGCAATTTCCTCTTTAGGGTCACAGGGTCAGCCACCAGCTGCCTCTGGGAATAGGTATCACCCTTACAAAGAGGTCTAGAAGAAGCTGCATGCTGGGGAAGAAGGCAGTAGCCTCCACACTCAATGGTAGAAGGAAGGACAAGAATAAAGTTTTAAAGGAAGACCCAGTAGGGTGATAGGTTTATGATTATGGAAGGGTCAATACAGAACTTTTTGTTTTTAAGTATTACTTTTCTGAAGAACATTTTCTTTGCTTTTTTAAATATTTTATTCATTATTTTTAGAGAGAAGGATAGGGAGGGAGGAAAGAAACAGAGAGAAACACTAATGTATGGTTGCCTTTCACCTGCCCCCAGCTATGAACCTAGCTGGAGACCTGGCTTGCAACCTGGTTATGTGTTCTGTTATATATATATATATATATATATATATATATATATATATATATATATATATATATGTGGGCATGTTTTCTTATGCATTCGGCTACCCTATGTCTTTTGATTGGTACATTTAATCCATTTACAGTTCAGGTTATTATAGATTGATATTTATTCATTGTCATTTTCTCACTTTGTATCTGTATTCCTCTTTGGCTTTCTCTGTTTCTTCACTTTTTTTATTTATTGATTTATTTTTAAAGCAGACCCTTTGGCATTTCTTGCAATGCTAGTTTGGTAGAGAAGTATTCCTTTAGTCTTCTTTTGTCTGGAAAACTCATTATTTCTCCTTCCATGTTGACTGAGAGCCTTGCTGGGTAGAGTATTCTTGGTTCCAGGCCTTCGTTTACCATTACTTGAAATACTTTTTGTGATTTCTTTCTGGCCTGAATTGTTTTTGTTGAATATTTATTTGATAGCCTTATTGGAGCCCCCTCATATGCTATTTATCGTTTCTCTCTTGATGCTTTTAGGATTCTCTCTTTGTCTTTGAAATTTGCTATTTTAATAATAATGTGCCTTGGAGTTGGTCTGTTTGGGTTGATCTTCATTGGGACCCTCTTTGCTTCCTAAACTTGATTAATGTTTTCATTCGTCATGTTAGGGAAATTTTCTATCATGACTTTATTGACAGGTTTTCCATTCCTTTTTTCTCTTCTTCTGGTATCCCTATGAAACGGATGTTACATTTCATATTGTCCTGCAGCTCTCTTAAACCCTCTTCAATCTTGTTCAGCCTTTTTTCATTCTCTTGTACTGTCTTGGAACATTTGTCTACATTATCCTCCAACTTGCTGATCCAGTCCTCTGCTCCCTCTAGCCTACTGTTGATTCCTTCTTCAATTCAGAAATTGTATTCTTCATTCCCTCCTGGCTCTGACTGATAGTTTTAATGGCCTTTTTGATGGTGTTGTAGCTCTCAGTAAATTCCTTGCAAGTACCCTGGAGTTGTTTATAATTTTATTTGAGCTCACTGAGCTCAGTGAGCTTCTCTATCATCATTCTTTTGAATTCCTTTTCTGATATTCCAAGTGCCTCTGTTTCATTTGGTGGTCTTTCTGGGGATTCTTCCTTTCCTTTTGGTGATGGACTGATTCTTTTTTCCCCCCATTTTAGGTGTCTGTTGTTGCTTGTTTTTTGTTTTTATTGTTGTTGTTTTTTTCCTTGTATTTATCTCCTTTGCTTCCTTGCCTTTGTTGGGTACCCTTCTGTGTTAGGAGATTTGTGGAATTCAGTGTTGCATTCTCCCAAATTTTCTCCACTTGTTGCTCTTGGTGTGGCCTTTATTTGGGCTGTCTGGTTGTATTCTGTATTGGTTGTGTATATTGCTCCTTTCCTTGCAGTTGGCTGATTGCAAGACATTACTTTTGTCCTTTCTGATATACTGTTTTTGAACTGCTCCTAAAACAGAACCACCAGTCAAGGCAAAATAACCATACCTTCAGTGATATCTTTCTCTTTTACTTCCCCTTTTGACTGCCTATGAATGTAACTATATACCCAAACCCTCCAAGGTAACCCCCACTCTTAATCACACCCTCAGCTGCAATTGAACCAGTCTTGATAGGGATGTAGATATAGTAAGACTGTTGTATGAGGGGAAAAATGATTGAGTTTACTAAAGTATAAATAGTTTTGAAGTTCGCTGAGGAGTAGCAAATATAGCAGGGATGTGAGAGAGAAAACCAACTTTTCTATTCTATAGCAATGAGGAGAGGGAGAATCAAAAAGTGTCAAGTATGAGTGAACAGGGTAAGCCTATGTACATAGTTGCCACATCTGCCTCCCTGTTCACCCTTAGTGATCCCTGATTGGTCCAGGTGGAGCCAGGACCTGTGGGCTTTTAGCAGAAAAAAAAGATAATAATAATAAGAAGAAATGGTTTAGATAGCTGTTCATTCTTAATGATCCCTGATTGGTCCGGATGGAGCCAGGACCTATGGGCTTTTAGCACCAAAATAAATAAATAAATAGAGAGAGAGAGCGAGCGAGAGAGAGAGAGAGAGAAGAAAAAAGGGTTTAGGTGGCTGTTCACCCTTAATGTTCCTTGATTGTTCCAGGTGGAGCTGGGAACTGTGGGCCTATAGCAGAGAAAAGAAAAAAAAAAAAATTTAAAAAGAAAAAAAGAAAAAAAAATGGAAAAAATAAAAACAAAAAGAAAAATAATAATAATAAAGAAACGGTTTAGGTAGCTGTTCACCCTTTATGTTCTCTGATTGGTCCAGGTGGAGCCAGGACATGTGGACTTTAGCAGGAAAAAAGAAAAGAATAAAGAATGGATTTTGGTGGTTGGGGAGGGTAGAAATACTTAGATTGAGGACTGGGAATGTGTTGTAGCCAGAGTGTGAGTAGACTTTAAATCAAGAGTAGGGGGAGGGTGTTGGCTATTTAGATGGATTGAGATAAGGGAGGATTAAAAATATGTGAGCTGTGATACAATATGGTTTAAACAGTATTTACTTAAAATGCACTAATTGTGAGGCTTGGAAGTAACTTTTGAAAAGAATATGTTAGGGGTTAATAGTTCATGTAGCTCTCAGTGTAACTCAGATGCTTGAGATTAGCAGGGATCCATTTCCTGAGTCTGGCTCTTTTTCTTGGTCAGGTCTCTACAGTCTACCGCCCAGCTAGTCTTGCTGTGGCAGGGCCTATGATTGTCACAGTCAGGGCTGATTCTGAGTGTCAGCCCCCAGTAGCCTAGCTGGGTTTCAGGGCTGCTGGTGGTCTGCGGCCCTACTTTTCTTCTGTTTGAAGTCCAGCAGGGTGCTTCTGTGATGTCTATAGCTGCTTCTCCCCTTCCAGCTCCTGGAGGAGGTTCCTGCCTGCAAGGGACATCTGTCACCCCTGCAGGGCAGCCTGCAACCTCGCTGCCTCCTGTGATGACTGGCCCTGCCCTTGCAGCTCCTGGAGGAGGCAGCCCCTGTCTGCCAACAGTGCTCGGGGTCTGCCAACACTGGCCAGCTCCCCTGGGTGAGGGCCAGTCCTCCAGGCAGACCAGCTCTCCGAGTTCTTAATGCTGCCTCTGTGATGTGCGCCCCGCTTCCCAGAGCGTCTGCAGTGCGGCCTTTGTCACCTGCAATGGGCGGGTCAGTTGCCCCAGCTACAAGTTCCTGACTAGCAGTTTGGAGTTTCTGTGTGAATCTGAGGACCAGTGTGGGTGCTTGGGGCTGTTCCTCCCCCCTCACAGGGGCTTCCAGCCTCTGTTTCCCCTGTGGCCCAGCAGCACAGTTTTTCGGCTCTCTCACCACCCCGGTCGGTGCACTTCCCTGCTTCCTGCTCCCTGCTCCTGCTCCCTGCAGGACTCTTTTCCTTTGCCTCTGTCCCAGTGAGGAGCTTCTTCTCTCTGTTGCCGGAGTAAGGCTCTCACACAGTCCCTTCCCAGCAGGAGTTCAGTTCCTCGTTCCCTCCTGTGTTGGCCCTCACTGCCCATACTTCACTGCTCAGATTTCTAATTGCCAGGGAGCCTGGATCTGTCTTCAGTTAAAGACACCCCTCTGGGTAGAGCCGCCATTTCCCAGAGCCAACCTTGGCCTGCTGGCAGGTTTGGAACTGTCTCACCTGCTCTCCTGTAGGTCTCTGCTGCCTCTGGGCTGTGCTCCCCTGAGTCCAGATGCTGACTGCTCCAACTCTTAGGGACCTGCAGACCTCTCATGCTCCCTATCCTATCCTCCAGCTGTTCTGGTACTGGAGAATTCCATCATCACTGCTCTCTACTGTGTCGCCACCTTTGATCCTATATATAATTTTTTTTAAGCTCAACATAATTTGTACTGAGTTCTCCAACTCCATCCCATTATCTCATGTGTCATTCTGGTTTTTTCTTATCTGTAATGTTCCCCTCCAACTGTGAGAATCCTGGCTTCTACAATCTACCATTCATTTATTTACTTAATTCCAGTGCACATACATAGTTGTTTGCTTGAGACTTGGTAATGTATATACCCCTGCGGGAAACTACATGATCATTTTGAGGGAAGGGAATGATAGCTGTTAAGTTCCATGGTAAGCATGGTTGGGAAGATGGGTCCACTTATGAAGAAGATTCTATTGTATAAAGGTTTTCCCCAGAGCCTTTTCAGTTATTTGTAATCAGAGCCAATAGTTTAGGGGTAAAGTGGATGCTGTGGTTGAGGGGGGGAGTACCCTGAATTGACAAGATGTAGAACAGTCTTTGTGAAACCTGGGGTGGTGGAAAGAAGTTAGCCCATTATCATTGGAGCTTTGGGTTCCAATATTCCTTGTTGGAAATGTTATATATAACATACAGAAAGACTTTTGTAATATTGTACTTTATATTCCATACAGTTGAGCCTTTAAACTTCTAGTGGACTGAAGGATGTGTGCTTTTGTGTGTGTGTGGGGGGGGGATAAGTTGTTTGTGGAAGGATATCAACTCAATATACAGTATATTTGAGAGGCTTCAACTAATTTCTTTTAGTGGTGTTACCTTCATGATACTATCCAAAGGGAAATGACCATTAGAAGAGAACATTTTTGTATTATTTTATTTCATGCAAAGATAGTCAAATTAAGTTGTTTTTTTTTTTTTTTTTTTTTTTAGGATATGGGGACTTTGATTTCAACCAAGAGGATGCTTTGAAGGAAACTTCGTCAGTAAAGCGTGAGTAGTAAATTAAAGAAACTATTAAATTAATAAATAGCAATTAATATGCACCACCCACTCAGAATACATACTCAAGGAAAACAACAGATGACCTGTATTTCATTTAATCAGGTAAAATATAGTTATCATAAATTATGTTATTTAAAAGAAAACCTAAATATTTAAAATTCTTTGTTTCTTTTATAGAGACTGCCAAGCAATAGGTTATAACTGATACAGCATTTTCTCTGGCTCCAATCATAGCATGTACTAGTATAACATGCCAGCAGTGGCCTCCAAGAACTGTCTTTCCCTAGCTCAGAAAAAGGTACTTTAAAGTTAATAAAGGATTTATTTCCCCTTTTATATTTTTAAAAATAATAATGGCTTTACTTAAAATGGTATTTACATGTAATCTTTCAAATGCTAAGCTTTATTATCAGTTTTTTAAAAAAATTAAATACTTAAATCATTTTTAAAAATGTATAAAGGCTTAGGAAGTGAAACTGAGATTTTACTTGACCCCATTCCCATCCTACTAAAACCCACTCCCATCCCAAGAAGGAATTGCTGATTTCCTTTCTATGCTGGTATGTATATGTATACATATAGTTTTTGGGTTTTTGTTTTACATAATATGTGTAGGGCTTTTTTTTTATTTCATTATATGGACATTATTTCACAACTTGTTTTTTAATTAATATGTATTAAAGACTTAAGTGAATATATCTATCTGTATTAGTTTCCTAAGACTGCCATAACAATGTACCACAAACGGAATGACTTAAAACCCCAGAAATTCATTCTGTCAAAGTTCTGGAGGCCAGACATCCAAAAATCAAGGTATTGGTAGGAGCACACTATTTATGAAGGCTAAAGGGGGAGAGTGTGGTCTCTTCCAGATTCTGGTTGTGATGGCAGCCCTTGGTGTTCCCTAGTTTACCACTGTGGCACTCCAGTTTTTTTCCTTTGTGTGCCTTTTTCTCTTCTGCTTCTTGGAAGGCCACATTATTGTTGGATTTAGAACTCACCTGGGTAATCTTGAGTGGTCTCATCTCAAGATCCTTAGTTATTGGGTTGGCCAAAAAGTCTGTATATTTTTTTCATAAAATAAAACACACATTTTGTTCATTTTCACCAATAACTTAATTGATTTGGATATTTTTAGTATGTTGGTTATCTTCCATATAGTATAGCACTGATTGTTCTCAATTAATATCTCAACTTGATTGCTATCAACTTCAGTGGTCTACCCAACAATGGGGCATCATCCAGTGAGAAATCTCTAGCAAGAAACTTTCCAAACCACTTGTGACATTCAATCAGTCATAGTACCTTTTCCATACACTGCACAAATCTTTTTTTGCAGGACTTCTGGCCAAGATAGAGATGTGGGTAGACACCCTTTGCCTCCTCCCACAACCATAATAAGGATTACATCTACCTCATAACAAAAAATAATCAGAACTACCAGAAGAACGAACTTCATGAAAGTCCAACAAAGATATAAAGAAGTAATATTCATCCAGATGGTAGAAGGGGCAGAGACAGGGAGCCAAGGCGGAGAGGATGCAGTGTGGTGGTGGTGGTGGTGGTAGCAGCAAGGCAGTGACTGTGTTAGGCTGGCTGGAAGTATAGTCACACATTACAAAAGCTGTGAGGGACACCTGGGGAGTGATCCCAGTTCCAGACCAGACCATGCAGCTCATGGTTCAAGCTCTGAGAAAATAAAGCCTCATTTTGTCTGGCTATGAAAACCAGTGGGGGTTGTGGTGGTGGAAGAAACTGCCCATCTCTCAGGAGAGTCTGTTTAGAGGGTCCCCATGGTCCTAGAACCTATGTAAACCCTCCCACTCTGGGAACCATCACCAGGAAAACAACTAGAGGGGCACAAGTCATGCACAGAAAGTTGGTTAAGTGACTGGAAATGGGGCAGTTGCTGAGCAAACAGCATTGTTCCTTCTCTGAGCTCTCTCCCACATATAGTGCCACAAGGCTGTGAAACCAGTTGCCCACAACTGACAAGTATCTAAGATTCCACCACTTACAACATAACATGTGTGACAGCTCTACTTAAGATATCAAGGCAAACACAGGAGGCTGTCAAGTTGAGGAAATAGAGAAGTATGGCCCAAAAGAGGGAATAAATCAAGGCTACAGAGGGCCTTGAAGAGATGGCTACCTTAACAGATGAAGAGTTCAAAAGACTAGTGATAACAATGTCCACATATATGATTGCATATGATAAATGCATAAGGGAAGAAGTGAAGGCTATACTAAATGAAATGAAGAAAAATCCACATGAAACAAATGGTAAAGGGAAGGAAGCTGAGGTTCAGATCAATGATTTGGAACCTAAGGGAGAAATAAACAGTCAACCAGTACAGAACAAAGAAACAAGAATTGAAAAAAAGAGGAGAGGCTTAGGAACCTCTGAGACAACTTGAAATATGCCAACATCCAAATCATTGGGTTGTTAGAAGAAGAGGAAGTGCAAGAAATCAAAAACTTGTGTGAAAAAATAAAGAAGGAAAACTTCACAAATTCAGCAAAGGAATTAGACATGTAAGTCTAGGAAGCAGAGTCCCAAACAAGCTAGACCTCAAGAGGACCACACCAAGACACACCATAACTAAAAGGTTAAAGGTTAAAGATAAAGAGAGAATCTTAAAAGCAGCAAGAGAAAAGAAGAGTTACTCACCAAGAGGTCCCTATAAGACTGTCAGCTGATTTCTCAAAAGAAACTTGGCAGGTAAGAAGTGACTGGCAAGAAATATTCAAAGTGATGAAAAGCAAGGATCTGTAACCAAGATTGTTCTGTCCAGTAAAGCTATCATTTAGAAGGGAAGGGCAGATAAAGTGCTTTCCAGACAAAGTAGAGCTAAAGGAGTTCCTCATCACCAAGCCCTTATTATATGAAATATTAAAGGGATACATTTAAGAAAAAGAAGAGGATCAAACTATGAAGAGTAAAATGACAGCAAGCTCACAACCATCAACAAATGAATCTAAAAAAAATAAGCAAACTAGAACAGGAACAGAACCATAGATGTGGAGATCATATGAAGGGAGGGGGAAGAGAGAGAATGAGGGAAAAGGTACAGGGATCGAGAAGCATAACTTGTAGGAACAAAATAGACAGGGGTATGTTAACAATAGTATAGGAAAGGGTGAAGCCAAAGGACCTACATGCACAACTCATGGACATGGACTAAGGAGGGAGGGATTGCTGGAGGTTAGGAGGGTGTACTGGGCTGAAGGAGACAAAGAAAAAAATGGGACAACTCTAACAGCATAATCAATAAAATATACTTTTTAAAAATTTTATTAAAAACTGTAAGTTGGCTCGTGATATGTTTTCCAAAACACAGCTTTTGTTAACAACCTACACTAAATCAGATATATCTTTCTCTATAAACCTTTTGCATGCTTGTTAAAATTTGGGTCACCTAAATAAGCATAACAGCATAATTGTAATCCAATAAATTTCCCCTTGAAAAAAATATTTCCATCTTTGAAAAATAACACAAAAATGTTCTAAATAATGCTGAAATATAAGAATTTGAATTTTAAAGGCACTTATTCCATTGAAAAGATACTCCTGTTTTAATGCACCAATGAAAACACATAGGGTAGCTGAATGGATAAGAAAATATGCCTGATATATACAGTCTCCAGAAGACCCACCTCAGAACAAGAGACTGACACAGACTGAAAGTGAAGGGATAGAAAAATATATGTTAAACAAGTGGACATGAAAAAAAGGCTGGGGTAGCAATACTTATATCAGACAAAAGAGATTTTACAATAAAAGCCATAAAAAGAAGACAAAAAAGGGTATTTCATAATACTTAGGGGAACAATGCATTCAGAAGATATAACATGTGTAAACATGTTATATATGTTTACATATATACATGTTTGGGTAAACATATATGTACCCAAATGTATAAGGAAAATCTTGGAGGACTTCAAGAAGGACATCGACCGTAGCACATTCATAGTAGGGGAATTTAATTCCCCATTATCAACAATGGGCAGATCTTCCAGGCAAAAAAAAAAAAACACTGAAGATATTGTAGCATTGAACAACATTCTAGATGAAATGGACTTAACTGACATATACAGAACTTTTTACCCCAAAGAAGTAAAATGCACATTCTTTTCAAATGCACATAGGACATTCTCAAAGATAGATCACATGGTAGGACATAAGACAAAAACTTCCACAAATTCAAGAAAGTTGAAATCATACTGAGCCTCTTCTCAGATCACAATGGCTTAAAACAAGAAACCAACCTCAAGGAAAATATCCAAAACATCCTAATTCATGGAGACTGAATAACATGATATTAAGTAATGAATGTGTTATCCATGAGCTCAAGGAAGAGATCAAAAAGTTTCTGGAAACAAATGAAAATGAATACACAACAGCCCAAAACCTGTGGAACACAGCATAGGCAGTCCTCAAACAGAAGTTCATAGCAATACAGGCCTACCTAAAAAGGATAGCAGAAGCTCATACAAAGAACCTAACCGTAAAACTACAGGAACTAGAGGAATAACAACAAACAAAGCCCAGAGCAAACAGAAGGCAGGAAATAAGATCAAAGCAGAATTAAATGACATAGACACTAAAAATACAATTCAAAGGATCAATAAATCCAGAAGCTGGTTCTTTGAAAAGATAAACAAAATTGACAAGCCTTTAACCAGACTTACCAAGAAAACAAGAAAGAGAACCCAAATAAACAAAATCAGAAATGAAAGAGGAGAAATCACAACTGATACTTCAAAAATAAAAAGGATTGTAAGAAATTACTACATACAATTATATGCCAAGAAATTTGACAACCTGGGTGAAATGGACATATTTCCGGAAACATATAATCTACCAAGACTGAGTGAAGACAAAGCAGAAAGCCTGATCAGACAAATAACCGCTAGGGAAATTGAAGCATTAATCAGAAAACTCCCAGTGCAAAAGACCCCCAAACCAGATTGTTATACAGACGAATTTTCCCAAACATTTAAGGAAGAACTAATCTCTATCCCTCTCAAGCAATTCCAAAAATTCCAAGAAGAGGGAAGGCTCCCAATCTCTTTCTATGAGGCCAATATTATTCTAAACTCAAAACCAAGTCAAGACACAACATAGAAAACTACAGACCAATATCTCTGATGAACATAGATGCTATAATTCTCAACAAAATATTGGTAAACCGGGTCCAGCAATACATTAAAAAGATCATATACCGTGATGAAATGGGATTCATCCCAGGGATACAAGGATGGCACAACATTTGCAAATCAATAAACGTAACACATTACATTAACAAAATGAAAAGCAAAAAACATATGACCATATCAATAAATATTGAAAAAGCATTTGATAAAGTACAGCATCCACTTATGATAAAAATCCTCAGCAAAATGGTAATAAAGGGAGCATACCTCAACATAATAAAGGCCATATATGAGAAACCTGCAACCAACATAATATTCAATGAACAAAAACTAAAAACTTTCCCCCTAAGATCAGGAACAAGATTAGTCTATCCACTCTCACCACTTCTACTCAACATCATTTTGGAAGTTCTATCCATAGTGATCAGAAATGAAAATGAAATCAAAGGCATTGAACTTTGAAAGCAGGAAGTAAAACTGTCATTATTTGCAGGTGACATGATAGTGTACATAGAAAACCTGATATACTCCACCAGAAACCTGCTTGACCTAATAAGCAAATTTAACAAAATAGCTGGACACAAACTCAATATCTGGAAATCAAAGGTATTTTTACATACTAACAATGAAACACCAGAGATAGAAGCTAGAAAACAAATGCCATTTACCATAGCAACAAGAAAAATAAAGTACTTAGGAATAAACTTAACCAAGGAGATAAAAGACCTGTACTTGGAAAACTACAGAACACTGAAGAAAAACTTAAGGAAGGTACAAATAAATGGAAGCATATACCATGCTCATGGATGGGAAGAATTAACATCATTAAAATGTCCATTGCCCAAAGCAATTTACAGATTCAATGAAACCCCTATTAAAATAGCAATGACAGGCCCTGGCTGGTAGCACAGTGGGTAAGGTGCCAGCCTGCATACCCAAAGGTTGCAGGTTCGACTCCCCAGCCAGGGCACATTAACAGGTTGCAAACCAGGTCTCCAGTCAGGTCTGTGGCTGGAGGCAGGTGAAAAGCAACCATACATTGAAAAAAAAAAAAATAGCAATGACATAT
The DNA here is from genome assembly GCA_004026585.1 of Noctilio leporinus. NCBI lineage: Eukaryota > Metazoa > Chordata > Mammalia > Chiroptera > Noctilionidae > Noctilio > Noctilio leporinus. The sequence goes on along the minus strand of PVIW01003067.1, from coordinate 87,615 downwards.
TCACAGATCTAGAACAAATATTTCAAAAATTTATATGGAGCCAAAAATAACCATGAATAGCTGCAGCAATCTTGAGAAAGAAGTACAAAGTAGGATGAATCACAATACTGGATATCAAAGCACACTACAAGGCTACTGTAATCAAAACAGTCTGGTACTGGCATAAGAATAAATATATAGATCAATGGAACAGAATAGAGAGTCCAGAAATAAACCCAGGACTGCAGATCAGTGATGCCAGGCTCAGGAGTCCCCTGCTGGGTGCATATCCACAGGGGAAGGCTAAAAGCTCTGAAAGGGCCCTTTCTACCAGACACTATGAGCTACACAGTACCTTGAGCTCTAATCTACTGAAACCAGCAGATAAGAGATTAGAGAGACAGGCGCAACAAGGGGTGTTCACAAACCAGCCCAGCCCAGCCTCTATGCCTAGACAGAGCTGCTGTCTGCACCAAGCAGGAAAGAGTTGCCCCTTTTATACAGATTGGCCTCTCATGGAAAATGGACAGCTAATTAACTCACCATATGTATGACAGAAACCATACGTCATCGAAAGCACCATGGACACAGCAAGTCGCATGGCGAGAGGGCAGGAAAATACTACCACCATCTTCCCTGAAAACTGAACAGTGCCCCCCAGGGCCCATGCAGGATTCCCACCTTCCTGATAGCACCAGAGACTCCCTTTGGAGACAGGTGGAGAAGGTACTAGCAGCCTTTTTCGGGCATTAAATGAACCACTCTTAGAACCTGGGCTGATGGAAAGCCAGCAGGGCAGAACAGTGGGAAACAGCCGAATCTGAAGGAGAGAGCTACAGACTGTGGATCATTTGTGGCTGCCTAGGGCCAGACTAGAACACCATCTGATATTACCAGGGGCAGATCCAGAAAGAGAAGACAGTAGTAAGTGCTGGATTCTAAGGAGATGCATTCCACCATGATCTTCTTCATTATTTGCCTTATTTTCTCTCCTGCATAGCTTTATTTTTAAAAAGATTTTATTATTTTCAGAGAGAAGGGTAGGAAGGGAGGAAGAAAGGGAAAGAAGCACCAATGTATGGTTGCCCTTCACCTGTCTCCAGCTAAGGACCCAGCTGGAGACCTGGCTTGCAACCTGGTTACATACCCTGACTGGGGAACCAAACCAGTGACTTTTGGGTCCTCAGGCTGGTGTCAATCCACTGAGCCACCAGCCAGGTCCCTGCATAGCTTTTTAACATTAATTTCTTTTCCTTCAAGTGTGTGCCTATTATTGCACTAGTATTTTTTAAATTTTTAGTTTATTTCAAATCTCATGTTTTACTGCTCCCTTCCCTTACTCCATTTTACCTTCTTCCCTCTTCTTATTTTTGTTTTAATTTTTAATTCTTTCTCTGGCTTCAACTTGTTTCTATTACACACTCTTACTATATCTCCACTCTCCAGCCTCTCCAAATCATTTTTCATGTCATTAATCATCTCACATTCTTTTTCCTGTTCTTAAAATACCCTTATTCTCTCTCCACCTTTATATTTCTCCACTCATAGGTTTTTTATATGATGACTATTGTTGCATTTATTCTATTTTATTCCTAGCCCTTCACTATTTTTGCATTTCAAATCTCAAGTTTTAACAGTCCCCTCTCCTACTCTATTTTTGCTGCCTCCTGCCCTTTTCTCTCTCTCTATCTCTCTCTCTTTTTTTTTTTTTTCATTTTCATTTTCCTCATCTTAGCCTGGTTTTCATTCCTCACTCTTAGTATTTCTGCTCCCTCTAACCTCTCAAAATAACTTTTCTTTCCTCTAGACATCTCAGAAACATCTCTTTTGCTTTATTTTTTCCTTCTTATTCCCATTCCGTCAGTGTTAATCTTTATTTATTTGTTGTTGATGTTACTGAAGTGATTTTTTCTTCAATTTGTTTCCTAATGTTTTCACCACTAAAAATGGCTTTAAATCTCATACTATACTCTTCTCTTTTCTTATTCCATTTTGCTTCCTTTCTCCCTATTTTATTAATGGTATATATTCTATTTTCTTTCTGTTTTTCAACTTGTATCTATTTCCTACTCTTATTATTTCTCAAAATCACTTTCATGTATGAAACTCATATGGAAAGATGACTAACATGTTACTCATCTCATTTTTTTTTAATTTTATTGTTGTTGTATTACATTCATCACCTTTTTGCTCCCCTCTGTCCACCTCCCCAATAACCCATTTCCTCCAAAGTCAATCCCACCTGTTGTCTATGTCCATGGTTCCATTATACTAGGTTCTTGTCTAAACTGCTCCCCTTTCTTGCCTCTGCCTCCCCACTCCCCCCATCCCCTTTCCCCTTGACCACTGAAGGCCTATTACTGTATTCATATATTTGGTTCTGTTTTGCTTGTTGTTAGTTTTGCTCATTATTGTCCCGTAATGGGTGAAATCACATGGCTTTTGTTCTTCACTAACTGGCTTATTTCACTAAGCATAAAACTCTCCAGTTCCATCCATGTTGTTGCAAAGGGTACAAGTTCCTTCTTTCTTTCTGCTATATAGTATTCCATTGTGTAAATGTACCAAAGTATTTTGATCCAATCATACACTGATGGGCACTAAGGTTGTTTTCAGCACTTGGCTATTGTAAATAGTGCTGCTATGAACATAGGTGTACATAGGTTCTTATGAATTGGTGTTTCAGGATTCTTTGGGTATAGTCCGAGTAGTGGAATCACTGGATCAAAAGGCAGTTCCCATTTTAGTTTTTTAAGGAATCCCCATACTGTTTTCCACAGTGGATGCACCAGAATACATTCCCACCAACAGAGCACGAGGTTTCCCTTTGTCCCACATCCTCGCCAACACTTTTTGTTTGTTGATTTGTTGATGATTGCCATTCTGACAGGTGTGAGGTGGTATCTTATTGTGGTTATAATTTGCATCTCTCTGATGACTAATGATATTGAACATTCTTTTATATGCCTCTGGGCTCTTTGTATATCTTCCTCAATGAGTTGTCTGTTCAGGTCCTTTGCTCATTTTTTGATTGGGCTGAATGTCTCCCTGGTGTTGAGTTGCATTAGTTCTTTTATATTTTGGAGATCAGACCCTTGTCTGAGGTATCATTGGCAATTATGTTTTCTTATACAGTTGGTTCCCTTTGAATTATGCTGATATTTTCTTTAGCTGAACAGAAACTTTTCAATTTGATATAGTCCCATTTGTTGATTCGTTCTTTGATTTCCTTTGCCCTTGGTGAAGTATCAGTAAACATATTTCTGCGTAGGATATCCAAAAAGTTTACTGCCTGTATTTTTCTCCAGGACCTGTATGGTGGCACTGCTTATGTTTAAATCCTTTATCCATCTTGAGTTTATTTTGGTGTATGGTGTATGTTGGTGTTCTAGTTTTATTTTTTTGCATGTTGCTGTCCAGTTCTCCCAACACCATTTGTTGAAGAGACTGTTTTAAGTCCATTTGGTGTTCCTTCCCCCTTTGTCAAATATTAGTTGACCATAGAGTCCTGGGTTTATTTCTGGGCACTCTATTCTGTTTCATTGATCTATATGTCTTTTCTTATGCCAGTACCATGCTGTTTTGATGACAGTAGCCTTGTGGTATTGTTTGAAGTCCGGTATTGTGATTCCTCCTACCTTGTTCTTCTTTCTCAAGATTGTGGTGGCTATTCGTGGGCGTTTTAGGCTCCATATAAATTTTTGATATATTTTTTCTATTTCTGTGAAGTCTGTCATTGGAATTTTAATTGGGATTGCATTGAATCTGTAGATTGCTTTGGGTAGTATGGACATTTTAATGATGTTAATTCTTCCCATCCACGAACATGGTATATGCTTGCATTTATTTGTGTTTTCCTTGATTTCTTTCTTCATTGTTTTACTGTTTTCTGAGTACAGGTCTTTTACCTCCTTAGTTAAGTTGATTTCTAGGTACTTTATTTGTCTTGTTGCTATGGTAAATGGGATTTGTTTTTTCGCTTCTATTTCTGTTGTTTCATTATTGGTATACAAAAATGCTTTTGATTTCTGGATATTGACTTTATACCCAGCTATTTTGCCAAATTTGCTTATTAGGTTGAGTAAGTTTTTGGTGGAGCCCATCGGGTTTTGTATGTACACTATCATATCATCTGCAAATAATGACAGTTTGACTTCCTCCTTTCCAATTTGGATACCTTTGATTCCTTTTTCTTCTCTGATGGCTATAACTAGAACTTCCAAGACAATGTTGAATGGAAGTGGAGAAAGTGGACAGCCTTGCCTCATTCCTGATATTAGGGGGAAAGCTTTCAGTTTTTGTCCATTCAGTATAATGTTGGCTTCATGTTTCTCATAGATGGCCTTTATGATGTTGAGGTATGCTCCCTCTATTTCCATTTTGCTGAGGGTTTTTATCATAAATGTTGCTGCACTTTATCAAATGCTTTTTTAGCATCTATTGATATGATTATATGGTTTTTATCTTTCAATTTGTTAATGTAGTGTATTACATTTATTTATTTACGAATGTTGTACCATCCTTGCATCCCTGGGATGAAGCCCACTTGATCATGGTGTATGATCTTTGTAATATACTGCTGAATCTGATTGGCCAATATTTTGTTGAGAATTTTAGCATCTATGGTCATCAGAGATATTGGCCTGTAGCTTTCTTTCTTATTTGTATCTTACCCTGGTTTTGGGATTAGAATAATATTGGCCTCATAGAAAGAGTTTGGGAGTCTTCCCTCTTCCTGAATTTTTGAGTATAGTTTGAGGAGGATAGGAGTTAGTTCTTCTTTAAATGTTTGGTAAAATTTACCTGTGTAGCCATCTGGTCCAGGGCTTTTGTGCTTTGGGAGATTTTCAATTACTTGTTTAATTTCATTAGTTGTTATTCGCCCAAGGTAGGTAGGTGCCACTGTATTTTAGTGCATGGTCCCTTTAAGAATTCAGTCCCTCTGTCAAGCCTCTAAGCCTGGTGGCTTTTTGCTTTTCACAGCTGGGTGCTGTTTTACTCTCAGCTTTGTTGCTGTAGGCTAGGGAGCCCAGTTGGGGTTTAGATCCCACCCTTCTTAGGGGGAACCCTGGCTGCTGAAATGTTTCTCCTTCCCTTCAGCTGCCGCCAGTGGGAACCCTGCCAGCCCTCTCACATCTCCACATTTCCTACTGGTCATGTTGTGATGAATCGGCTCTTCTGTTCTGTCCCTGGTAATAAGACTTTTCTCCAATTGGTGTTCTGTTGGTTATTCTGGATTATTTCCCCCAATTAAGTTGTAATTCCAGTTTGGTGTTGGGAAGGGATTAGTGTAGCTCCACTTCCTCCTCTGCCATCTTTGTTCTCTTATCTATCAGGATTCTTTTCAATTCCATGCCTAATAGTTTGCTTGCCTCTATTTAGCAGTCTTTCTGGGCATTCCCCCTTTCCTTTCAGTGATGGACTGTTTCCTTTTTTCCCCCATTTTAGGTGACTCTTATTTGTTTTTGCTTCTTAGATTGGTCTCTAATGTGGGTTTTTGAGGTGACAGAAGTGTTCTAAAATTGAATGCAGTGATGGTTGCAAACCAAATTTGTGTATACAGGGTGCAGGTGATAAAGTGGCAATAACTTTGCATCTCCTTATTTCACGTGCTTCTTACTAATTTTGAAAAACTGTTTCTAAGGTTATGATTTAACATCATTGTTTCAGATATAAAGTATTAAGCTCTGAGAGCAACCGTCATGTCGAAGGAATACGATGTTACAGCAACCATAATTTCTGGACTGCGTGAAGGGCAAACTACTAAGGAAATTGTGGACTTCAATAACAATCCTTTACATACAGTTCACAATGTAAAGAAGGTGTATGATATTGATCCTGATTTCACCACACCAACAAGGAAAATGCATAAGGTATGGAAGTATTGCACAAGTCCAGATATTGTACACAGAATGCAGGAGATCATCAATGAAGACCCAAGAAAGTTAATGCACTCCATAGCAAGAGAACTGCAGATGTTGGATGCAACAGTTTACAAGATTATTGCTGAAGATATCAGATACAGGTTGTATGTTCTTAGAAGAGGCCAGTTCATGACACAGCAGACAAAGGAAAGGTGCTTTGGAAAAGCAAGGAAACTGCTAACAAAGTTGAACAATCCCAAAGGAAAAAAACCCTCTGATTTTCTTCTACAATGAAAATAATTTTCAGCAAACCAAATAGTCAACAGAACAAACAACAGGTGGTTCTGTGAGAATCTTAATGAAGTCCCAATTGTTATGAAAATGAAATTCCCTGCTACAGTGATGGTGTTAGGTGTCATCAGCAATGAAGGAGATATAACGACCCTGTCTTTTTTTCCCACAAGGCATGAAAGTGACTGCTGATGTTTACCTCTATGTTTTGAGAGAATTAGTTGTACCATGGATGAAGCAAGTCACAAATGGATGTTATTTTATCTTCCAACATGATGGTGCACCACCAAATAACGCCAAATAGTTACAAGAATGTCTCAATGTCAATGTTCCTCAATTCTGGTCAAAGGAAATCTGGCGGCCTAGTTCACCAGATGCTAATCCTTTAGACTATGATGTATGCAGCATTTGTGAGAGAAAAGTTAATAAACAACCTAATTCCAATAAACAGGCTGTTAAAGGTAAGATTGAAAACAAGATGATGTGCATGGATAAAGAAAAATGAATCAAAGCATGCTCAACATGCTGAAGTTTAACTGAACCTATTATTGCATCAAATGGAGGCTTTTTTGAACAATTTAAAAAACAATGAGTATACTTACCTATAAGAATAAATTTATTTCAAAATATAACACTTTTGTGGTATGTTGTTTATTTTACTAAAATTTTGCCAATTTATTGCATGTACCTTGTATACTAAAAACCACTGAATTGTACACTTTGAATGGATAAATTGGATGGCATGTGAATTATATGTCAATAAAACAATTTTAAAAAATACTCCAGGAGTGTTCTCTTACATTGGGATAAAGTGTCACTGTACTTTATGAGACTAGGTGATCCATCCCCTGCCAACTTCTATGTCTTTTACCTTACATTCTCCATATTTCTAGCCACTTGGGCTACCTTCCAAGTCCTAGAGCCAACCCAGTTCTTCTCTGCCATAGGGTTCTTACACCTAATCCCTTAGCTTTGATGGTCCTTTCCCAGCTCAATGTATGTCAACTTTCATCACAGAGTCCTTTATCACTTTATGTAGTTACCCCTTACCACATCCTTTGGGCCTTTCTGTCCAAAATAGAGCACCCTCCTCTATTTACTCCAGAGTAAATATATATTTCCATTCCTTCATTCTCAATCTGTATCGATCTTTTGTTCTGAGGTGGGTCTCTTGAAGACAGCATATGTGTGGGTCATGTTGTCTTATCCATTCGGCTACCCTATGTCTTTTGATTGGTGCATTTAATCCTTTTATTTTTATTTTTTAAATTTTATTGTTGTTGTATTACATACATCCCCTTTTTGATCCTTTTACATTTAAGGTTATTATTGATTGATACTTATTCATTGCCATTTTCTCCATTGGTGTCTGTATTCCTCTTTGGCTTTCTCTGTTTCTTCATTTTACTTGTTTCCTTATTTTTATAGCATACCCTTTAGCATTTCTTGCAATGCTGGTTTGGTAGAGATGTATTCTTTTAATCTTTTTTTTTGTCTGGGAAGCTCCTTATTTCTCCTTCTATCTTGAATGAGAACCTTGCTGGGTAGAGTATTCTTGGTTGCAGGCCTTTGTTTACCATTACTTAAAATACTTTCTGTCATTCCCTTCTGTCTTGAATTGTTTCTGTTGAATAATCATTTGATAGCCTTATTGGAGCCCCTTTGTATGTTATTTGTCTTTTCTCTCTTGATGCTTTTAGGATTCTCTCTTTGTCTTTGAAATTAGCCATTTTAATAATAATGTGCCTTGGTGTTGGTCTGTTTGCATTGATCTTCATTGGGACCCCCTATGCTTCCTGAACTTGATCAATGTTTTCACTCATCATGTTAGGGAAATTTTCTATTATTACTTTTTTGAACAGGTTTTCCATTCCTTGTTTCTCTTCTCCTTCTGGTATCCCTATGATACAGATGTTGTTATGTTTCATGTTGTCCTGCAGCTCTCTTAAACCCTCTTCAATCTTGTTCAGTCTTTTTTATTCTCTTGTACTATCTTGGAGTATTTGTCTACATTATCCTCCAACTCGCTGTTCTGGTTCTCTGCTTCCTCTAGGCTACTGTGGATTCCTTCTACTGTATTCTTCAATTCAGAAATTGTGTTCTTCAATTCCTCCTGGTGCTTATTGATAGTTTCTATGTCCTTTTTCATGCTGTTGTAGCTCTCAGTAAATTCCTTGTAATTTCCCTGGAGTTCTTTGTAGTTCTCCTGGAGTTTATAGTTTTCTTTGATGTGGCTGAGCTCATTGAGCTTCTCTATCATCATTCTTTTGAATTCCTTATCTGATATTTCAGGTGCCTCTGTTTCATTTGGTGGTCTTTCCAGGGACTCTTCCTTTCCTTTTGGTGATAGACTTATTCTTTTTTTCCCCATTTTGGGTGTCTGTTGTTGCTTGCTTTTTATTTTTTTGTTTTTTCCTTGGATTCAGCTGCTTTGCTTCCTTGCCTTGGTTGAGCACCCTTCTGTGTTAGGAGATTTGTGGAGTTCAATGTTGCAGTCTCCTAGATTTTCTCCACTTGTTGTTCTTGGTGTGGCCTTTATTTGGGCTGTCTGGTTGTATTCTGGACCTGTGGGCTTTTAGCAGGAAAAAAAGAAAAGAACTATAAAAGAAAAAAAAAGATAATAATAATAAGAAGAATGGGTTTAGATGGCTGTTCACCCTTAATAATCCCTGATTGATCCAGATGGAGCCAGAACCTGTGGGCTTATATCAGAGAGAGAAAAAAAATTAAAAAAGGAAAAATAACAAGAAAAAGAATAAACAATATTAATAAAGAAAGGGTTTAGGTGCCTGTTCAACCTTTATGATCTCTGATTGGTCCCGGTGGAGCCAGGACCTGTGAGCTTTAAGAGGAAGAAAAGAAAAAAATGGAAGCAAAAAAAAGAGAGAGAGAGAAAGGAATAAAGAAAAGAATAAAGAAAGGGTTTAGGTGGCTGGGGAGGGGAGGCATACTTAGATTCAGGACTGGGAATGCGTTGTAGACAGAGAATGAGTAGACTTTAAATCAAGAGTAGGGGGAGGGTCTTGGGTATTTAGGTGGATTTAGATGGGGGAGGGTTAAAAATATGTGAGAAGTAACTTTTGAAAAGGATATGTTGGGGATTGATAGTTCATGTAGCTCTCGGTATAACTCAGGTGCTTGTGATTAGCAGCAATCAATTTCCTGAGACTGCCTCATTTTCTTGGTCAGGTCTCTGCAGTCTACAGTCTAGCTGGTCTTGGAGTGGCAGGGCCTCTGATTGTCACAGGGCTGATTCTGAGTGTCAGCCCCCAGGTAGGCTGGACCTTCAGTAGCCTAGCTGGGTTTTTGGGCTGCCGGTGTTCTGGGACCCGGAGGGTGCCCCCTCCAACTCCTGGCAGAGATTCCTGCCTGTGATAGGCACCTGGCACTTCTGCAGGGAAGCCTGCAACCTCGTTGGTTTCTGTGATGACTGGCCCTGCCCTCGCAGTTCCCAGAGGAGGCAGTCCCCATCCGCCAACAGTGCCCGGGGTTTGCCAACACTGCCCAGCTCCCCTGGGTGAGAGCCAATCCTCCTAGCAGACCAGCTCTCAGACTGGTCCTTTACGCAGCCTTTGTGATGCGCCCCTCCCAGCGTGTCTGAGGCCTTTGTCTCAGGCAATGGGCGGGTTATTTGTCCCAGCTACAAGTTCCCCACTTGCAGTTTGGAGTTTCCGTGGGAGCCTCAGGGCCTGTGTGGATGCGCAGGGCTGGGCCTCCCCCCTCGTAAGGGCTTCAAGCTGCTGTTTCCCCGGTGGCCCGGCCCAGCAGCACCGTTTTTGGCCCTCTTGCCGCCCTGGCCTGTGCACTTCCATGTTCCCCCACTCCTGCTCCCTGCAGGACTGTTCTCCTCGCCTCTGGCCCAGTGAGGAGCTTCCTCTCCCTGTTGCTGGAGCGAGGCTCTCACACAGCCCCTCCCATGCAGTAGGTCAATTCCTTGTTCCCTCCAGCATTTGCCCTGGCTGCCCACACTTCTCTGTTCAGATTTCTAGTTGACAGGGAGCCTGGAGCTGGCTTCAGTTAAACACTCCCCTTTGGGTAGAGCTGCCACTGCCCAGAGCGGACCTTGGCCCGCCGGCTGGTTTGAAACTGTCTCACTTGCTCTCCTGTAGGTCTCTGCTGCCTCTGGGCTGTGCTCTCCTGAGTCCAGATTCAGACCGCTCCAATTCTTAGGGACCTGAAGATGTCTTGCGTTCCCTATCCTGTCCTCTAGCTGCTCTGGTACTTGAGAACTCCATCATCACTGCTCTCTACTCTGTCGCCATTTTTCTCCTCCTGGAAAGTCTTTAAATTACTAAGTTAATCCCTTGCTGTATATCTAGTCAGGCTTTCTATTCTTGATTCAGGTTTGATAGTTTGTGTAGTAATTAGTTTTTTTTTCTAATTTTATCTACTTTGTCTAATTTATTGTAACGGAATTAGTTATATTCCTTAACAAGCCTATTTTATTTTTATAATGTTGGTGGTAATATCCTCTATGTCATTCCTGAATTTAGTAATTTAAGTATTTCTATTCATCTTGGTCAATTTTATTGAAAGAATGAACTTCTTGGTTTTGGTTACTTTTTCTATTATTTTATATTCTCTATTCATTTATTTCTGCTATAATAATTTCTTCCTTCTTGATTTAGTTCTAGTTTCTTCATCTTTTTGTAGTTTACTTATATGAAAGGATTAGGCTTTTGATTTGAGATTTTAAAAAATATTTTATTATTTTTAGAGAGAAGGGCCGGGAGGAAGGATGAAGGGGAGAGAAACATTGATGTATGGTTGCCTTTCACCTGCCTCCAGCTACGGACCTGGCAAGAGACCTGGCTTGCAACCTGCTTATGTGCCCTGATTTGGAATCAAAGCATTGACCTTTGGTGATTTGATAATTTTTTTTTTAAATATTTTATTTCATTCTTTTTAGAAAGAAGGGAAGGGAGTCAGGCAGAAAGGGAGAGAGACATCAATGTATGGTTGTGCTTCACCTGCCTCCAGCCACAGACCTGACTGGAGACCTGGTTTGCAACCTGGTTATGTGCCCTGGCTGGGGAATTGAACCTGCGACCTTTGGGTTCGCAGGCCGGCGCCTTAACCACTGTGCTACCAGCCAGGGCTGATTTGATAATTTTTTAATGTAGATTTTTTTCAGCTACAAAGTTCCCCCTGAGCACTATTTTTATAGCAATACATAATTTTTGATATATTGTGTTTTCATTATCATTCATCTCAAAGTGTTTTATAATTTCCATTGTGATTTCATCTTTCACCCATTGGCTATTTGGATTTTGTTGTTCAATTTCCATATAATTGTGAGTTTCCTAAATGATTTTCTCTTTATATACCATTTTCATTCTCTTGTGGTTGGAGAATATACTTCGTGTGTTTACTCTTTTTAAATATATTGATATTTGTTTTACACACTAAAATATTGTCTATCCTGGAGAATATTGCATGTGTACTTGAGTAGAATGTATTTTCTGTTATTGGGTGCTGTGTTCTATAGATGTCTGGTGGGTCTAGCATTGCTCATCTCATATTTTCTTTCTGATTTTTCTCTTAATTGGTCTATTTTTCCTTTCAATATTGTCATTTTGCCTTGTGTATTTTTCAGTTTTGTTGCTAGGTACATATATGTTTAAAATTGTATATCTTCCATCTGGATTTAACCTTTCATTATAAAATGTCTCTCTTTGACTCAAAACAATATTTGTCTTAAAGTCTATTTTATTTGGTATAGTTACTCTATGTCTCTTTTTGCATTCTATAACTGTATCCATTCTCTTGCTTTCAATTAATTTCAATTTTTGCTGTTTTTTTTTCTTAGTAGTAAATAATTATTAAGTGATTGCTGTATATATACATAAACCTATTACACATCTGCCTTTTCTGTTACTTAAATGTTTCCCTTCCAATTCTTTAAATAATTGTAATGACTACAGCATAATCTTGATGTTTAAGAAAAGAATGTATTGGAAAATTTGTGCAAGGCATGCCATGTAATTGATGTGAAAGAATTCTATAATTTAAAGGAATATGGTTGAGCCAGTAAACCTAATATTTACAGTAGTTGCCACACTGATATAAAATATTTTCTTCGGCCCTGACTGATGTGGCTTAGTGGATTGCAAATTGACCCACAAACTGAAGGGTCATTGGCTCAGTTCCAGTCAGGACACATGCCTGGGTTGCAGGCCAGGTCCCTGGTTTCTATGTTTGAGAGAGGCAACCTATTGATATTTCTCTTGCACATCAGTGTTCCTCTCTTCCCCTCTCTCTAAAAAAATAGTAAAATATTTTAAAATAAATATAAAAAATTATTTTCTTGGTGTTATAACTGCTTTCAGTTTATAAGATAGACTGTCCCATACTCTATTAGGAACTTATATAACCTCCATCCATCATGGGCAGTAGTGTCTGTAGTTATGCTGTCAGGTTGATAGTGATGGTAACCAAGGCTTGAAGCTCTCAAGGGTCATGCTGAGCTCTAGAACTCAATGGACCTTGTGGTCATCTCCAGCAGACCTGGAATGAAGCCCCATCTCCGCTAATCACCTGGTCACATGTAAGACCACATCTACTTCACCATCCATCCTCTGAAGAAAAGTGATCAGAACTTATTGTATTTAAACCTTCTACATCTTTTTGTCATCCTTATGTAAGTGGTACTCAGAGGACTTAGAGGAATCCCAAAGACCAAGACAAGGGTACTCTACTCACGATATGGTTTTCCTGAGCCTTGAAGTGGCTACTCTTTTCTGTTACTAAACATGCTTTCTTTGCTGTCTCCCTGCCTTCTTCTAGAGAGATGGGACCATACCACCAGCACAACCAATAGACCAGGAACTACCAGAGCTCCGGCAAAGCCTGCAGGTAACACACTGCTCTGAGTAAGCAATGAGAAAGACCTTGTGGAGCTCCCTCTGGGGTAGTACCCAAATGAACTACCTTTTAACCAATTGGCTTTCTCTTTTACATAAAAAGTGATTTTGACTTGGCTGAAGCCTTGAATGATTGAAATAATCAAGATGAACAGAGAGGGAAAAATGAGATAAATGTAATGTAACAACAATTAAAAAAAAAAGAATTAATCAAGATGATAGCTGCAGGAACCCAAGTGTGGGAGGAAGAGGTGAGTTGTACCTGGGGTAGTATAGTGTCCTGCTGAGCACCCATAGTTTTCAGCCTTGTGTATGCAATGGCAGCCAAGACCTTCATCTGAGCACTGGGTTAAACGTAATAGATTATGTTCCTGGCCAAATCACTATGACTTCTGTTTTTTGTTTGTTTGTTTGTTTGTTTTTTAACGCATGTTATTTTATTATTTATTTATTAGAGGGGAACAGAGGGAGAAAGAGAGGGAGAAACTTTGACGTGCAAGAGGAACAATAGATTGTCTCTCATGCGCCCCAACCTGGGGAACCAGCACACAACCCAGGCACGTGCCCTGATTGGGAATTGAACTACTGACCTTTCAGTTCACAGGCTGGCACTCACTCAATCCTCTGAGCCACACCAGCCACAACTGACTTCTGTGGGGTTTTGTTGTTGTTGTTATTTTTCTAAATAATGTAATTGTTTTTTAAAATATGTATTATTATTTTTAGAGGGGAAGGCTGGGAGAAAGAGAGGGAGAAAGACATCGATGTATAGTTATCTCTCACCTGCCTCCAGCTATGGAACTGGCTGGAGACCTGTCTTGCAACCTGGTTATGTGCCCTGGCTGGGAATCAAACCAGTGACGTTTGGGTTCACAGGCTGGTGCCTTATCCACTGTGCTACCACCCAGGAACTTCTGCATTTTTTTAATAGAAATTCCTACTTAGAAAAAACTTAAAGAAAAAAATGGATTTAGCTTTTCTCCCACTTTCAACCATTCTAAAGTCAACAAAGATGTAATTGTCTAGGTTTTATTATCCTTACCCCATCAAACAATTCTTTAGGCATTTGGAGCTTTTGGAATGACATTTATTATTTTACAGTGTCATCTTTTAGTAAAGGATTTTGAAAGTCGGCATTTTGTGATTCTTTCCTGGAGTTTTAATGTTTGATTGGGTCATTTTACTCTTTGGGCAGCATCAGTGATGTAAAGACCAACTTAATTTTGGTGTGGGAGATGTAGTCATTGCTTCCATCTGGCAGCTTGTTATTAGTATTCAGGAGGATACTACCATGTTCCTTGAAGTAGAGTTACCTTTCTTCTGAAGAAACAGTCTTGACCCAATAGAGTGTAATTGCTGCTTTAGGATTTGTCCTCATGTCTTCATATTTGCACCCTCAAAAGGTGCTTTTGTGACCATACAGCCATGCTCTTGATTGTCCAGTTAATGGACTCTATGAATCTGGTTTTAGATCTTGGGTTAATGTCTCTAATCAGTAGGCTGTGGTCTGATCGCTGGCTGAAGCAAAGCATATGTAGAAATATAAGTAGTTGAAAATGGTAATAAAATGGAATGGCAGAAAGTAGTAACTTGCTCCATACTGTAGGTAATTTCATTATCCATGTCTACAGAAGGAGTTGGACACCAATTTAACTTTCTCTCTTAATCCATCAATTGTACTGATTGATTAAATTTATGAGTATTGTCTTTGTTTTTTTTTGGAATCATATACCCAGTTAAACACTTGGCAGTTTCCTTTATGTCTTGGAACCAACTAAAGGTAATGATGTGGATTTTTTTCATTTAATTTATTATTATATTACATCCATCCCCTTCTTCTTCCCCTCTGTCCACTTACCCACACACCCACTCCCCCCAAAGTCAATCCTACTTGTCCACATCCATGGTTCCTCCATGCTAATTCCTTGACTAAACTGCTCCCCACCTATGCCTCCCCCTCCCCCCTCCCCTCTGCCCGCTGAACATCTATTCATTGTATTCATGTATCTGGTCTGTTTTGCTTATTTGTTTGTTTGGTTCATTATTGTCCTGTAATAGGTGAGATCATATGGTATTTGTCTTTCACTGACTGGCTTATTTCATTAAGCATAATACTTTCCAGTTCCATCCATGTTGTTGGAAAAGGTAGGAGTTCCATCTTCCTTTCCACTGTGTAGTATTCCATTGTGTAAATGTACCAGAATTTTTTGATCCAATCATCCACTGATGGGTACTTGGGCTGTTTCCAGCACTTGGCTATTGTAAATAGCACTGCTATGAACATAGAAGTACATAGATTCTTCTGAATTGGTGTTTCAGGGTTCTTCGGGTATAGTCCTAGTAGTGGAATTGCTGGATCAAAAGGCAGTTCCATTTTTAGTTTTTTAAGGAAACTCCATACTGTTTTCCATAGTGGCTGCACCAGCCTGCATTCCCACCAACAATGCACCAGGGTTCCCTTTGCCCCACATCCTTGCCAACACTTGTTGTTTGTTGATTTGTTGATGATTGCCATTCTGATAGGTGTGAGGTGGTACCTCATTGTGGTTTTAATTTGTATCTCTGATGGCTGGTGATGTTGAGCACCTTTTCTTATGCCTTTGGGTGTTTTGTATATCCTCCTCAGAGAGTTGTCTGTTCAGGTCCTTTGCCCCTTTTTTAATTGGGCTGTCTGTCTCCCTGGTGTTGAGTCATATAAGTTCTTTATATATTTTGGATATCAAACCCTTGTCTGAGGTATCTTTGGCAAATATGTTTTCCCATACAGTTGATTCCCTTTGAATTTTGCTGGTGTTTTCTTTAGCTGAACAGAAACTTTTCAGTTTGATATAGTCCCATTTGTTTGTTCCTTTATTTCTTTTGCCCTTGGAGAAGTATCAGTAAAAATATTTCTGCATAGGATATCTAAGATTTTACTGTCTCTGTTTTTCTCCAGGACCTTTATGGTGGCACTGTTCATGTTTAAATCCTTTATCCATCTTGAGTTTATTCTGGTATATGGTGTAAGTTGGTGATCTAGTTTTATTTTTTCACATTTTCCTATCCAAATCTCCCAACACCACTTGTTGAAGAGACTGTTTTTAATCCGTTTTATATTCTTTCCCCCTTTGTAAAATATTAACTGACCATCGATTGATTCCTGGGTTTATTTCTGGGCTTTCTATTCTGCTCCATTGATCCATATGTTTATTCTTATGTCAATACCAGACTCTTTTGATTACAGTAGACTTGTAGTATAATTTGAAGTCTGGTATTGTGATTCCTCCTACTTTTTTTTTTTTTTTTTTCAAGATTACTGCAGCTATTCGTGGGTATTTTTGGCTCCATATACATTTTTGAATTATTTTCTCTATATCTGTATTTGTTATTTTAATTGGGATTGCATTGAATATATACATTTCTGGGTAGTATGGATATTTAATGATGTTAATTCTTCCCATCCATGGACATGGTATATCCTTCCATTTATTTGTATCTTCCTTAATTTCTTTCTTTAATGTTCTGTATTTTTCTGAGTACAGGTCTTTTACCTCCTTGGTTAATTTGATTCCTAAATACTTTATTTTTCTTGTTGCTATGGTAAATGGGATTCATTGTGTAGCTTCCATCTTTGATGTTTCATGATTTGTATACAAAAATGCTTTTGATTTCTGTATATTGACTTTATACCCTGCTGTTTTGCTAAATTTCCTCATTAGGTTGAGTAGGTTTTTGGTGGAGTCTATTGGGTTTTATATGTACAGTATCATGTCATCTGCAAATAATGACAGTTTGACTTCCTCCTTTCCAATTTGGATGCCTTTGATTCCTTTTTCTTTTCTGATAGCTATGGCTGGAATTTGCAAAACAATGTTGAACAGAAGTGGAGAGAGTGGTCAGACTTGTCTTGTTCCTGATCTTAGTGGAAAAGTTTTAGATTCTTGCCTGTTGAGTATGATGCTGGCTTCAGGCTTCTCAATAATGGCCTTTATGATGTTGAGGTATGCTCCCTCTAGTCCCATTTTTTACCATAAATGGTTGCTGCAGTTTTATCAAATGCTTTATCAGCATCTATTGATATGTTTTTGTCTTTATATGGTTTTTGTCTTTCATTTTGTTTACCTGGTGTATTGCATTTATTGATTTGCAAATCTTGTATAATCCTTGCATCCCTCGGATAAAATCCACTTGATCATGGTGTATCATCTTTTGAATTCATTGCTGGATCCAGTTGGCCAATATTTCGTTGAGAATCTTAGCATTTATGTTCATCAGAAATATTGGCCTATAGTTTTCTTTCTTATTTGTGTCTTGCCCTGGTTTTGGGATTAGAATGATATTGGCCTCATAGAAAGAGTTTGGGAGTCTTCCCTTTTGTTGGATTTTTTGGAATAGATTGAAAAGGATAGGAGTAGTTCTTCTCTAAATGTTTTGTAGAATTTACCTGTGTATCCATCTGGTCTGGGGCTCTTGTGCTTTGGGAGTTTTTGGATTACTTCTTCAATTTCACTATTTGTTATTGGCCTATTCAGCCTATCTGCTTCTTCTGAATTCAGTTTTGGTAGATTATACATTTCTGGAAATGTGTCCATTTCATCTAGGTTGTCATATTTCTTGTCATATAGTTGTTCATAGTAATTTCTTACAATCCTTTGTCTTTTTGAAGTATCAGTTGTGATCTCTCTGTCAGTTCTGATTCTGTTTATTTGGGTCCTCTCTCTTTTTCTTGATAAATCTGGTTAAAGGCTTGTCAATTTTGTTTATTTTTTCAAACCAACCAGCTCTTAGACTTATTGATTCTTTAAATTGTTCTTTTAGTCTCTAAGTTATTTAATTCTGGTCTGACCTTGATGATTTCCTCCCTTCTACTTGCTCTGGGATTCATTTGTTGTTGCTAGTCTAGTTCTTGCAGCTTTATGGTTAGTTTGTTTTTATGAACTTCTTGTGACCTTTTTAGGTAGGCCTGTATTGCTATGAATTTCCCTCTGAGGACTACCTTTCCTATGTCCCATAGGTTTTGGGCTGTTATGTATTCATAGTCATTTTTTCCCAGAAACTACTTAATTTCATCTTTGATCTTATTGTTTACCAATTCCTTGCTTAAAAGCTTGTTATTTAGTCTCTGTGAGTTAGTGTTTTTGGTTTTTTTCCTTGAGGTTGGTTTCTAGTTTCATGCCATTGTGATCTGAGAAGATGGTTGGTATGATTTCAGTTTTCCTTTATGTGTGGACGCTTGTCTTATGACATACCATTTGGTGTGTCTTTGAAAATGTTCCATGTGCATTTAAAAAGAACGTGTATTTTGCTTCTTTGGGGTGAAAGGTTCTGTATATATCAGTTAAGTCCATTTCCTGTAGAGTGTTGTTCAATGCCACAATACCCTTGGTGGTTTTTTTTGTTTGTTTGTTTTTTGGTTTGTTTTGTTTGAAAGATCTGTCCATTGTTGATAATTGTGTATTAAAATTCCCTTCTACTAGTGTGTTACTGTCCATATCCTTCTTGAAGTCCTCTAAGATTTTCCTTATATATTTGGGAGCTCCTACATTGGGTGTATATATGTTTACCAGAGTTATATCTTCTTGATAGATTATTTTCTTAAGTATTATGAAATGTCCTTCTTTGTCCCTTTTTATGGCCTTCATCATAAAATCTATTTTGTCTGAAATAAATATTACTACTGCACCTTTTTTTTACATCTATTTGCTTTATATGTATTTTTCCATCCCTTCACTTTCAATCTGTGTCAGTCTTTTGTTCTCAGGTTGGTCTCTTCAAGACAGCATATATGTGGGTCATGTTTTCTTAGCCATTCATCTATCCTGTTGCTTTGATTGGCTCATTTAATTTGTTTCCAGTGTAGGTTATTATTTATAGATACTTATTTATTGCCATTTCCCCACTTTGTACCTGTGCTCCTCTCTGTCTCCCTCTGTTCCTTCATTTTTTTTAAAGCAGACCCTTTAGAATTTCTTGAAATGCTGGTTTGGTAGAAAAGTATTCTTTTATTTTTCTTTTGTCTAAGAAACTCCTTATTTCTCCTTCCATTTTGAATGAGAGCCTTGCTGGGTAGTGTTCTTGGTTGCAGGTCTTTGTTTCCCACTACTTGGAATACTTTTTGCTATTCCCTTCTGGCTTGTATTGTTTCTTTTGAATAATCATTTAATAACCTTAATGGTGCTTCCTTATATGTTATTTGCTGTTTCCCCCTTGATGCTTTTAGGATTCTCTCTTTGGGAATACTTTTTGCTATTCCCTTCTGGCTTGTATTGTTTCTTTTGAATAATAATTTGATAACCTTAATGGTGCTTCCTTATATGTTATTTGCTGTTTCCCCCTTGATGCTTTTAGGATTCTCTCTTTGTCTTTGAAATTTGCCATTTTACCTATGATGTGCCTTTGAGTGGGTCTGCTTGGATTCATCCTCATTGGGACCCTCTGTGCTTCCTGATCTTGTGTAATATTTTCATTCATCATGTTAGGGAAATTTTCTATCATTACTTTTTTGAACAGGTTTTCCATTCGTTGTTTCTCTTCTGTTTCTGGTATGTCTATGATACAGATATTATTGCATTTCATGTTGTCCTGCAGCTTTGTTAAAACCTCTAAATTCTTATTCAGCCTTTTTTCATTCTCTTGTACTGTCTTGGAATATTTTTCTATGTTGTCCTCCAGCTCACTGATATGATCCTCTGCTTCCTCTAGCCTGCTGTTGATTCCTTCTATTGTGTTTTTCACTTCTGAGATTGTATTCTTTATTTCCTCCTGGCTCTTACTGATAGTTTCTAAGTCCTTTTTAATGTTGGTGTTCTCAGTAAGTTTCTTATAGCTTCCCTGGAGTTTTTCATAGTTCCCTTCGAATGGTTTGTAGTTTTCTTTGAGCTGGCTGAGCTCACTGAGCTTCTCTATCATCATTCTTTTGAATTCCGTATCTGATAGTTTGCTTGCCTCTGTCACATTTAGTATTCTTTCTGGGGATTCGTCCTTTCCTTTTGGTGATGGATTGTTTCTTTTTGTCTCCATTTTTAGGTTTTGTTGTAATCCAGTCAGACTGTGATCAGCTACCAGGCTCAGATGCAGCTTGGGTGGATAGACTAATTCAGTTATAAATCAATGAATCAGCTACTAAACTCAGGCCCTGCTGGGCTAGACAGAGAGGTTCAATTTTTGTTCAATGGATCAGCCGCCAGCTCAGGTGCAGCTTGGTGGGACAGGTTCAGATATAAATCAACGAATCTGTGATCAGTTACCAGGCTTAGGCACCACTTGCTAGGCAGGAAGATCCAGTTGTAATACAATGAATCTGTGTTTGGCCACCAGGCACAGAAGCTGCTGGGCTAGATAGCAAGTTTATATTGTAATCCAATGAATCTGTGATTAGCCACCAGGCCCAGATGGCACTGTTCTAGACTTAAAGATGGTATTGTAATCCATTGAATCTGCAGGACAAGTAAGACTGACTCAGTTGCAAAGCAATGTATCTATGACCAGCCACCAGGCCTACACACCACTGTTTGGGATTGACTGACTGACCCAGCTGTAAGTCAGAGAGTTTGTAATCAATTGCCAGGCCCAGGCCTTGCTGGGGGAGAAATATTTCTGCAGATGCCAACTATTGTATCTGTGCTGAGACAGGGCAGGGCAGGGTAGGGCAGGGCATGGCAGGAGAGGTTTGTTTAGATGTAAATCAAAGAATTGTGATTAGGGGCCAGGCTCAGGCACTGCTCAGTGGGGCATTTTGCTTCCAGTGGGTGGGACTGTGAGGACCCCTCATAAGGAAGCTGCTTGGTGCAGGGCAGTCTGCCCAAGGTGTGGGTGATGAGTCAGCACCGAGATCCCCACAGCTGTTTCCCTCTTCTCTCCAAGCCACTGCTGCATACTCTCCATGTGTCCCTAGCCTTCCCTCCTCTGGAGCCCAGGGTAAATGGTGCCAATGTATTTTTGTTGTTGTCACCTTAGTAGTTCTCTGTCTCCAGTGCTATCTCAGGCCAGTAAACTCCATGACTTTCCACCCTTCTCAGCTGTATGCTGCTCCACTCTCTTCCGTGTTGTTGTACACTAGGAAACCCAGCTGGGGAACCGGAATCCCCACTTCTCAGGTGGAGCCCCTGGCTCTGTTCCTTCTGGTCCTGCCTCTGGTGGGTGCCTAGCCAGCCCTCTTGTGTTTCCATGGTTCCTAACAGTCACGTTGTGATGAAGCATCTTCTTTTGTTCTGTCTGTGGTTATAAGACCTCTGCAGCTGGTGTTCTGTTGGTAATTCCAGCAGATTGTTTTTTCTCCAAAAATGTGCCCTGGGTGGAGATTGGTGTAGCTCCACTTACTCGTCCACCATCTTGCCTAATCTGTTTTTGTGTTTTAGATTCTGTTGATAGTTGTAAGTTTATTGTCATTTTAATGTTTGTAAGTTTGATCTTTTTCTTAAATAAGTCCTTTTAAAATTTTTTATTGTTGTTATATTACATCCATCCCCTTTTTGCTCCCCTCTGTCCTCCTCCCCACCTACCCATTCCCCCCAAAGTCAATCCCACCTGTTGTCCATGTCCATGGTTCCTTTATACTAAGTTCTTGTCTAAACGGCTCCCCTTCCTTGCCTCTTCCTCCCCCCTCCCCCCACCAACTTACACCATACACCAGAATAAACTCAAGATGGATAAAGGATTTAAGCATAAGTAGTGCCATCATAAAGGTCCTAGAGAAAAATATAGGCAGTAAACTTTTGGATATCCTATGCAGAAATATGTTTACTGATACTTCACCAAGGGCAAAGGAAATCAAAGAACAAATCAACAACTGGGACTATATCAAATTGAAAAGTTTCTGTTCAGCTAAAGAAAACATCAGCAAAATTCAAAGGGAACCAACTGTATGTGAAAACATAATTGCCAATGATACCTCAGACAAGGGTTTGATCTCCAAAATATATAAGGAAGTAATGCAACTCAACACCAGGGAGACAGACAGCCAATTAAAAAATGGGCAAAGGACCTGACCAGACAACTCACTGAGGAAGATATACAAAGGGCCCAGAGGCATATGAAAGAATGGTCAACATCACTAGCCATCAGACAGATGCAAATCAAAACCACAATAAGATACCACCTCACACCTGTCGGAATGGCAATCATCAACAAATCAAGCAATTTCAAAATTCAACTGGGCAAACTCCAGTAGAAAGGCCAGGGAATAATCTCCTGTGGCTCACAGCTCTACAGGAGAATAATCTCCTGAGGACTGCAGCTTTATCCTCAGACTCATCCTTATTTAATGAAAAATAGACCATGTTTGTAGCTCATTGGTTATATCAGCCTATTTTCTGCCTGTAGAATTTTCGTTATCTAACATCCTTCTTTCATTTTGTTCTCTTTCCATCCCTTTTACTTCCAAGCTGTCCATGTTTCTGCTGTTATAGAGTTCTCAAGAAACTTGTGGGCTTCTTATATATGTCATAGAGATCACTCCATTAGACAAGAGCCTCCTCCATAGATCTTTCTTGGATAATCACATCTATATTCCTAGCTTCTGCTGAGATGGCTGAAAGGACCCACTAATAACACATTTAATATCTTCAAAGAGCCTTTAGTGTGACTGAATACTAAGATCTTTTGACCCTTTCAAGGCTCTAGTATAAGGTTTTCTAGCCACACTTTCTCCCCAGAGCATGCTTTCTTGACAGTCTCCTAATATTTTTTTTAAATAACACTTTTTGCATTTAGGTTGAAAATTTCCTTAATCAGTCCTGATTCATTTTTGCTTAAGAGTTTTTTCTTTGATCTCTTTTTCTTTTCTCTTACATTTCATGATGAGTAAGCAGTGAGAACAGCAATCCCACTTCTGGGAATATACCCAAAGGAACCCAGAACACTAATTCGATGTTCTTTGCAGTGTTATTTATAATCATCAGGATATGAAAGCAGCCCATGTGTCCATGAATAGATGAGTGGATAAAACAACTATGGGACATTTACACATTGGAATATTACTTAGATGTAAAAAAAAGAAAAGAAAATTTTATTGTTTGCGATTGTATGAATGGACCTGGAGAACATTCTGTTAAGTGAAATAAGCCAGTCAGAGCATGACAAATACCATATAATTTCACTCATATGTGGAATCTAATGAACAAAATGAACTAACAAAGAAAACAGATGGACTCATAGATGGAGATCAGATGACAGCCAGTGGAGGGTGGTTAGGGGATTGAGGGATTGAGCAAAAAGGAAAAAGTATTCAAGGATGTGGAAAGCAGTGTGGTGATTGCTGAGAGGAGAGGAGTATGAGGGGACTAAATGGTATTGGAAAAAATACAATAAAAATGAAAATTTAAATACAAAGAAATGAGGCCATATCCTTAATGTTAATACTTAGCTTGAAAATATCAGCTAAAATATCCAAGTTCATTGTTATGAGTTCTGTTTTCCATATAACTCCAAGACACACAGTTAAGTTTTCTACCACTGCAGAATAAGGACCTTTTTTCCATCTAGAGTCCAATAGCCTATTCCTCAGTTCCATCAGAGACCTCACTGGCAAAGCCTTTAATATCCATATGTCTATCAGCAGTATAGACATATATACTCATGATGATTTAGGTATTTTTTAGTGTGATATAGATTGTCTCTACCGTATTCTTGACTTCCCTCTGCATCCTTACTAGCTGTTACTAATTGTCAACATTTATATTTCTACTAATAGTCTGCTCAGGGCAACCTAGGCCTTTTTTTCATGCTTCTCAAAATTCTTCTAGCCTTTATGTATTACTTGATTCCAAAGCTAATTTTTTTTTTTTTTTTTTTTTAGGTATTATACCAGTACTCCATCCTAGCACCTGAATCTGTAGTTTTCTGTTGCTGGTGTAATAAGTTACAATAATATGTTAGCTTTAAAAAGCACAAATTTATTAGCTTACTTTCCTGGAGGTCAGCAATATGATTTGGGTTTCACTGGGCTAAAATGAAGGTACTGACAGGTCTGCATTTCTATTGGAGGTTCTAAGGAAAACTCTGTTGCCTTTTCTTTTCCTGATACTACATGCCACCTGCATTCCTTGGCTTGTGGCTACTTTATCTTCAAAGCCAGCAGTATAGCATTTTCAAATTTCTCTCTCACTCTCATCTCTGTGTCCATCATCATATCTTCTCTGACTCCTTCTCCCAACTCTTTCCTGTATAAGTACTCTTGTAATCAAATGGGCCTACCTAGATAATTCAAGATCTCCCCATCTCAAAATCCTTAGCTTAATCACATCAGCAAAAATTTCTTTCCCCATGTAAGGCAACATAGTCACAGCTTCAGGATTATTGACAGAATTCATTTCTGTGCGGTTACAGAACTTGTGCCTACTTTTCCATAGTCAGCAAGAGAATGAGAGTCTGCTGCTTCTAATGTCAGCTCAGGAAGGCCTAAAACCCTCTTTACAATGACTCACCTGATTAAATCACACATAATATTCTTTATTTGATTAATGTAGTTGTACTGATTGGGCATATTAATTATATCTGAAAAATCCCATCACTTACCCCATATGTCATAACCTGATCAAGGGAGTGACATCCCTCTCATACTCTAGGGGCTGGGAATATACAGGGTGGGAATCTACCTACCATGTTCATTGAGAACATTAAGTGAAACAGGCATTCTCTTTTAACTAATCTTGTATAGTGAAAAATTGAATGAATTCTTTTATCGTTTGGTTACTGCCTTGGTTCATGCTAAGGACCAGGTTTACCCACCACCATTGATTTTGCAACACAGTGCAAATATCAACCCTGTAAAAAGACTAAATAATAGGATGATTTTGAAAATAGTTGTGATCACATGGACCCCAGGTTTCCATTGAACATTGTGAGAACTTTCCAAAGTGACCTTATATATTTATGTGGCATCAGTATGTTTTCCTTCAAGTCAATGATCTTTTCAATATTAACGTGCAGTGAGCATATATGTAAATTTTGACTTAAGTGCATACCAATCTGCTTGGCAATTTACCTAGTCCCTGGAAAATTAGATCCAGTAATCTAGAAAGCTGAAAAGGGAACTAGTCTTTATGAAAAAAAAAAAAAAAGTGATCCCAGTTTCTCTAGAAAGATTGTATTTTATGTCCTCATTTGAGAGAGAGAGTTGCATTATTGGCTTTGAAAAGATATCCTCTCTTGAAGAATTTCAGTGTTATAGAAACCATTGGGTTCATGAAGGAAGAAGCTTCAGCTGTGTGGAACATTTTCTTGTGTAGAACACCTCATTTCTAGATATTCTTACCTACTGCTACTTTTCCCCAAGTCAGGGCTACATGATTTGCTCCTTAGGGTTTTGTTGTTGTATTTAATTTAATTTAATTTAATTTAATTTAATTTAATATTGTTGTTCTATTATAGTTGTCCCATGTTGCACTCCCGTACTCCCACAGCCAATCCTCACCCTGTTGTCCATGTCCATGAGTCACTTATACATGTTACTTGACTAGACCCTTCCTCTTTTTTCCCCCTTTATCCCCCTCCCTTCTGGTCAGTCAGTGTGTTCCTTGTTTCCATGCCTCTGGTTCTATTTTGCTTGTTTGTTTGTTTGTTCTGTTCATTAGTTTCCTGTATTATGTGAGACCATATGGATTTGTCTTTTGCTGCCTGGCTTATTTCACTAAGCATAATACTCTCCAGTTCTATCCATGCTATTGCAAAATGTAGGAGTTCCTTCTTTCTTTCTGCTGTGTAGTATTCCATTGTGTAAATGTACCACACCTTTTTGATCTGTTCATTAGTTTTTAAGACCAATAATAGACATTCTTGGAACCCTGAACACCAGTCATTTGTATGTCAGATTGTTGGGGGCATATCAAAAATGATATGCAAACCCAAGAGTAGCTGGTTGGATTCCCCAGCCAGGGCACATAATGAGGTTGCAGGGCCTTATCTTCAGCCAGGCCTGTGGCTGGAGGCAGGTGAAAGGCAACCACACATTGATGTCTCTCTCCCTCTCTGCCTCCCCCCCTTATTCTCTCTCTTTTAAAGAAAATGACCCTTTTGCTCAAATCAATCTTTTGTTTTAAATGGACTTTTTATTTTGAGGTAATTGTAAATTCACTTGAAAGCATAAAAAAATTACTACAGAGAGATCCTGTACACCCTATATCCAGTTCCCCAATAGTAATATTCTGCAAAATTATGCCATAGCCAAGAGATTAATATAATCTACTTGTCTCATTTATATTTTCCCAAAGTTAACTTTTATGCAATTTTATCACCTGCATAGATTCATGTATCCACCATGATAGTCCATACAGAGAGCAGTTTCATCATCACAAAGACATCTCTTGCTGTCCTTTCATTAACATAATGTCCTTCCCCTGCTACCCACCCCCTTTCCTGTTCCTAACTACTAATTTGTTTTCCATCTATAGAACTGGCAATTTAGAACATGTTATATAAATGGAATCATCTAGTATGCAATGTTTGGGGATTGTTTTACTCAGCATAATTGCCTTGAGATCCATCCAAATTATTGTATGTATCAATGGTTGCCTTTTTTTTTTTTGCGAAATAGTATTACATAATTTACCAATGCATTTGTTTATGAAGGTCATGTGAGTTGTTTCTCATTTTTTGTGATAAGCATTCATATATAGGTTTTTGTGTGAACACGGATTTTTTTTTCCTTTGGGAAAAATGCCCAGGAGTGTAATTTCTGACTCATGGTACTTATAGATTTAGATTTTTAAGAATATTGCAATCCAAGTAGGAAGATGGTGGCAGAGTAGCTAGCATCCCTGTCTACTTACTTCCATCCTGGACTGGATTTGGAGTAAAAAAAAGTGGAGAGTGAGTGAGAGTGGCTGTGAGTGAGTGCTAACATGAACAAGAGCACTGCCACTGTATGGGAGTGGGCAAAAACTAGCAACCAGCGCTTGCTAACTGGAAGCACCATGGCTGCCCAGCTCAGCACTTCTGGATACACAATGTAGGGGCAGTTGTGGATCAGTTCAGGAGCTGTGAGCTACTGAGGAGGAGAGAGAAGGCCTGGGAAGTGTGTGTCCTAGAAACTGTGCAGAGGGGACCAGGCCTGCCCAAGGCCTAAGGTCTCTGGAGAGAGCAGGGTCACCCTGTATTACTGCATGGCTCTTCCCAATGCCATCCAGGAAGGATCCAGTGAAAAACTTTATATGAAACTGTCAGAAGCTCAGGAGGGCAGAGGCCAGCCCTGATGGCCACAGACTGTGATTTAGGGGAGAGGGAGAGCTCATGGAGAACAGGGCCCCCCAGGGACTGGTGCTGCAGTGTGGGGACCATACAGACACTTTTTTTTTTTTAAGATTTTATTTAATTATTTTTAGAAAGAGGGGAAGAGAGAGAGGCAGAGAAGGAGAGAGACATCAATGTATGCCTGGAGGCTTTTCACCTGCCTCCAGGCACAGACCTGACTGGAGACCTGTTTTGCAACCTGGTTATGTGCCCTGGCTGGGGAATCGAACCTGTGACCTTTGGGTTCACAGGCCGGCACCCTATCCACTGTGCTACCAGCCAGGGCCCCATACAGACACTTTTAAAAGGGGAGCTGAGCCCTGGCTGGTAGCACAGTGGCTAAGGCGCCGGCCTGTGAACCCAAAGGTCGCAGGTTCGATTCCCCAGCCAGGGCACATAACCAGGTTGCAAACTAGGTCTCCAGTCAGGTCTGTGGCTGGAGGCAGGTGAAAGGCAACCATACATTGATGTCTCTCTCCCTCTATGCCTCTCTCCCTTCCCCTCTTTCTAAAAAATAAGGAAATAAATATTAAAAAAAAAAAAAAAAGGGGGGGGTGGAGCTGAGGCAAGACCTGAGATTTGGCAGGGATCTGGGGCTCGAATGCCTATGCGTGGGCACAGTTGGTTCTGCTAAAAATTCAGAGGGACCAGTGGGTGGGACCTGACCCAGCATTGCTCAGAGTGTCTAGCTGTTCAGAGTGGAGAGTTTGGCAGAGACTCCAGCAAGAGAACAACAGGTTCAGGATGGAGAGGCAGAAGCTGAATGCCTGAGATTTGAAGAATCCAGCTAGATCCGCATACAGACAGGTGAGCTGAAACCCCACCTCAAGATTCCAGGTGCTGTAGATCAGTGAGTCCAGGATCAGGAGTATCTTACTAGGAATATTTCCACAGGGAAAAGAAGAAAAATCTCTGAAAAGGTCCTTCACCAGACTCCAGAAGCTATGCAATTCCTCAGGCCCTGATCTACTAAACCCAGCAGAGCAGAGAGAATAGAGACAGGTGTAGCAAGGCACAAATTTCTCTCCTGAATAGCTGTTTAACATTCATATATTGCCTTTCAAGTTTGGTCCTAATACATCACCAGGTTTTTATATTGTTTATTTCAAATTTTATATATTGCTCTTCCCTTCTCTTTCTCCATTTTACCTTCTTCATTTCTCTCTAGCTATGACTTGTCTCCATTCTGCACTTACTGTTTCTCCTCACTCCAGCCTCAAAACCATTTGTGATTGTCATTAGCCATCTCAAGTTCTTTTTCCCATTCTTAAAATAGCTTTTTTTCTCTCCACCTTTACCAGTCTTCACTCAGTAGTTGAGTTCTTCCACCTCATATCTAGTCTGTCACTATTTTTGTATTTCAAATCCCAAATTTTACCATTCCTCTCTCTTATTCCATTTTACCTTCCTCTTGCCCTTTCTATTTTTCATTATAAATGTTGTTTTCACTGTTGTAGCCTGGTTTTCATTCCTCAGTTTCAGTATTTCTTCTCCTCTAGCCTCTCTTCCCTCTCATCCCCAACCCACCTGTATAAATCTTAGGTTATTTGTTGTTGATAATGTTGTGGTGGATCTTTTTCTCTAATTAGGTCCCCATTTTTGTGTTATATATAGTTTTTGGTTGTTATTTTTTTCTTCTTTAACTCCGAGAGAAAAAGAAGAAAAAATGACAACAAAAATAACATATATATACATATATATACATATATTATATATTACATATATTATATAAATATTTACATAAAATATATTTAAATATATTACATATGATTTTTTAAATTTTTGCTTTAAACTTAATACCATACTCTTCCCTCCTCTACTCCATTCTGCTTTCCCTCCTCCATTTTTTACTTATGATGTAAATTTTACTTTCTTTTTTTCTTTGCCTTGTCTCTATTCCCTACTCTTTTTATTCTTCCTCCCTCTACCCTCACAAAAGCACTTGTCTCTCAATCATAACATAATTGTATGCAGAAAACTACAGAACACTCAAGAAATTAAGGAATACACACATATGCAGAAGCATATACCATATTCATAGATTGGAAGAATTAACATAATTAAAACATTCATAATACCCAAAGTAGTCTATAGATTCAACATAATCACTATTAAAATACCAATGATAAATTTACAGCTATATAACAAATGCTTCAAAATTTATATGGAATCATAAAACACTCCAAACAGCTTCAGCAATCTTGAGAAAGAAGGACAAAGTAGGAGGGATCTTAATACCTGATACCAAATTATATACAAGGCCACTGCAATGAAAACAGTCTGGTACTGGCATAAAAACAAATAGATCAATGGAACAGAATAGAAAACCCAGAAATAAGCCCAAGTCTCTATGGTCAATTAATATTTGACAAAGGAGATGGGAGAATAAAATGGAATAAAAATAGCCTCTTCAATAAATGGTGTTGGAGGATTTGGACAAGTATATGCAAAAAAGTAAAACCAAACCACCAACTTACACCTTACACCAGAATGAACACAAGATGGATAAAAGATTTAAATATAAGTCATGACACCATAAAAGTCCTAGAGGAAAACAGGTCATAAAATTTCAGATATACCATGCAACAATATTTCACCCATATATCCTAGGGCAAAGGATACAAAGGAAAGAATAAGCATATGGAACTATATCAAACTAAAATGCTTCTGCACAGCCAAAAAAAAATCAGCAAAATGAAAAGGGAATCTACCGTATGAGAAAACATATTTGCCAGTGATGCCTTAAACTAGGGTTTGAGCTCCAAAACACATAGAAATCTCATACAACTCAACACCTGAAAGACAGAGAACCCAATTAAAAAGTAGGCAAAGACCTGAACAGACACTTCTCCAAGAAGGACATACAGAGAGCCCATAGACATATGAAAGAATGCTCAATATCACTAGCCATCAGAGAGATGCAAATTTAAACCACAGTGAGATACCACCTCACACCAGTCAGAATGGCCATCATTAGCAAATCAAGAAACAAGTGCTGGTGAGGATGTGGAGAAAAAGGAACCCTGGTGCACTGTTGGTGGGAATGCAGACTGGTGCAGCCACTGTGGAAAACAGTATGGAATTTCCTAAAAAAACTAAAAATGGAACTGCCTTTTAACTTGTGGGAGTCCCCTGTCCAACGAAATCCCCTGATCGTGGATGAAATTAATTGACCCAGACTTAAAATACCTGGGGAGAGAAGGGATGGCAATTATCTCTAGTGGAGAATGCCCCAAACTTCTTAACACAGCTTTTATTAGGGCAGGTACGTGCAGAAGTACATGATGCAGGTGCATAGTGTACCAATCAATGTCAAGGGGTAGCAATCATAAAAACAATGAAAAGAACACAGAGATCAAAGCCTGGCCTTGGTCAGCTAGACATATTGGCATTACAGCCTCTATAAGGTACAGCTCACAAGTTTATTTTGTGCCTTAACTTAAGCATCCATTGATTAAGGTCAGAGGCTAGCAAAGCAGAGAAGGCTTTAAAGCATACATTGCATTCTTAGTCATGGTTTCCCATGGAACCCTCAGTAAGGCATTGGATCATGCATGCTGCCTGCGTCCTGATTTTTGGTCAAGACTTAGACCCTGGCTGGTGGCACAGTGCATAAGGCGCTGGCCTGAGAACCCAAAGGTCACTGGTTTGATTCCCCAGCCAGGGCACATAACCAGGTTGCAAGCCAGGTCTCCAGTTAGGTCTGTAACTGGAGGCAGGTGAAAGAAGGCAACCATACATTGCTGTTTCTTTCCCTCTCTGCCTCTCTCTCTTCCCTTCTCTCTAAAAATAAAAATAATAAAATCTTTAAAAAACACTTACAGGCCCGCTTTCTGGGCCTGACTTGTGCAGGTGCTACAGTTTCTGATACCACACAAAGTGGTCCCCCACATTATCCCAGTTATTCCACTGCTGGGATTATACCCTAAGCACCCTGAAACATCAGTTGAAAAGAACCTGTGCACCCCAATGTTCATAACAGTATTATTCACAATAGCCAAATGCTGAAATAGCCTAAGTGCCCATCAGTAAATGAGTGGGTCAAAAAACTTTGGTACATTTACACAATGGAATACTACACAGCAGAAAGAAGCAAATTCTACCCTTTGCAATAGAATGGATGGAACTGGAGAGTATCATGCTTTGTGAAATAAGCCAGGCAGTGAAACACAAATACCATATCATCTCACCTAATACAGCAAAATAATGAATAAGACAAACAAATGAGCAAAATAGATTCAGAGGCATGGAAACAAGGAACAGACTGACAATGACCAGAGGAGAGGGAGGAGGGGCAAAAGGGGTAACAGGTTATCAAGGAACTTGTATATATGACTCATGGATGTGGACAACTAGGTGGGGATTAACTGTGGAGAAGGGATGCAGTGGATGGAGCAGGTGAAAGCAGTGGGGGAAATAATGAAACAATTGTAATACAATAGTAAATTAATTTTTAAAATTTGAAAATAGAATATTGCAACCCTTTGATTTTACCATCTTACTTTCCCTCCAGCAATATAATTGATCTAGTTTCTCTGCATTGTCAGCACTTGATGTTGTCACTATTTTTTATTATAGTATGTAATTATAAATCATTGTGGTTTTATTTTAATTTCCCTAATTGCGTGTGCTTATTGGCCATTCATATAAACTATCCATTGAAATGTATCTTCATGGCTTTGTCCATTTTCTAGTCAGATTTTTTTACTGTTAAATTTTGAGAGCTCATATATTGTAGCTGCTAGTCCTTACTTGGATATGTTTTGTAAATATTTTCTCCTACTCTGTAGCTTGTCTTTTAATCTCCTTACAGTTTTCTACAAAAAGAAATGTTTTAATTTTGATAAGGTCTGATTTACCATTTTTAAATTTTATGTATGATAGTTTTACTTTCAAGCCTCAGAAGTCTTAACCAAGCCAACAGTCGGGAAGATTTTGATGGGACTTATGTTAAACATATGGATCATTTTGGAAAGAGTTGACATCTCTTACTCTTGAAATCCATGAACATAGTATGTCTCTGTTTATTTAAGTCTTCTTTCTTTCTTTTTTTTTAAATTTTATTGTTGTTGTATTACATCCATCCCCTATTTGCTCCCCTCTGTCCCCCTCCCCACCCACCCATTCCCCCCAAAGTCAATCCCACCTGGAATTTTTAATTGTAGGTGATCAAATTATCTGCAAATAAGGATAGGTTTATTGCTTTTAAATGTGTATGTTGTTATTTTATTTTTAAAAGATTTTATTTATTACTTTTAGAGAGAAAGGCAGGGAGGGAGGGAGAAAGGGAGAGAATCATCAATGTATGGTTGACTTTCACCTGCCTCCAGCTGAGGACCTGGCTGGAGATCTGGCTTTCAACCTGGTTATATGCCCTGATTGGGAATTGAGTCAGTGACTCTTGGGTTTGCAGGCCGGAGCCAATCCACTAAACCACACTAGCCAAGGCCTTAAATGTGTACATTTAATTTTTTTTCCTTGTTGCAATGTTAAACTTTCAGTACTGTGTTAAATAAAAGGGAACCAACTGTAAGGGAAAACATAATTGCCAATGATACCTCAGACAAGGGTCTGATCTCCAAAATATATAAAGAACTAATGCAACTCAACACCAGGGAGACAGACAGCCCAATTAAAAAATGGGCAAAGGAACTGAACAGACAACTCACTGAGGAAGATATACAAAGGGCCCAGAGGTATATGAAAGAATGCTCAACATCACTAGTCATCAGAGAGATGCAAATTAAAACTGCAATAAGTTACCACCTCACATCTGTCAGAATGGCAATCATCAACAAATCAACAAACAAGTGTTGGCGAGGATGTGGAGCAAAGGGAACCCTCATACACTGTTGGTGGGAATGTAGGCTGGTGCAGCCACTGTGGAAAACAGTATGGGGTTTCCTTAAAAAACTAAAAATGGAACTGCCTTTTGATCCAGCAATTCCACTACTTGGACTATACCCAAAGAATCCTGAAACACCCAATTCATAAGAACCTATGCACACTATGTTCATAGCGGCACTATTTACAATAGCCAAGTGCTGGAAACAGCCTAAGTGCCCATCAGTGGATGATTGGATCAAAAAACTTTGGTACATTTACACAATGGAATTCTATATAGCAGAAAGAAAGAAGGAACTTGTACCCTTTACAACAACATGGATGGAACTGGAGAGTATTATGCTTAGTGAAATAAGCCAGTCAGTGAAGGACATATATCATATGATCTCACCCATTATGGGACAATAATGAGCAAAACTAACAACAAGCAAAACAGTACCAAGTATATGAATACAAGGAACAGGCCTTCAGTGGTCAGGGGGAAAGGGGTTGGGGGGAGGGAGGAGGCAGAGGCAAGAAAGGGGAGCAGCTTAGACAAGAACCTAGTATAAAGGGACCATGGACATGGACAACAGGTGGGATTGACTTTGGGGGGAATGGGTGGGTGGGGAGGGAGACAGAGGGGAGCAAAAAGGGGATGAATGTAATACAACAACAATAAAATTTAAAAATATATATTAATTACAATCTATTGCTTAGTTATAGAAATAAAGACAGTCGCAAATATAAATAAATAAATAAATAAAAGAGGCAAGATCAGTTTCTGTGCCCTGTTCCTGATCTCGGAGAAAGGATTCAGTAATTCATCATAAAGTCTGATGAGAGTTATAGGTATTTTCAAGATGCTCTTTATGAAGTTGTTGTAGTTCACCTATTTTTGTAGTTTGCCCATTTTTTTCATAATTGGGTATTGGATTTTCCATGTCAATATGATTATATAATTTTCCTTCTTTAGTCTGCTCATATGGTGGTTTATATTGTTTCTTAAATGTTGATCCAGTGTTGCATAACTAGATAAATCATAGTTAGTCATAGTGTATAATTCTTATTATACATTCTATTCAGTTAGCTATTATTTTGTTGAAGATTTTATGTATTCATGAAAAATAATCTCTTGCAATGCTGGTTTGGTGGAGATGTATTCTTTTAGCCTTCTTATGTCTGGGAAACTCCTTATTTCACCTTTCATTTTGGAATGAGATCTTTGCTGGGTGGAGTATTCTTGTTTGCAGTCCTTTGTTTTCCATTACTTGGAATATTTTTTTGTCATTCCCTTCTGGCCTGTAGTATTTACGTTGAGAAATCAGTTGATAACCTTATTGGAGCTCCCTTATATGTTATTAGTTGTTTCTCTCTTTGACTTTGAAATTTGCCATTTTAATTATGTGTCTTGTGGTAAGCTTGTTTGGGTTCATCTTCATTGGGACCCTCTGTGCAACCTGAGTTTGATTGACGTTTTTTGCTTGTCAAGTTAGGGAAGTCCTCTGTCATTACATTACTTTTTCAAACAGGTTTTCTATCCCTTGTTTCTCTTCTCCTTCTGGTATCCTTATGATACTGATATTGCATTTTATGTTGTCCTGCAGCTCTCTTAAAACCTTTTTATTCTTTTTCAATCTTTTTTTTTTTTCAGTCTTTTTTTCATTTTGTTGCACTGCCTGGAAATATTTTTCTACATTGTCCTCCAACTAGCTGGTCTGATCTTCTGCTTCCTCTAGCCTGCTTTTTCTTTTTTAAAGATTTTATTCATTATTTTTAGAGAGAGAGGTAGGGAGGGATGAAGAAAGGGAGAGAACTATAAATGTATGGTTGCCTTTCACCTGCCTCCAGCTGGGGACCTGGCTGGAAGCCTGGATTACAACCTGGGTATGTGCCCTGACTGGGAATTATACCAGTGACACTTGAGTTTGCAGGGCAGTGCTCAATAGCCTGCTTTTGTTTTCTTCTACTGTATTCTTCAATTCAGAAATTGTATTCTTCATTTTTTTCTGGCTCTTATTGATAATTTCTATGGTCAATTAATATTCAACAAAGGGGAAAGGATATAAAATGGTGTGAAAATAGCCTCTTCAACAAGTGATATTAGGACAACTAGACAGAAATGTGAGAAAGATAAGGCTAGACCACACACTTATACCATACACCAGAATAAACTGAAGATGGATAAAGGACTTAAACATAAGCCACACCACCATCAAAGTCCTAGAGGAAAACATAGGAAGTAAAATTTCAGGTATCACATGCAGCTATATTTTCACTGAAACTTCACCAAGGTCAAGGGAAATAAAGGAACAAATAAACAAATGTAATTACATCAAACTGAAAAGTTACTGCTCAGCTAAAGAAAACATCAGCAAAATGAAAAGGGACCCAACTGTATGGGAAAACATATTTGCCAATGATACCTCAGACAAATATTTGACCTCCAAAATATATGAAAAACTTATATGACTCAATACCAGGGACACAGTCCAACTGAAAATGGGCAAAAGACCTCAACAGACATTTCCCCAAGTAGGACCTACAAAGGGCCCATAGGCATGTGAAAGAATGGTCAACATCACTAGCCATCAGAGAGATGCAAATTTAAACCGCAATGAGATACCACCTCACACCTGTTAGGATGGCCATCATTAAGAAATCAGCCCTGGCTGGTAGCACAGTGGCCCTGGCTGGTAGCACAGTGGTTAAGGCGCCAGCCTGTGAACCCAAAGGTTGCAGGTTCGATTCCCCAGCCAGGGCACATAACCAGGTTGCAAACCAGGTTTCCAGTCAGGTCTATTGCTGGAGGCAGGTGAAACGCAACCATACATTGTCTCTCTCCCTCTCTGCCTCTCTCCCTTCCCCTCTTTCTGAAAATAATGAAATAAAATCTTAAAAAAAAAAAAAAAAAAAAGAAATCAACAAACAACAAGTGCTGGAGAGGATGTGGAGAAAAGGGAACCCTGGTGTATTGTTGGTGGGAATGCACTGGTGCTGACACTATGGAAAACAGTATGGAATTTCCTAAAAAAACTAAAAATGGCACTCCCTTTTAACCCTGTTTTTCCACTGCTGGGATTTACCCTAGGCATCCTGAAACACCAATTGAAAAGAACCTATGCACCCCAAAGTTCATAGCAATGTTACTCATAATAGCCAAGTGCTGGAAACAGCCTAAGTGCCCATCAGTAAATGAGTGGATCAAAAAAATTTGATACATTTACACAGTGGACTACACAGCAGAAAGAAAAAAGGAAGTCCGACCTTTTGCAACAACATAGCTGGAACTGGAGAGTATTATGCTTAGTGAAATAAGCCAGTTAATGAAAGGCAAATACCATATGATCTCACCCAATATAGGAGACAAATGAACAACATAAACAAACAAGCGAAATAGATTAAGAGGCATGGAAACCAGGAACAGACTTCCAATGTGCAGAGGGAAGGAGGAAAGTGGAGGAAGAGACAAAGAATGGGAGCAGTTTACTAAAGGAACTAGCATGGATGACTCATGCACATGGACAACATGTAGGATTGGCTGTGGGAGGGGGCATGGGGAGGCTGGGCCAGGGGAGAGCAGTGGGGGGTTGGGATGGCATAAATGTAATACAACAATAAAAAAAGGAAGTATGCAAATTATGGAAAGCAAGGATCTGCAACCAACATTACTCTATCCAGCAAAGCTATCATTTAGAATGGAAGTATTGGTAAAGAGCTTCCCAGACAAGGTAAAGCTAAAGGAGTTCATCATCACCAAGCCCTTATTATATGAGATGTTAATTGGACTTACCTAAGAAAAAGATAAACATGGCAACTAACTGACGACTATCAACAACTGAAACTAAAAAATAAAAACAAAAACAAACTAAGCAAACAACCAGAATGCAAATAGAATCATAGGTGTGGGCTTCATTTAGAGGGTTATCACCTGGGACAGGAAGGGGCAGAAATGGGATAATGGTGCAGGGATTAAAATACAAAATAGACAGGAGGAAGTTAAGAATAGTATAGGAAAGGGTGAAGCCAAAGAACTTACATGCATGACACATGGACATGAACTAAAGGGGGTGGAATTGCTGGAGGGAAGGGGTGTACTGGGCAGAGGGGAGCAAAAGGAAAAAAATTGGGACAACTGTCACAGCATAATCAATAAAATATACTTGGAATGTCCCTGAATACTTCTTGACAGTTTCTTTTAGCCTGCAAATTTTCTTTTGAGTAATCTGCCTATAGTCTTACAGTAACACTTTTGTGGGTGACTCTTCTTTTTCTCTTGCTGCTTTTAAGATTCCCTCCTTATTTTTAACCTTTAGCATTTCAAGTATGATGTATCTTGGTGTGTTCCTCTTTGGGTATAGCTTGTTTTGGAATCTCTGTGCTTCTGGACTTGTAAGTCCATTTCTTTCACCAAATTAGGGACTTTTTCTTTCATTATTTTCTCACATAAGTTTTAAATTTCTTGCTCTTCCTCATCTCCTTCTGGTACCACTATGATGCAGATGTTGACACATTTGAAATTGTCCCGAAGGTTCCTAAGCCTATCCTCATTTTTCTCAATTCTTGTTTCTTCATGCTCTACTGGTTGACTGTTTATTTCATCCTTATGTTCCAAATCATAGATTTGAGCCCCAGTTTTGTTTTCTTTACCATTGGGTGTGTGTGTGTGTCTTTTCCTTCATTTACCTTAGTTAATATAGCTGTCACTTCTTCCCTTATGCCACAGGTGGTAAACACAAGGCCTGCAGGCTGAATCTTGCCCTCCACCTTGTTTTATCCAGCATTTTATCTGACCCAGCACCTTGTTTCTAACCGACTTGCGTAACTGTTAAGGAGTATTTACACTTATATAGTCATAAAATTATATTCAGCCCTTTGAAGGCAACAGTGAGGCTGATGTGGCCCCCATTGAAAATGAGTTTGACAACCCTGTCTTACGTGTCTGCCATACTCAGGTATATCTGTCAAGTCTGTGAGCATGGTTATCATCAGTGTTTTTGAACTCTGTGTCTGTTAGGTTGGCTATCTCCATGTTGCTCAGTTCTCCCACTAGAACCTTGATATGCCCACTAGGACCTTGATCTGGTCCCTCTTTTGGGCCATATTTCTCTGTCTCCTCAACTTGACAACCCCCTGTATTTGCCTCTGTGTTTTAGGTAGAGCTGTCACACCTGTTACATTGTAAGGGGTGGAGCCTTAGGTATTTGTCAGTGTTGCGCAACCCATTTCACCATGTTGTGGCACTGTTATGTGAGGGAGGGGTCTGAGAGGTAACTGTGTAACTTCCTCAGCACTCATTCCTTTTCCAGACACTTCTCCTGATTCTTTTTTTTTTTTTTTTAGATTTTATTTCATTATTTTTAGAAAGAGGGGAAGGGAGAGAGGCAGAAAGGGAGAGAGACATCAATGTGTGGTTGTGTTTCACCTGCCTCCAGCCACGGACCTGACTGGAGACCTGGCCTGCAACCTGGTCATGTGCCCTGGCTGGGGAATTGCACCTACGACCTTTGTGTTAGCAGGCCGGCGCCTTAACCACTGTGCTACCAGCCAGGGCCAAACTTCTCCTGATTCTTATATGGGACTAGAGCACCTCTAGCTTTTGCCCTGGTTGTGGTTCCCAGTATGAGTAGATTTGTAGAAATTCAAGGACCATGGGGGCCCGTTAAACAAACAAACTCTGCTGAAAGACCAGCAGTTTCTTTCACCACCCCAAACACTAGTTTTCACAGTCAGAGCAATGAGGTTTTATTTTCCCAGATGCTGCAGCGATGAGCCGCATGACCTAGTCTGAGTTTCACATTGCTCCCCTGGTGTCCCTCCCAACTTTTATAATTTTTGACTGTTCTTTCCATGTTAGGTGGCTGTTGCCACCACTGCCACCGCCAATGCAGCGGTGCACATTCTTTACACCCCTCCTACCTATCTGGATCATTATTACTTCTTTATATATTTCTTATTATTTTATTGTTGTTGTATTACATTCATTCCCTTTTTGCTCCACTCTGTCCCCCTCCCCACCCACCCATTCCCCCCAAAGTCAATCCCACCTGTTGTCCATGTCCATGGTTCCTTTATACTAGGTTCTTGTCTAAGCTGCTCCACTTTCATGCCTCTGCCTCCCCCCTCTGCCCAACCCCTTTCCCCCTGACCACTGAAGGCCTATTCCTTCTATTCATATACTTGGTACTGTTTTGCTTGTTGTTAGTTTTGCTCATTATTGTCCCATAATGGGTGAGATCATATGATATATGTCCTTCACTGACTGGCTTATTTCACTAAGCATAATACTCTCCAGTTCCATCCATGTTGTGTAAAGGGTACAAGTTCCTTCTTTCTTTCTGCTATATAGAATTCCATTGTGTAAATGTACCAAAGGTTTTTGATCCAATCATCCACTGATGGGCACTTAGGCTGTTTCCAGCACTTGGCTATTGTAAATAGTGCCACTATGAACATAGGTGTGCATAGGTTCTTATGAATTGGGTGTTTCAGGATTCTTTGGGTATAGTCCAAGTAGTGGAATTGCTGGATCAAAAGGCAGTTCCATTTTTAGTTTTTTAAGGAAACCCCATACTGTTTTTCACAGTGGCTGCACCAGCCTACATTCCCACCAACAGTATATGAGGGTTCCCTTTGCTCCACATCCTCGCCAACACTTGTTGTTTGTTGATTTGTTGATGATTGCCATTCTGACAGGTGTGAAGTGGTAACTTATTGCAGTTTTAATTTGCATCTCTCTGATGACTAGTGATGTTGAGCATTCTTTCATATACCTCTGGACCCTTTTTATATCTTCCTCAGTGAGCTGTCTGTTCAGTTCCTTTGCCCATTTTTTTAAAAAATTTCATTGTTGTTGTATTACATCCATCCTCTTTTTGCTCCCCTCTGTCCCCCTCCCCACCCACCTTTGCCCATTTTTTAATTGGGTTGTCAGTCTCCCTGGTGCTGAGTTGCATTAGTTGTTTATATATTTTGGAGATCAGACCCTTGTAAGGTATCATTGGCACTTATGTTTTCCCATACAGTTGGTTCCCTTTGAATTTTGCTGATATTTTCTTTAGCTGAACAGAAACTATTCAATTTGATATAGTCCCATTTGTTGATTCATTCTTTGATTTCCTTCTCCTTGGTTACCAGGTTACATCAATGCACATGTATGAACAATGATGACTTCACTGTACTAGTCAATGAGGGCAGTAGATGCCATTGAGTTAGCATGTGTACCCTGTGTCCATTGCATTCAAAATGACTAAGCAAGCAGAGCGATGAATCTGTGTCAAATTTTACATTAAACTTGAACATTTCTCCATGGAAACTACTGAGATGATTCAGAAGGCAACAGCTATGGGTAGTGGGTGATTGACAGCTTTGTCATGACAAAGTGCTCTCTAATGCATCACATTCATGCAGAGCTTTCTGGCAAAACATCAAGTTCCCCAGATGACTTATTCCTCACTACAGCTCAGATTTGGTATCTTGTGGCTTCTGGATTTTTCCAAAACTAAAATCACCTTTGAAAGGGAAGAGATTTCAGACCATAAGTGCAATTCAGGAAAATACACTAGCGAAGCTGATGGTAATTGAGAGAACTGTGTGAGGAATCATTGTCCTATGTACGATGTTTCTTGTATCTTCTTCAATAAATGTCTCTTTTTTTATAGTGCTACATGACTGGATAACTTCTGGTCAGTCCTTGTACGTGAGAATTTATTTCTGGACTATGTTCTATTCCATTTGTCTATGTGTCTGTTGTCATGTTAGTACCACACTGTTTTGATTACTATAGCTTTGTAGTAAATTATGAAATCAAGATGTGATATCCTTCAAATATGTTTTTTTTTTATTGCTCTCCCTTGTCACCCCTCCTCTCTTCCATAGCCAGTCTCCACCTCATTGTCCATATCCATTGATCTCTCATGCTAGCTCCTCTGCTAAAGTCTACATCTTCTCTCCCCACCTCTATACCTCCCTGTCTCCTCTGGTCACTGTCATTCTACTCCTTTTTTCCATGCATCTGGTTCTATTTTTCTTGTTTGTTTGTTTTGTTCATTAGTCTCCTATATTACGTGAGATCATACAGTATTTATCTTTCACTGACTAGCTGATTTCTTTAAGCATGATGGTCTGCAGTTCCAACCATGTTGTTGCAAAAGGTAGGAGTTCTTTCTTCCTGCTATGTAGTATTCCATTGTGTAAATGTACCAAACTGTTTTGATCCATTCATCCACTGATGGGAACTTAGGCTGTTACCAGCTCTTGGCTATTGTAAATAGTGCTGCTATGAACAGACAGATGCATAGGTTCTTCTGGACTGGAGTTTCAGGGTTCTTTGGATATAGTCCTAGCAGTAGAATCACTGGGTCAAAAGAAAGCTCCATTTTTAGTCTTTTGAGAAAATTCCGTACAGTTTTCCATAGTGGCTACACCAGTCTGCATTCCCACCAGCAGTGCACTAGAGTTTGCTTTTCTCATGTCCTCTCCAGCACTTGTTGTTTGTTGATTTCTTAACGATGGCCATCCTGACAGGTGTAAGGTAGTATCTGATTGTGGTTTTAATTTGCATCTCTCTGATGGCTAGTGATGTTGAGCATTCTTTCATATGCCTATGGGCCCTTTGTAAGTCCTCCCTGGTGAGGTGTCTGTTCAGGGCCGTTGTACATTTTTTAATTGGGTTGTCTGTCTCCCTGGTGTTGTGCCATATAAGTTCTTTATATATTTTGGAGCTCAAAACCTTGTCTGAGGTATCATTAGCAAATATGTTATCCCATATGGATATTTCCCTTTTCAGTTTGCTGCCGTTTTGTTTTTTTTAGCTGAGCAGATACTTTTTAATTTGATGTAGTCCCATTTGTTTATTTGTTCCTTTATTTCCTTTGCCTTGGGAGAAGTATCAGTGAAAATATTTCTATGAAGGATATCTGAAATTTTACTTCCTATGTCTTCCTCTAGGACTTTTACGGTGGCACAGCTTATCTTTAAGTCTTTTATCCATCTTGAATTTATTCTTGTGTATGATCTAAGTTGGTGGTCTAGTTTCATTTTTCTGTATGTCTCTTTCCAGTTCTCCCAGCACCATTTGTTAAAGAGGCTATTTTCACTCCTTTTTTTTTTTTTTTTTTTTTTTTTTTTTTTTTTTTTTTTTTTTTTTTTTTTTTTTTTTTTTTTTTTTTTTTTTTTTTTTTTTTTTTTTTTTTGCTACTTCCACTTTTGTTGAAAATTAGTTGACCATAGAGACCTGGTTTTATTTTCTGGGCTCTCTATTCTGTTCCATTGGTCTGTATGTCTATTTTTAATGCCAGTAGCAGAATGTTTTGACTACAATGGCTTTGTAATATAGTTTGAGATCCTATATTGTGATTCCTCCTACTTTGTTCTTCTTTCTCAAGATGCTGTGTCCATTTGGGGTCATTTCTGGCTCCATATAAATTTTTGCAGTATTTGTTTTAAATCCATGAAATATGTATTTTAATAGGGATTACATTGAATCTGTAAATTGCTTTAGGTAGTATGGCATTTTAATGACGTTAATCCTTCCCATCCATGAGCATGGATGGGAGCACTTCCATTCATTTGTATCCTCCTTGATTTCTTTCTTTAGTGTTCTGTAGTTTTCTGAGAACAAGCCTTTTACCTCCTTATTTAAATTTATTTCTAGCTACTTGGTTTTTTAAATTTTATTTATTATTTTTTAACTTAATTTTATTGTTGTTGTATTACATCCATACCCTTTTTACTCCCCTCAGTCCCCTTCCCCATGCACCCACTCCCCCAAAAAGTCAATCTCACTTGTTTTCCATGTCCATGGTTCTTCCATACTAGTTCCTTGACTAAACTGCTCCCTTTCTTTGCCTCCTCCTCCCCACTTCCCTACTTTGTTTTTCTTGTTGCTATAGTAAATGGGATTTCTTTTCTAGTTTCTCTCTGATGTTTCATTTTTAGTGCACAAAAATGCATTTCATTTCTGGATATTGACTTTGTATCCAGCCTTTTTATTTTGCCAAATTCACATTAGATTGAGTCTTTTGTGTTGTGTGTGTGTGTGTGTAGCCTATAGTTTTCTATGTATACTATTATGTTATATGCAAATAATAACCCTTTTACTCCCTTTTTTTCTAATTTGGATGTCTTTGATTCTTTTTCCATATCTGATAACTGTAGCTAGAACTTCC
Organism: Noctilio leporinus; assembly: GCA_004026585.1. Lineage (NCBI taxonomy): Eukaryota > Metazoa > Chordata > Mammalia > Chiroptera > Noctilionidae > Noctilio > Noctilio leporinus. The sequence continues at coordinate 44,421 of PVIW01003067.1, read as the reverse complement.
AAAACTATGTTGAATAGAAGTGGAGAGAGTTGACACCTTTGTCTTGTTCCTGATCTTAAGAAGGCTTTTAGCTTTTGCACATTGAGTATGATGTTGGCAGCAGGTATCTCACCTATGGCCTTTATTATGTTGATGTATGTTCCCTCTAAACACTTTGCTGAGCATTTTGATCATAAATGGTTGCTGTACTTTATCAAATACTTTTTCAGCATCTCTACTGATGTGATCCTATGATTTTATTTCATTTTGTTTATTGTTTTGTGAATGTTGTATCATCCTTGCATCCCTGGGGTGACTCCTACCTGATCATGGTGAATGACCATCTTAATGTACTGCTGGATCCAGTTTGTCAATATTTGGTTTGAGGATTTTAGCATCGATGTTGATCAGCAATATTGGCCTGTAGTTTTTGGGGTTTTTTTTCCCCTTTATTGTGTCTTGACCTGGTTTGGGGATTAAAATAATACTGGCCTCATAGAAAGAGTTTGGGAGACTTCTTCTTGGATTTTTTGGAATAGGTCGAGAATGATAGGAGTTAGTTTTCCCCTGCTTAGTAAAATACGCCTGTATAGCCATCTGGTCTGGATCGTTTGTGTGTGGGGAGTTTTTTAATTACTGCTTCAATTTCACTAGTTATTATCAGTATATTCAGGTTTTTTGCTTCTTCTTGATTCAGTATTGGAAGATTATATACTTCCAGAAACCTGTCATTTTCACTCAGGTTGTCAGATTTTTGCCATATAGCTGTTCATAGTAATTTCTTACAGTCCTTTGTATTTCTGTGGCATCAGTTGTGATTTCTCCTCTGTTGTTCCTGATTTTATTTGGTTTCTCTCTTTTTCTTAACAAGATTGGTTAAAGGGTTGTCTATTTTTGTTTATATTTCCAAAGAACTTCTGGGTTTATTGATCCTTTGAATTGTTCTTTTAGTCTTTAAATTATTTAATTCTGCTATGATCTTGATTATTTCCTTCTCTCTACTTGTTTCGGGCTTTGTTTGTTGGTGTTCTTCTTGTTCTTGTAGCTGTAAGGTTAGATTGTTTATTTCAGTTTCTTCTAGCCTTTTTAGGTACCCTTGTATTGCTATGAATTTTGCTCTCAAGAATGCCCTTGCTGTGCCCCATAAGTTTTGGCTGTTATGTGTTCATTTTCATCTGTTTACAGAATATTTTTTATTTCTTCTTTGATCTCATTAGCCCAATCATTTGATAGCATGTTATTCAATCTCCATGAATTTGAAAGGTTTTGGGTTTTTTCCTTGAAGCTGGTTTCTAGTTTCTAGCAATTGTGATCTGAGAAGATGCTTCAATTATGTTCTTTTTCAAAATTGTTTTGGTTATTTGGAGTATCTTATGATTCCATATACATTTTAGGGTATTTTTTCTATCTCTACATAAAATGTTATTGCAATTGTGGTCAAGGTTGCATTGAATTAGTAGGTCACTTTAGGTAGTATTGTTATTTACAGTGTCAGTCTTTCAAAAGTAAATGAATATGGTATTGAGTTACACTTTGATAGTTTGTGTGTTTTGAGAAACTGGTTTATTCTAAGTTTTCAAATTTATGAGCATGAAGTGTTTCTTAGCATTTCTGTATTATCTTTTTTAATAGCTTTAGGATCTGAAGTGATAGTTCCTGTTTAATTCCTTATATTTGTATTTTTATCTTTTGTCCTTTTATATTTGTTATTAAGGCCAGAGGTATATGAATTATGTTGCTTTTCAAGAAACAAGCTGTTTGTGTCATTGATTGTTCCATATTTCCTATTTTCAGCTTCATTGATTTCTGCTGTTACATTGATTATTTTCTTTTATTTGCTTCCTCTGGGTTTGTTTTTATATTATCTAGCTGGTCATTTTTTAGTGCTTGAAATAGGAACTTGGATTATTGATTTGAAATATTTCCTACTTTCTAATGTAAGCATTTAGTGCTATATACCTTCCTCAGTACTACTTTAGCTGCACTCACATATTTTGATATTTAATTTTCACTTAGTTCTATGTATTTTAAATTTTCCTTTGAGATTTTCTCTTGATCCTTGTTTTATTTAGAAGTGTGCGTTAAGTACTTAGAGGTTTTCTTGTTCCTCTCTCTCTCTCTCTCTCTCTCTCTCTCGTGTCTCATTTGATTTTGTTGTAGTCAGGGGCACTTTATATAATTTAAATACTTTAAAATTTCTTGAGGTTTGTTTTCCGGTCCAGGATATGACATCTGTTGGTGAATGTTCCATGGGCATGTAAACAAAGACTTATTCTGCTGTTATTCAGTGGGGTATACCATTATGGCAATTGTAACCTGTTAGTTGTGTCATTCATTTCTTCTATATCCTTATGACTTTGATTCTAGTACTTCTATCAGTTGCTGACAGTGGAGTGTTGAAGTCCCCAACCATAACTGTGGGTTTCTTTATTTTTCCTTTTAGCTGTCAATTTTAGCTGTATTTGTTTTGAAACTCTCTTGTTTAGTGCATACATACAGGGTGCATGTGATAAATTGACAATAATGTTGCATCTCCTTATTTTGTATACTCCCTTGAACTACCCTTCCCTCACCACTAATCCCTGGCAACCATTGATGTGCTCTCCATCATTATAGATTTATCATTTTGAGAATATCATATAACTGGAGCCACAGTATGTCATCTTTTACAACAGGCTTTCTTTCACTCAGTATAATGCCCTTGAGATCCACTTAAGTTGGTTTGTGTATCAATAGTTTGTTCCTTTTTATTGCTTAGTAGTTTCCCATTGTATGCAGCATTTGTGAGAGGGAAGTTAATAAACAACCTCGTTCCAATAAAGAGGCTATTAAAGCTGAGATTGAAAACGCGATAATGTCCATGGATAAAGAAAAGTGAATTGGGAGGGGGGAGGCAGAGGCAAGGAAGGGGAGCAGCTTAGACAAGAACCTAATATAAAGGAACCATGGACATGGACAACAGGTGGGATTGACTTTTGGGGAAATGGGTGGGTGGGGAGGGGGACAGAGGGGAACAAAAAGGGGATGGATGTTATACAACAACAATAAAATTAAAAAAGAAAAAAAAGAAAAGTGAATTAAAGCATGCTCAAGATTCCAAAGTCAAATCAAGTCCATTATTGCATCAAATGAAGACTTTTGTGAATAATTAAAAAATAATGACTATGTTTATGTAGTTACATATAAGAATAAATTTATTTCAAAATATAAAATATAACACTTTTGTGGTATGTTGTTTATTTTACTAAAATTTTGCCAAATTATCTCACGCACCCTGTAAGATTATGTATTCTTGGTGCATTGATTCTTTATCATGTAAGATCCTCTTTTATTCCAAGTGAAACATATAAAGTTATGTCTTCATGTGTTTTTTATGCTCTCTTTTGGAATATTCAGACTTATATTTCTTTAATCCAAGACAACCTCAAGGCCCTGTCTCAAAATATGACAATGCATTTTAAACTTCCTGAGCAGTTGGAGGATTATATTTTTCAGCTGTAACACTCAGAAAGGTATCTCCCCTCCCCTCCAACCACACACACGTGCACACACACACACACACACACACACAGTCAGTGCTGTTTCTTCTTATGAATGCTTGTTATATCCAGCACTGTCTCTGCCATCCCCTTCCCTTAATTTTTCTTCCTCTAATACTTTCAATTGTTGTAATAGTTACAGTATAGTCTTGCTGTTTAAGAAAAGAATCTATTGGAAAATTTGTGAGTGTCATGCCATGTAATCAATGTGAAAGAATTCCGTAATTTTAAAGGAATATGGTTGAGCTGGTAGATCCAATATTTACAGTATTACCACACTGATAAAAAATATTTTCTTGGGGCCTGACTGGTGTGGCTTAGTGGATTGCAAATTGACCCACAAACCAAAGGGTCACTGGTTCAGTTCCAGTCAGGGCACATGCCTGGGTGTGTGTGTGAGAGGCAACTGATCAATGTTTCTTTTGCACATCAATGTTTTTCTCCCTTTCTTTCTCCCTCTCTTCCCTTCTCTCTATAAAACAAATAAAATAGTTACAAATAAATAAAAATAAAATGTTTTCTTGGTGTTATAACCACTTTCAGTTTATAAGAAACTCCCATACTCTCCATCCATCTATGGGCAGTAGTGTCTATGGTTGTGCTGTCAAGTTGATAGTGGTGGAAACCAAGGCTTGAAGCTCTCAAGGGTCATGCTCAAGTTCTGGAACTCAGTGGACCTTTTGGTCATCTCCAGCAGACCTGAGATGAAGCCCCAACTCTACTAATCACCTGGTGACATGTAGGACCACATCCGCCTCGCCACCCATCCTCTGAAGAAAAGTGATCAAAACTTGTTGCATTTCAACCTTCTACATCTTTTGTCATCCTTATGTAAGTGGTGCTCAGAGGCCTTAGAGGGATCCCAAAGATCAAGACAAGGGTACCCTATTCATGATGTGGCTTTTCTGAGCCATGAACTGGCTACCATATTTTGTTACTAAACTGCTTTCTTTGCTGTCTCCCTGCCCTCTTTTAGAGAGATGGGACCATGTCTCCAGCACAACCAATAGACCAGGAACTACCAGAGCTCCGGCAAAACCTGCAGGTAATACACTGCTCTGAGTAAGCAATGAAAAAGACCTTGTGGAGCTCCCTGTGAGATAGCATCCAAATGAGCTACGTGTCATTTAACCAATTGATTTTCTCTTTTATGCAGAAAGTGATTTTGACTTGGCTGATGCCTTGAATGATCGAAATGATAGAGATGATGGCCTCAGGAACCCAAGTGCAGGAGGAGGAGGTAAGTTGTAGCTTATTGAAAGCACTGGCCAGTCTACAGCCATACCACCCAGAATGCGCCTGATCTCATCTGAAAGCACTGGCCAGCACTGTAGCTCCCTGGTCAAGTTGTAGCTCATTAACTACAACAGCCCATAGAGCCTGGCAGAGCTGGCAGCACTTCAAGTCATTGGATAACCCTGTAATATTTGTTACCAAACTTTATTGGACTTCCAAAATTATTGAGGATATTAAGGGATTTTGGTTAGTGGGTTAAATCTATCAATATTTATCATATTTGAACTAAAATGGAAAAAATAAACATTTATTTGAAAATGAACAATGCTAAACACATACATGTTTGTATAAATAGCATATTTTTAAAGTCATGGGCTTTTATTTTTCATTTACTTTTAGAGTGAGGGAAAGTGAGGGAGAAAAAGAGGGAGAGGAACATCAATCTATTGCCTCATATGTATCCCAACCAGGGATCAAACCTACAACCCAGGCATGTGCACTGTCTGGGAACTGAACCAGTGACTGTTTGCTTTGCAGGACAATGCCCTGAGCCACAATGGTCAAGGATAAATAGCATTTTATGAAAAATAACTGTTTGGCAAGACAATTAATTTATGAAGAAGGTTATGTTGTACACATTCAAAAATTTATATGATGGCTCTCAGTGGAAGAACTAGAGTCTCACAGCTGGTTCTAGATTCAGTTGTTATAACATGTTGTAATGGTTGAAGGATATGAAGGAAATTAACTTCAAATAGATGTGCAGCTGGAAAGGGAGGAATATTTTAATAAACTTTAAGGGCATTGTGAACATTCTTTGATAAGACACTAAAAACTTAAACTCAACCAGTGTTTCTTTGAGGTTAAATGCAGTGTGGAAAGTGAAACTGTATCAATGAACTTCCCATAGTTGAGTCAGACCCCACACAATTCTCTTGCACTTCCAATGGAACTTTTACTCATTCTTTGTTTAATTTTATTTTTAATTACTGTTTACATTCAATATTAATTTGTATTAGTTTCAGGTGTACCACATAGAGATTAGACAATCATATAGATTTTACAGAGTGATCCCTCAATATTTAATGTACCTACCTGGCACCATATATAGTTTTGACTGTATTCCCTATGTAATTTTATATTTATTATTATTATTGTATTACTATTGTTTTATTTTTTCCCCAATGCTGTCCCTTGTCCCCCACATACCTCTTCCACAGTCAGTCCCCACCTCCTTGTCCATGTCCATGGGTCTTTCACATTAGCTCCTCTACTAAACCCTACACCCTCTATATCCCACTCTCCCCCTCCCCCTTTTTCTCTATCATTGTCATCCTGCTCCTTTTCCCCATGTCTCTGGTTCCATTATGCTCATCTGCTTTTTTGTTCATTAGTTTATTGTATTAAGTGAGATCATATGATATTTGTCTTTTGCCACCTGGCTTATTTCACTAAGCATGATAGTCTACAGTTCCATCCATGTTGTCGCAAAAGGTAGGTATTCCTTCTTTCTTTCTGCTATGTAGTATTTCATTGCATAAATGTACCAAAGTTTTTTCATCCATTCATCCACTGATGGGCACTTAGGCTGTTTCCATCACTTGGCTATTGTGAATAGTGCTGCTATGAACATAGGGGTGCATAGGTTCTTCTGCATTGGTGTTTCAAGGTTCTTTGGGTATAGTCCTAACAGTAGAATCACTGTGTCAAAAGAAAATTCCATTTTTAGTTTTGTCTGTTTGTTTTTTAATTTTAATAAATTTATTGTTGTTGTATTACATTTATCCCAGTTTTCCCCCACTGCTCTCCCCTGCTCCACCCTCACTATCCCCTCTGACACATTCAATTCCACATGTTGTCCATGTACATGAGATGTTTATACTAGTTCCTTGACTAAACTGTTTCCCTTCTTTGCTGCTTTCTCTCCCTTACCCCTTGACTATGCACACTAAAGCTTTGTTTCTTGTTTCCATGCTTCTGGTTATATTTTGTTTGTTTATTTATTTTGTTCATTAGTCACCTGTAGTAGGTGGGATCATACGGTATTTGTCTTTCACTGACTGGCTTACTTCACTACACTAAGCATAATACTCTCCAGGTCCATTCATGTTGTTGCAAAGGGTAGGAATTCTTCTTTCTTTCTGCTGTGTAGTATTTCATTGGGTAAATGTACCACAGTTTTTTGATCCGTTCATTCCCTGATGGGCACTTAGGCTGTTACCAGTACTTGGCTATTATAAATAGCACTGCTATGAACAGGGAGTTACATAGGTTCTTCTGAATTGGTGTTTCAGGGTTCTTTGGGTATAATCCTAGCAGTGGAATTGATGGGTCAAAAGGAAGTTCCATTTTTAGTTTTTTGAAGAAATTCCATACTGTTTTCCATAGTGGCTACAGCAGCCTGCATTCCCACCAGCAGTGCACTAAGGTTCCCTTTTTGCTACATCCTCACCAACACATGTTATTAATTTGTTAATGATGGCCAATATGACAGGTGTGAGGTGGTATCTCATTTGCATCTACATGTTGTGGTTTTAATTTGCATCTCTCTGATAGCTAATGATGTTGAGCATTCTTTCATATGCCTATGGACCCTTTGTATGTCCTTCTCTGAGAAGTGAGTGTCCACTTTTTAATTGGGTTGTCTGTCTTCCTGGTGTTGAGTCATGTAAGTTCTTTATGTATTTTGAAGCTCAAAACATTGTCTGAGGTATCATTAGCAAATATGTTATCCCATATGGATGTTTCCGTTTTTAGTTTGCTGATGTTTTCTTTAGCTGAGCAGATAGTTTTTAATTTGCTATAGTCCCATTTGTTTATTTTTTCCTTTATTTCCTTTGCCCTTGGAGAAGTATCAGTAAAAATATTGCTGCATGGGATATCTGAAATTTTACTTCCTGTTTTCCTCTAGGACTTTTATGGTGGCATAGTTTATATTTAATTATTTTATCCATCTTGAGTTTATTCTTGTGTATGATCTAAGTTGATGGTCTAGTTTCATTTTTATGCATGTCCCTTTCCAGTTCTCCCAACACCGTTTGTTGAAGAGGCTATTGTCTCTTCATTTTATGGTTCATCTTTATCAAAAATTAGTTGACTATAGAGACTTGGGTTTATTTTTGGGCTCTCCGTTCAGCTGCATTGATCTGTATGTCTATTTTTATGCCAGTAGCAGACTGTTTTGATTACAGTAGCTTTATAATATAGTTTGATATCAGGTATTGTGATTTCTCCTACTTTGTTCTTCTGTCTCAAGATAGCTTTGTCCATTTGGGGTCATTTCTGGCTCCATATAAATTTTTGAAGTATTTGTTCTAAATCTGTAAAATATGTATTTTGTATTTTAATAGAGATTGCATTGAATACATAAGTTGCTTTAGGTAGTATGGTCATTTTAATGACATTAATTCTTCCCATCCACGAACATGGCATATGCTTCCATTCGTTTGTATCTTCCTAGATTTCTTTCTTCAGTGTTCTGTAGTTTTCCAAGTACAGGCCCTTTACCTCCTTGTTTAAGTTTATTCCTAGGTACTTTATTCTTCTTGTTGCTGTAATAAATGGGATTTGTTTTCTAGCTTCTATCCCTGATGTTTCATTGTTGATGTACAAAAATGCCTTCAATTTCTGGATATTGACTTTGTGTCCAGCTGTTTTGCCAAATTCACTTATTAGGTTTAGTCATTTTTTTGTGGATTCTATAGGGTTTTCTATGTATACTATCATGTCATCTGCAAATAATGACAGTTTTACTCCCTTTTTTCCAATTTGGATACCTTTGATTCCTTTTTCTTGTCTGATAGCTATAGCTAGAAAAACTATATTGAATAGAAGTAGACACCCTTATCTTGTTCCTGATCTTAAGAAGAAGGCTTTTATCTTTTGCACATTGAGTACGATGTTGGTTGCAGGTCTCTCATATATGGCCTTTATTATGTTGAGGTATGCTCCCTCAATTCCACCTTTACTGAGCATTTTATTATAACTGGTTTCTGTACTTTATCAAATGCTTTTTCAGCATCTAGTGATATGGTCCTATAGTTTTTGTCTTTCATTTTGTTTATGTAGTATATTACATTTATTTTTTTGGTGAATGATGTATCATCCATGCATCCCTGAAATGAATTCCACCTGATCATGATATATGACCATCTTAATGTATTTCTGGATCCAGTTTTCCAATATTTTGTTGAGGATTTTAGCATCTACGTTGATCAGCAATATTGGTTTGTAGTTTTCTTTCTTTGTTGTGTCTTGACCTGGTTTGGGGATTAAAATAATATTAGCCTTTGCCCTGGCTGGTGTGGCTCAATGGATTGAGTACCTACGAACTCAAGGACCACTAATTGGATTCTAAGTCAGGGCATGTACCCAGGTTGCAAGCCGGGTCTTCAGCTAGGTTTCCAGCTGGAGGCAAGTGAAAGGCAACCATATATTGATGGTTCTCTCCCTTTCCTCCTCCATCCCTTCCCCTGTCTCTAAATATAATGAAGAAAATATTTAAAACTTAAAGTCTATTTGGCTCTGGCTGGTGGCACAGTGGATAAGGCACCGGCCTGCAAACCCAAATGTCATTGTATGGATTCCCCAGCCAGGGCACATAATGAGGTTCCAAGCCAGGTCTCCAGCCAGGTCTGTGGCTGGAGGCAGGTGATAGGCAACCATGCATTGATGTCTGTCTCCCTCTCTGCCTCCCTCCCTTCCATTCTCTCTAAGAATAATAAATAAAATCTTTTTTAAAAAAATTAAATTAAATTAAATAATACTGGCCTCACAGAAAGAGTGTGGGAGACTTACCTTGTTTTGGATTTTTTGGAATAGGTGCAGAAGGATAGGAGTTCGTTTTTCCCTACATGTTGGGTAAAATTCACCTGTGTAAGCATCTGGTCTGGATCTTGTGTGCCAGGAGTTTTTTAAATTACTGCTTCAATTTTACTAGTTGTTATCAGCTTATTCAGGCTTTCTGCTTCTTCTTGATTCAGTTTTGGAAGATTATATGTTTCCAGAAATTTGTCCATTTCACTCAGGTTGCCAGATTTTTTTTTTTTTTTTTTTTTTGGCAATATAGCTATTCATAGTAATTTTTAGGATGCTTTTTATTTCTGTGGTATCAGTTGTGATTTTTCCTCTGTGGTTTCTAATTTTATTTATGTGGGATTGTTCTCTTTTTTTCTTGATGAGTCTGGTTAAAGGCTTCTTGATTTTGTTTATCTTTTCAAAGAACGAGCTCTTGGATTTATTGTTCCTTTGAATTCTTCTTTTAGTCCCTAGGTCATTTAATCCTGCTCTGGTCTTGATTACTTCCTTCCTTCTACTCTGGGCTTTGTTTTTGTCTCTCTAGTTCTTGTAGCTGTAGGGTTAGGTTGTTTATTTCAGCTTCTTCAAACCTTTTTAGTTAGGCCTGTGTTATGAACTTCCCTCTCAGGACTGCCTTGCTGTGTTTCATAGGTTTTGGGCTGTTGTGTGTTCATTTTCATTTGTTTCCAGGAACTTAGATTTCTTATTTGACATCATCATTAACCCATTTATTATGTAATAACATGCTATTATTTAGCCTCCATGAATTTGAAAGTTTTTCCTTAAGATTGGTTTCTAGTTTCAAGGCAGCATCTGAGAAAACGCTTGCTATAATTTCAGTTCTCTTGAATTTGTGGAGGCTTGTTTTGTGTTATACCATGTTGTCTATCTTTGAGAGTGTTTTAGGTGTATTTGAAAAAATTATGTATCTTGCTCCCTTAGGGTGAAAAATTCTATATATATCAGTTAACTCCATTTATCTAGTGTGGTGTTCAATGCCATAATAGCCTGGTTTTGTCTTGCTTGGAAAAGCTGTCCATTGTTGATAATTGAGTGTTAAAATCCCCTTCTGTGAGTGTGTTTCTGTCAATGTCTTTCTTGAAGTTCTCTGAAATTTTTCTTATATACTGGGTACATACATGTTTACAAGGGTTATATCTTCTTGATGTATTGTTCCCCTAAGTATTATGAAATGTCCTTTTTTTTTCTCTTTCTGTGGCCTTTGTTGTGAAATCTATTGTGCCTGATACAAGTATTGCTACCCCAACTTTTTTTGTGTGTACATTTGCTTGAAATATTTTTTCCATCCTTTCACTTTCAGTCTGGGTAGATTTTTTCTTCTGAGATGGGTCTCTTTTAGACAGCATGTTTGTGGTTCATATTTTTCTATCCATTCAGCTACCCTATGTCTTTGTTTGGAGTATTTAATCCATTTACTTTTGATATTATTATTGATAGGTATTTATTGTGATATTTTCCCTTTTTCCCTACGTTCCTCTGTCTGTCTCTTTCTCTCTTCCTCTTCTTATAGCAGTACCTTTAGCATCTCTTGAAATGGTGGTTTGGTGGGGATGTAATCTTTTGGCCTTCTTTTGTCTGGGATACTCCTTATTTCATCTTCCATTTTCCATGAGAGCCTTGCTGAGCAGAGTAGTCTTGGTTGGAGGCTTTTGCTTCACATTGCTTGGAATATTTTTTGCAATTCCCTTCTGTATTGTAGCGTTTCTATTGAGAAATCAGCTAATGGCCTTATTGGAGCTCCCTTGTATGTTATTAGATGTTTCTCTCTTGATGCCTTTAGGATTCTCTTTGTTTTTGAATGTTGCCATTTTAATTATGCTGTATCTTGGTGTGGGTCTATTTGGTTTTACCTTCACTGGGACCATCTATTCTTCCTGGACTTGCATTGCTGCTTTTTCTCTCACCAAGTTTAGGATGTGTTCTATCATTACTTTTTCAAACAGTTTTTTTATCCATTGTTTCACCTCTTCTCTTTCTGGTATCCCTATGACCCAGATATTATTATGTTTCATGTCCTGCAGCTGTCTTAACACCTCTTTATTCATTTTCAGTCTTTTTAAAAATTTTATTGTACTATCTGGGAGTTTTTTTCTATGTTGACCTCCAGTTCAGTGATCCCATTCTCTGCTTCTTCTAGTCTGTTTTGGATTCCTTCTACTGAGTTCTTCAGTTCAGAAATTGCATTCTTCATTTCCTCCTGGATATCATTGATAGTTCCTGTGTCCTTTTAAATGCTGGTATAGTTCTCAGTAAGTTCCTTGTAGCTTCCTGGGGTTCTTTGTAGTTTTCTTTGAGCTTGCTGAGCTCGTTGATCTTGCTTTTAACCATTATTTTGAATTCCATGTCCGAGTTTGCTTGCCTCTATTTCCTTTAACAATCTTTCTGGAGATTCTTCCTTTCCTTTTTCTGAGGTATTGTTTCTTTTTCTCCCCATTTTAGGTGTCCCTTTTTATTTGTTTCTACTTTTTTTTAGATTAATCTGCCTTGATTTTCTGCCTTCATGGTGTGGACTTCTATGGTCAGAATCCTGGGAAATTCCATGGTGCAATCTCCTTGATTTCCTGAACTTTCTGCTCATCAGATTCCCTTTATGCCATTTATTTGGGTTTTCTGATTGTATTTTGGATTTGGCTGACATGTTCCTCATTATTTATTCCTTCTCTCTGGCTAGCTGATTGAGAGTCACTCTTTCCATCATGTCTTATATATATTTATCGAACTGCTACTTGGAAATTAATAATTCATGTCAAAGATCACTGTGTATTTGAGATGCTTAAAATTAACACAGATCTATTTCCTGTGTCTGTCTCTTTTCTTGTTCAAGTCTGTCTAATCTGCAGTGAGTCTCTAGCCATTTGGGATAGGGGCCAGCAAATCCTGTGAGTGGGGCTATTACTTCCTGTGAGGCTGATGTCATTTAGCGGGGAGTGGTTCTAGTGATTAATAGTTACTGTATCCGAGGGGTCGAAAGATGGCGACAGAGTAGAGAGCAGTGCTGATGGTGTTCTCGAGTACCAAAGTAGCTAGAGGACAAGATAGGGAGTGTGAGATGTCTTCAGGACCCTAAGATTGGAGCAGTCAGTATCTGGACACAGGGGTGCACAGCCCAGAGGCAGAGGAGACCAGCAGGACAGCAGGACAGTAGGTGAGGCATTCCCGACCAATCGGCTGGCAGGCCGAGGTCGGCTCTGGGCAGTGGCGGCTCTGGGCAGTGGCGGCTCTGCCCAGAGGGGTGCATTTGACTGAGGCCAGCTCCGGGCTCCCAGGTGATTAGAAGTGTCAACAGTGAAGTGCAGGCAGCGAGGGCAAACGCCTTAGGGGACACGGAATTGAACTCTTGCAGGGGAGGGACTGTGAGAGAGACTCGCTCCAGCAACAGGGAGAGGAAGCTCCTCACGGGGCTAGAGGTGGAGGAGAAGAGTCCTGCGGGGAGCCGGAGCAGGGGAGCTGGGAAGTGCACTGGCCAGGGTGGCAAGAGGGCGGGAAAAGGTGCTGCTGGACCACCGGGGAAACAGCAGCTAGAAGCCCCTGCAAAGGGGGAGGCCCAGCCTGCACAACCACACAGGACCCCAGGCTCCGCGGAAACTCCAAACAGTGAGCTGGGAACTAGTAGCTGGGGTAACTGACCTGCCATTACTAGAGACAAAGGCCACACCGCCCACGCCTGGGAGGGGCTCATCACAGAGGCCGCTTAAAGGACTCCACGGAGACCTGGTTGGCTTGGAGAATTGGTGCCCGTGCCAGGGGGGCGGGGCATTGTAGGCAGACCCCAGACAGAGTTGACGGACAAGGGCGGCCTCCTCCCTGAACTGCGGGGGTGGGGCCAGTCGTCACAGGGACCAGTGACATTGCGGGCTGCCCTGCAGGGGTGTTGGGTGCTCCTCCCAGGCAGTAACCTCCGCCAGGAGTGGGAGGGGGCACCCTGCAGGCTCCAGAATACCAGCAGCCCTAAAACTCAGCCAGGCTGTGGAAGAGGCCCAGCATACCTGGGGACAAACACTCAGAATCACCCCTGACTGTGACAATCAGAGACCCTGCCATGCACCAAGACCGGCTAGAATATAGACTATAGACTGTGAAGTCCTGACCAAGAAAACGAGGCAGCATCAGGAAAGGGATTGCTGCCAATCTCAAGCACCTGAGTTATACCGAGAGCAATATGAACTATTAATCCCCAACATATCCTTTGCACAAGTTACTTCTCAATATTCTTAATCCCCCCCATACCTCAATCCACCTAAATACCTAAGACCCTCCCCCTACATTTGAATTAAAGTCTACTCACTCTGTGGCTACAACGCATTCCCAGTCCTCAATCTAAGTATTCCTCCCTTCCCCAGCCACCTAAACCCGTTCTTTATTCTTTTCTTCCTTCCTCTTTCTTTCTTTTTTCTTTTCCTTTTCTTCCTGGTAAAGCCCACAAGTTCTGGCTCCACCTGGACCAATCAGAAATCATAAAGAGGGAACAGACAGCTAAATCCTTTCTTTATTAATATTGATTTCTCTTTGTCTTGTGACTTTCTACCCCCACCCCTTTCTTTCTTTCTTTCTTTCTCTCTTCTTTCGTTTCTCCCTGATAAAGCCAACTGGTCCTGGCTCCACCTGGACCAAACAGAGACCGTAAAGGGTGAACAGACACCTAAACCCTTTCTTTATTAATATTCATTTCTCTTTGTCTTGTGAATTTCTCCCTTTATTTTTTTCTTTGTTTTTTTTTTTTTTTTTTTTTTTCTCTCTGCTAAAAGCCCTCAGGTCCAGGCTCCATCTGGACCAGTCAGGGATTATTAAGGGTGAACAACCATCTAAACCCTTTCTTTTACTATTATTATCATTTTTATTTCTTTTTTCCTTTTGTATTTTTTTTGTTTTGTTTTGTTTGATTTAGTTTCATTCTTCGTTTTTTTGTTTGTTTGTTTGTTTTTGTTTTTGTTGCTGCTAAAAGCATTCAGGCACAGAATACAACCAGACAGCCCAAATAAAGTACATGCCAAGAACAGCAAATGGAGAAAATCCGGGAGACGGCAGCATTGAACTCCACAAATCTCCTATCACAGAAGGGTGCTCAACTAAGGCAAGGCAGCAAAGCAGGTTAACCCAAGGAAAGAACAAAAATAAATAAATAAGTAAAAAGCAAGAACAGATACCCAAAATGGGGAAAAAAGAATCAGTCCATCACCAAAAGGAAAGGATGAATCTCCAGAAAGAACACAAAATGAAAAAGAGGCACCTGGAATATCAGAAAAGGAATTCAAAAGAATGATGATAGAGAAGCTCAGTGAGCTCAGCCACATCAAAGAAAACTGTAAACAACTCCAGGAGAACTACAAAGAACTCCAGGGGAATTACAAAGAATTCCAGGGAAATTACAAACAACTCCAGGGAAGTTATAAGGAACTTACTGAGAACTACAACAGCATGAAAAAGGACACGGAAACTATCAATAAGTGCCAGGAGGAAATGAAGAATACAATTTCTGAATTGAAGAATAGAGTAGAAGGAATCAACAGTAGGCTAGAGGAAGCAGAGGACCAGATCAGCAAGTTGGAGGATAATGTAGACAAATACTCCAAGACAGTACAAGAGAGTAAAAAAAGGCTGAATAAAGCTGAAGAGGGGTTAAGAGAGCTGCAGGACAACATGAAACGTAACAACATCCGTATCATAGGGATACCAGAAGGAGAAGAGAAACAAGGAATGGAAAACCTGTTCAAAAAAGTTATGATAGAAAATTTCCCTAACATGATGAGTGAAAACATTAATCCAGTTCAGGAAGCACAGAGGGTCCCAATGAGCATCAACCCAAATAGACCAACACCAAGGGACATTATTATTAAAATGGCTAATTACAAAGACAAAGAGAGAATCCTAAAAGCATCAAGAGCGAAAAGACAAATAACAAACAAAGGGGCTCCAATAAGGCTATCAAATGATTATTCAACAGAAACAATTCAAGCCAGAAGGGAATGGCAAAAAGTATTTCAAGTAATGGTAAATAAAGGCCTGCAACCAAGAATACTCTACCCACCAAGGCTCTCATTCAAGATAGAAGGAGAAATAAGGAGCTTCTTTATGACAAAAAAAAAAAAAAAGACTAAAAGAATACATCCCCACTAAACCAGCATTACAAGAAATGCTAAAGCGTCTGCTATAAAAATAAGTAAACAAATAAAATGAAGAAACAGAGAAAGCCAAAGAGGAAAACAGACACAAAGGGAAAAAATGGCAATGAATAAGTATCAATCATTAATAACCTTAAATGTAAATGGATTAAATGCACCAATCAAAAGACATAGGGTAGCCGAATGGATAAGACAACATGACCCACATATATGCTGTCTTCAAGAGACCCACCTCACAACAAAAGATCGACACAGACTGAAACTGAAGGGGTGGAAAACTATATATCAAGCAAATAGACACCAAAAAAAAACCCAAAAACTGCAGTAGCAATACTGATTTCATATAAAATAGATTTTACAATGAAGGCCATAAAAAGGGACAAAGATGGACATTTCATAATACTTAAGGGAACAATCCATCAAGAAGGAATAACTCTGATAAATATATACGCACCCAACATAGGAACTCAGAATTATATAAGGAAAATTTTGGAAGACTTTAAGAAAGACATAGACAGCAACACACTAATAGTAGGGGATTTTAATACCCCACTATCAATAATGGACAGATCTTCCGAACAAAAAATCCCCGGAGATGTTGTGGCATTGAACAACACTCTAGAGGAAATGGACATAACTGATGTATACAGAGTCTTTTACCCCAAAGAAGCAAAATACACATTCTTTTCAAATGCACATGGATCATTCTCCAAGATAGACCACATGGTATGTCACAAGACAAGCCTCCACAAATACAGGAACATTGAAATCATACAAAATATCTTCTCAGATCACAATGGCTTGAAACTAGAAACCAATCTCAAGGGAAAAACCGAAAAATTCTCTAACTCATGGAGACTGAATAACATGCTTTTAAGCAATGAAGGGGTCAACAATGAGATCAAAGATGAAATCAAAAAGTTCCTGGAAACAAATGACAATGAACACACAACAGCCCAAAACCTATGGGATACAGCAAAGGCAGTTCTCAGGGGCAAATTTATAGCAATACAGGCCTTCCAAAAAAGGTTACAAAAAGTTTATAAAAATGACCTAACCACAAAGCTGCAAGAACTAGAGGAGCAACAACAAACAAAGCCCAGAGCAAGTAGAAGGAAGGAAATCATCAAGATCAGAGCAGAACTAAATAACTCAGAGATTCAAACTACAATTTGAAGAATCAGCAGGTCCAGGAGCTGGTTCATTGACAAAATATACAAAATTGACAAGCCCTTATCCAGACTCATCAAGAAGAAAAGAGAGAGGACCCAAATAAACAAAATCAGAACTGAAAGAGGCGAAATCACAACTGATACCTCAGAATACAAAAGATTGTAAGAAATTACTACAAAGAACTCTATGACAAAAAATAGGACAACCTGGATGAAATGAACACATTTCTGGAAAGGTGTAATCTACCAAAACTGAACCCAGAAGAAGCAGAAGGCCTGAACAGGCCAATAACAACTAGTGAAATTAAAGAAGTCATCCAAAATCTGCCAAAGCACAAAAACCCTGGACCAGATGGCTACACAGGTGAATTTTACCAAACATTTAAAGAAGAACTAACTCCTATCCTCCTCAAACTATACCCAAAAATTCGGGAAGAGGGAACACTCCTAAACTCTTTCTATGAGGCCAATATTATTGTAATCCCAAAACCAGGGCAAGATCCAACTAAGAAAGAAAGCTACAGGCCGATATCTCTGATGAACATAGATGCTAAAATTCTCAACAAAATGTTGGCCAATCGGATTCAGCAGTATATTACAAAGATCATACACCATGATCAAGTGGGCTTCATCCCAGGGATGCAAGGATGGTACAACATTCGAAAAATCAATAAATGTAATGCACCACATCAACAAATTGAAAGATTTAAAACCATATGATCATATCAATAGATGCTGAAAAAGCATTTGATAAAGTGCAGCACCCATTTATGATAAAAACCCTCAGCAAAATTGGAATACAGTGAGCATACCTCAACATCATAAAGGCCATCTATGGGAAACCTGAAGCCAACATCATACTTAATGAACAAAAACTGAAAGCTTTCCCCCTAAGATCAGGAAAGAGACAAGGCTGCCCATGTTCTCCACTTCTATTCAACATTGTCTTGGAAGTTCTAGCTATAGCCATCAGAGAAGAAAAAGGAATCAAAGGTATCCAAATTGGAAAGGAGGAAGTCAAACTGTCATTATTTGCAGAGGATATGATAGTATACATACAAAACCCGATTGGCTCCACCAAAAACTTACTCGACCTAATAAGCAAATTTAGCAAAATAGCTGGGTATAAAGTCAATATCCAGAAATCCAAAGCATTTTTGTATACCAATAATGAAACAACAGAAAGAGAAGCGAAAAAACAAATCCCATTTTCCATAGCAACAAGAAAAATAAAGTACCTAGGAATCAACTTAACTAAGGAGGTAAAAGACCTGTACTCAGAAAACTACAGAACAATGAAGAAAGAAATCAAGGAAGACACAAATAAATGGAAGCATATACCATGTTCGAGGATGGGAATAATTAACATCATTAAAATGTCCATACTACCCAAAGCAATCTTCATATTCAATGCAATCCCAATTAACATACCAATGACAGACTTCACAGAAATAGAAAAAAATACTTCAGAAATTTATATGGAGCCAAAAATGCCCACGAATAGCCACCACAATCCTGAGAAAGAAGAACAAGGTAGGAGTTATCACAATACCGGACTTCAAACAATACTACAAGGCTACTGTCATCAAAACAGCATGGTACTGGCATAAGAATAGACATATAGATCAATGGAACAGAATAGAGAGCCCATCAATTAATTCAGGACTCTATGGTCAACTCATATTTGACAAAGGGGGAAGGAACATCCAATGGAGTAAAAACAGTCTCTTCACCAAATGGTGTTGGGAGAACTGGACAGCAACATGCAAAAAGATAAAACTAGACCACCAACTTACACCATACACCAAAATAAACTCAAGATGGATAAAGGATTTAAACATTAGCATTGCCAACATAAAGGTCCTGGAGAAAAATATAGGCAGTAAACTTTTGGCTATCCTACGCAAAAATATGTTTACTGATACTTCACCAAGGGCAAAGGAAATAAAAGAACGAACCAACAAATGGGTATATATCAAATTGAAAAGTTTCTGTTCAGCTAAAGAAAATATCAGCAAAATTCAAAGGGAACCAACTGTATGGGAAAACATAATTGCCAATGATACCTCAGACAAGGGTCTGATCTCCAAAATATATAAAGAACTAATGCGACTCAACACCAGGGAGACAGACAGACCAATTAAACAATGGGCAAAGGACTTGAACAGACAACTCACTGAGGAATATATACAAAGGGCCCAGAGGCATATCAAAGTATGCTCATTGTCAGTAGTCATCAGAGGGATCCAAATTAAAACCACAATTGTATCTGATTGTGGTTTTAATTTGCATCTTTCTGATGGCCAATGATGTTGAGCATTCTTTCACATGTGTTTGGGACCTTTGTATGTCCTCCTCAGAGAGTTGTCTGTTCAGGTCCTTTGCCCATTTTTTAATTGGGCTGTCTGTCTCCCTGGTGTTGAGTCACATAAGTTCTTTTTTTTTTTTTTTTTTTAAATTTTAAAAAGATGTTATTTCATTATTTTTAGAAAGAGGGGAAGGGAGAGAGGCAGAGAGGGAGAATGACATCAATGTATGGTTGCATTTCACCTGCCTCCAGCCACAGACCTGACTGGAGACCTGGTTTGCAACCTGATTATGTACCCTGGCTGGGGAATCAAACCTGCGACCTTTGGATTTGCAGGCCGGCGCCTTATCCCCTGTGCTACCAGCCAGGGCTACATAAGTTCTTTATATATTTTGGATATCAAACCCTTGTCTGAGGTATCATTGGCAAATATGTTTTCCCATACAGCTGGTTCCCTTTGAATTTTGCTGGTGTTTTCTTTACCTTAACAGAAACTTTTCAGTTGGATATAGTCCCATTTGTTTATTTGTTCCTGTATTTCCTTTGCCTTGGGAGAAGTATCAGTAAAAATATTTCTTTGCAGGATATCTGAAATATTGCTTCCTATTTTTCTCTCTAGGACTTTTATGGTGTCACAGCTTATGTTTAAGGCATTTATCCATCTTGAGTTTATTCTGGTGTATGGTGTAAGTTGGTGATCTAGTTGTATTTTTTTTTATATTTCCCTGTCCAGTTCTCCTAACACCACTTATTGAAGAAGCTATTTTTACTCCTTTTACTGTTCCTTCCTCCTTTGTCAAATATTAATTGACCATAGATTCCTGGGTTTATTTCTGAGCTCTCTATTCTGTTCCATTGATCTATATGTCCATTCTTATGCCAGTACCAGACTGTTTACAGTAGCCTTGTAGTATATTTTGATGTCCAGGATTGTGGTTCCTCCTACCTTGTTCTTTTTCTCAAGCTTGCCGTTTCTATTTGTAGTCATTTTTGGCTCCATATAAATTTTTGAAATATTTTTTATATGTCTGAAGTATGTCATTAATATTTTAATTGGGATTTCATTAAATCTATAGATTGCTTTGGGTAGTATGGACACTTTAATGATGTTAATTCTTCCCATCCATGAGCATGGTATATGCTTCCATTTATTTGTATCTTCCTTCATTTCTTTCTTCAATGTTCTGTAGTTTTGTGAATACAGGTCTTTTACCTCCTTGGTTAACTTTATTCCTATGTTTTTTAATTTTCTTGTTGCTATGGTAAATGGGATTTGCTTCCTAGCTTCTATCTCTGATGATTCATTACTAATATACCAAAATGCTTTTGACTTCTGAATATTGACATTATATGTAGCTATTTTGCTAAGTTTGCTTATTAAGTTGAGTAGTTTTTTGATGGAGTTTGATAATGTTTGTACACTATCATGTCATCTGCAAATAATGACAGTTTGACTTCCTCCTTTCCATTTTGGATACCTTAGATTCCTCTTCTTGTCTGATAACTATGGTTGGAACTTGCAAAACTATGTTGAACAGAAGTGTCTTCTTCCTGATTTAAGGGGACAGCTTTTAGTTTTTGCACATTGTTATTGACTGCAGATTTCTCTTAGATGGCCTTTATTATGTTGAGGTATGCTCCTTCTATTCCCATTTTACTGAGTGTTTTTATCATGAATGGTTGCTTTATTTTATCAAATGCTTTTTCAGCCTCTATTTATATAATCATATCATTTTTGTCTTTCATTTTATTTATGTGCCATATTACCTTTATTGATCTGCAAATGTTGTACCATCTTTGCATTCCTAGGATGAATCCCACTTGATCATGGTGTATGTTCTTTTTAATGTATTGCTGGATCTGGTTGGCCAATATTTTGTTGAGAATCTTAGTATCTGTGTTCATCAGAGATATTGGCCTGTAGTTTTCTTTCTTGGTTGTGTCTTGGCCTGGTTTGGTGATCAGAATTATATTGGCCTCATAGAAAGAGTTTGGGAGTCCTCTCTCTTCTTGGATTTTTTGGAATAGGCTAAGAAAGATAGGAGTTAGTTCTTCTTTAAATGTTTGGTAATATTCACCTTTGTAGCCATCTGGTCTGGGGCTCTTATGCGATGATTACTGCTTCAATTTCACTAGTTGTTATTGGTCTATTCAGCCTTCCTGCTTCTTCTGGATTCAGTTTTGATAGATGATACATTTCCAGAAATGTGTCCATTTCACCCAGATTGGCATATTTCTTGTCATATAGTTATTTGTTGTAATTTCTTATAATCCTTTGTATTTCTGAAATGTCAGTTGTGGTATCTCCTCTTTCATTTCTGATTTTGTTTGTTTGTTTCCTCTCTTTTTCTTGATGAGTCTGGTAAAAAGGCTTCTCAGTTTTATTTTTTCAAGGAGCCAGCTCCTTGGTTTATTGATTCTTTGAATTGTAATTTTAGTCTCTAAGTCATTTATTTCTGTGCTGATCTTTATTATTTCCTTCCTTCTATTTGCTCTGGGCTTTGCTTGTTTTTGTTCCTCTAGTTCTTGAAGCTTTATGGTTAGGCTGTTTGTATAAGCTTCATCTAACCTTTTTATGTAGGCCCGAATTTCTGTGAATTTCATTCTGAGGAGTACCTTTGCTATGTCCCATGGGTTTTGGGCTATTGCATATTCATTTTCATTTTTTTTCCAAAAACTTTTTTTATTTCTTCTTTGATCTAATTATTTACCCATTCATTACTTAAAAGCATGCTATTCAGTCTCCAGGAATTAGAGTGATTTTGGTCTTTTCCCATGATGTTGGTTTCTAGTTTCAACCCATTGTGATCTTAAAAGATGCTTGGGATGATTTTAATTTTTCTTGTATTTGTGAAGGCTTGCCTTGTGACCTACCATGTGGTCTATTTTCGAGAATGTTCCATGTGCCTTTGAAAAGAATGTGTATTTTGCTTCTTTGGGGTGAGAGATTCTGTATATGTTAGTTAAATTAATTTTGTCTGGAGTGTTGTTTAATGCCACTGTATCCTTGGTGATTTTTTGCTTGGAAGCTATGTCCATTGGTTAAAAATGGGGCATTAAAATCCCCTTCTATTCGTGTGTTGCTGTCCATATCCCATATCCTTCTTGAAGTCCTCCAAGATTTTCCTTATATATTTGGGTGCTCCTATGTTGTGTGCATATATGTTTACTAGGATTACATATTCTTTTTTTTTTTTTTTTGAGGGGGGATTACATATTCTTGATGGATTTTTCCCTTAAGTATTATGAAGTGTCCTTCTTTTTCTCTTTTTATGGACTTTGTTGTAAAATCTATTTTGTCTGAAATAAGTACTTCTACCACAGCCTTTTTTCATGTCCATTTGCTTGAAATATCTTTTACCATGCCTTTAGTTTCAATCAGTGTTAATCTTTTGTTCAGAGGTGGGTCTCCTGTAGACAGCATATATGTGAATCGTGTTTTCTTATCCATTTAGCTGACCTATGTCTTTTGATTGGTGCATTTAATCCATTTACATTTAAGGTTATTATTGATACTTTTTCATTGCCACTTTTTTTCTTTGTACCTGTATTCCTCTCTATCTCTCTCTGTTTATTCCTTTTTAAAAAGACAACTCTTTAACATCCCTTGAAATGCTGGTTTGGTGGAGATGTAGTCTTTTAGCCTTCTTTTGTCTGTGAAACTCCTTATTTCTCCTTCCATATTGACTGAGAACCTTGCTGGGTAGAGTATTCTTGATTGCAGGCATTTGTTTTCCATTACTTGGAATATTTTTTGCCATTTCCTTCTGGCTTGTATTGTTTCTTTTGAGTAATCATTTGATAACCTTATTTGAGTCCCCTTATATGTTATTTGCTGTTTCTCTCTTTTTTCTTTTAGGATTCTCTCCTTGTCTTTGATATTTGCCATTTTAATTATGATGTGTCTTGCAGTGGGTCTGTTTGGGTTCATCTTCATTGGGACCCTCTGTGCTTCCTGATCTTGAGTAACGTTTTCACTCAACAAGTTAGGGAAGTTTTCTATTATTACTTTTTAAAATAGGTTTTCCATTCTTTTTTCTCTTCTCTTTCTGGTATCCCTATGATATGGATATTATTGCTTTTCATGTTGTCCTGCAGCTCTCTTAAAACATCTTCATTCTTTTTCAGTCATTTTTCATTCTGATACACTGTCTTGGAACATTTTTCTACATTGTCCTCTAGCTCACTGATCTGATCTTCTGCTTCCTCTAGCCTGCTGTTGATTCCTTTTACTGTATTCTTCAATTTGGAAACTGTATTCTTCATTTCCTCCTGGCTCTTATTGATAGTTTCTATTTCCTTTTTAATGCTGGTGTAGTTTTCAGTAATTTCCTTGTAGCTTCTCTGGAGTTGTTTATAGTTTTCTTTGAGGTCACTGAGGTCATTGGGCTTCTCTATCATCATTTTGAATTCCATATCTGGTAGTTAGTTTGCTTGCCTCTGTTTCATTTAGCAATCTTTCTGGGAATTCCTTCTTTCCTTTTCATGATGGACTGTTTCCTTTTCTCTTCAATTTTAGGTTTCCCCTCTTGTTTGCTTTTGCTTTATAAATAGGCTTTTTTGAGTTCTGTTCGTGATGTGACCCTTTATAACTTAGAGGTGCACTATCTTTAACTTCCTGGATTCACCTCTGGTGAGATCACATCATTCCATAGACTGAGCCTAGTCAGCCTGTTGGAGCTATCCAGAGACCAACTGCTTTGGTCTTTGTCCTTCAGGTTTTAATTCAGTTGATCTATTCTCATCTTTCTGTTCTCATCTTTCAGGTGTAGGTACCACTGGGCAAGACCAATTAGCTTTGTGTAAACCAATCTTTGATTGATGGTCCCCTTAGTCACCACTGGGCAGGTCCAGTTAATTAAGTTGTAATCCAATCAGACTGTGATCAGCTTCCAGGCTCAGGCACAGCTTGGTGGGACAGATTCAGTCATAAATCAATGAATCTGTGATCTGTCGCCAAGCTCAGGTACTGTTGGGCTAGACAGAAAGATTCTGTTATAATCCAGTGAATTTGTGATCAACTACCAGACTCAGGCACCACTGGGCTAAACAGAAAGATTCTATTGTAATCCAATGAATCTGTGATCAGCTGCCAGGCTAAAGTACCACTGGGCTAGACAGAAAATTTCTATTGTAATCCACTGTGTCTGTGATCAGCTGCCAGGTTAAGGTGCAGCTGGACAGGACAAATTGATTCAGTTATAAATCAATGAATCTGTGACCAGCCACCAGGCTCAGATGCAGCTTAGTGAGACAGTTTCAATTGTAAGTCAACAAATCTGTGATCAGTCGGCAGGCCCAGGTGCTGCTGGGCAAGACTGATCAGCTCAGTTGCCAACCTATGAGTCCATGATCAGCCATGGATTCATCCAGGCTCATACACCACTGGATAGGACTGACTGACTGACCCAGCTGTATATCAGTGAATTTGTCATCAGTTGCCAGGTCCAGGTGCTGCTGGGTGAAAATACCGCTTCAGGTGCAAACTATCATATCCATGCTCAGCTGTCAGGGTCAGACACAGCAAGGCGGGAGAGATTTATTCAGAGGTAAATCAAAGAATTGTGATCATGCACCAGGCTCAGGCACTGCTGGGCAGAGCTATGAGGACCCCTCATAAGGAAGCCACTTGGCGCAGTGCAGCCTGCCCAAGGTGTGGGTGATGAGTCAGCACCGGAATCCCCACAGCTGCTTCCTCACCTCTCTCCAAGTCACCACTGCAAACTCTCCCCGCATGTCCCCAGTCCACTCTGCCCTCCCTCCTCTGGAGCTTGGGGTAGGTGGGTGCCAATGTATTTTTGCTGTGGTCACCCCAGTAGTTCTCTGTCTCCAGCACTCTCTTAGGCCAGCAAACCCCATGGCTTTCCATCCTTCTCAGCTGGATGCTGCTCTACTCTCCACTGTATTGCTGTGGGCTGGGAAACCCAGCTGGGGGATCAGAACCCACTCTTCTCATGTGGAGCCCCTGGCTCTGTCCCTTAGGCTTCTGCTTCCAGTGAGGGCCCAACCAGCCCTCTTATGTTTCCACAATTTCTACCAGTCACATTGTGATGAAGCATCCTCTTCTGTTCTGTTTGTGGTTGTAGGGCTTCTTTCCAGCTGGTGTTCTGTTGGTAATTCTAGATGATTTTTTCCCAATTAAGTTGTAATTCCAGATGGGTCCTGGGAGGAGACTCCTTCACCATCTTGACCTGTGTGTCTTTTGTTTCCTGTATGAAATGGTTGATCTTGAGCCTGCAGGGGGCAAACTGGCCCCATGGAAATAATAGCATCCTACTTATGGTCCTGCCCATACTCAAAGTAATGGGATATTATGTAGGACATGTGTATTAGTGGGAGGGAATCTTTGGGGCTATTTTAGAATTTTGCCTGTCACATTTATCAAGAACATTCTTAAGTGGCAATCATTTTCTGGGGGTGTTGGGCTACTTTAAGTTACTTGTCACTGAAAATTTTTTTGATATTGAAGTGTATATTTTTTTTTCTCCAGCTTTTTCAGACAAGGATCTCGAATATGTAGCAGGTGGTGACTACAAACCTGACAGGGATAAAGGTAGGAGCATTGATCTGTCCAAATAACTTATTCTCATTCACATTGTGATTACATGGTTACTTGGTGGATTGAGCCATTCTTAGCCTCTGGGAAGTGAAAGCAATTCCCAGACATCCCTGCTTGCAATTTGAGATTGATTCACTTGAAATAATGAGGGCTGTGCAGCTCAAGGGGGAGAGTTTATAAGACAGTTTGGAAAAGCCACACATTTCCCCTGATGTTCATTAAGTCAGAGTGCTAGGTGGATTAAAGTCTCTACACTAGGAAACGTTATTCGCCAAAGCAGCACAAGTTATCGTAACTGATGGTCACAGAACTCATTGGGAAGAGTCCTCCACCTGGGGAGCCTATAACCCTTGGGATGGGAGAAGCAAAAGTCATTGTGACAAGAATTTTTTAAAGAGACCCATAGCAAGCCAAACATCTTTTAAAATATCTTTGTACTTTTAAATAGTTTAAGATGCACTAGAAGTTATAAAAATTGTTCAGGGATATTCCTGGTTACCTCTCACCTAGTTTCCCCTATCTTACATAATAATAGTGCATTGTCAAAACCAGGAAGCTGATACTGGTATAATACTGTTGTTAAGTTGAGTATAGAGCTTATTTATTTATTTACTTTTATATTTAATCTTTATTGTATTTTTTCCAGTACTATCTATAGACTTTACTTAAATTTCAATTACATTTCACATGTACCTGTGTGTGTGCACATGTGTGCATGTAGGTCTATCAAATTGTATCACAGAGGTAGATTTTAGTAACCATGGGCACAATCAGGATGCAGAATGCAGAACTGTCTCATTATAAGGGAACTTTCTCAAGTTAGCCCTTCAGTCACATCTTCCCCCAAGGCCAGATATTTTTAACTTTCCAAAATGCCAAAGATGTAAATCTTTCATCATAATATATGTCAGGATTTGATCCTAGTATGGAGAGAATATTAACCAGACTTGATATGACAAAACAGATTATTCTTGCAGTTTTTGATTGTTACTTGCAGTTGTAACCTGTTATGATGGTACATTAAGATTGTAACTTGCTATGGTGGTCAGTGGTTATAACTATCATGATGATAACCTGTTGTGGTTGTAGCATTTTGTGGTTGTAACTTGTGATGGTAAGTTGTTGCAGTTATGAGTATAAGAAGCTGTGAATATATATAGTTAAAACCCTATTATATTTCCCATAATCCTGGCTGTGGTACTAGCATTTACTCCCTTCTTGCAGGAACTGTGTACCTTTCATAGGGGATCAGTATTCTCTTCTGGTGAAAGGATACCATAGTCAAATCTATCCTTCAACGCACCTTTCCAGACAGTGTCATCTTGAGTAAAAAACTCTAAAGGCCTCCAAATGAAACTTGCAGATGTCAGGGGAACATGGAACATTTAAAGGGCAAACCCTGCAAATGAGCCAATTACTCCTGGGTGACAAATGGTACTTCCAGATGGGAAATGAGGGCAGTAGTGGTGTATGTACACACTCACATGAATAGAAGTCTGAATGACATGTCAGGGTCCTTCCTTATTGAAAGTACATACTTTAGCAAGGAGGAAGTGGTGTTAGGAAATTCTATAAATAGGATCATATTTGAACTTCTATTGTAAAGAAAAACCAATTATTAGCTTAAGTTGCATTCTCTGTAATTACTGATGTCAGCAATAGAAGATAGAAAGGGTCCCAGCAAAAGTACAAGTGTGAAACTGAAACATAGTTATGATAAGCACACAATAAAATTATCAGACACTATCCTTTTTACCAACATGCTAATGCCATGAGTGAAGATAAAACATCACATTTAAGTAAATGATCTCCAGCCTAAAAACAATCATAATTCACTTTTCCAAGCGTGGGTCTTAGGCACATGGACTCAACTATAGTTTTTTAGTGTATTTCTGAAATAATGTTACTATTATACTTTTTTTCTCAAAAAAAAAAACAAAAAAAAAAAACATTTCTGCTGGCCTTATAGAGGCCCCATATTTTGACTGTAGATGACAGTGACAGTCTCTTATTAGCAGATTGCATCTGTTGTCTCACCTCACACATCCTTATTAAATCCCTCTCAAATGTATCGGTTGGCGGCTCTCTATGCACATGCCACTGAGATTGCCACATTAATTGACAAAGTGGCAAGCCATGTGGGTCCCATTTAGCAGCTGCAGCACAATTGCTGGTTTTTGTGGCATGGTCACCCCTCCCCAGTTGAATTGGTCTGGAGAAGGGGAAATGAGAGCAACTCTGGGCAAAATGGCCACAGACTCCAGTTGTTCTGTTTCCTGAAATGGCTGTCTTTGTCTAGGATTAGAGTGGCTTTTTTAGGAGATGACTTATTAAATTCCCCATTTCCTCACACCAGAAGTCCTCCCCTTAGTATCTTTTGAATCTGGAATGTTTTTTCTCTTTGCCTCCCCTCAAGCCCAGGGTCATTACCTCTTAACTGTCCTCCTGAATCCAATTTGTCTTTCATGTAGCTGCCAGAGAGACCCATCAGGATAGTGATCTTGTCAGACCTCTGCTTAAAGCAATTGAGTATAAAGGAAAAGATAGCCCAATTTAAAAACTACCATAAGATTTGGACAAGAACTTTACGAAGTCAATTATATAAAGATGATTAAAATAATTTTCTTTAAGGAAATGCCAAGTAAAACCACATGAAATATTAAAGCACACCCACAAGTATAGCTAAAATTAGAATGAAAATACAAAATGCTTGTCTAGATATGGAGCAACTGAAACTCACATACATTGTTGTTAATGGGAATGTAAAGTTTATTACAAAACTGAACATAGACCTATCCAGTGACCCAGCAATTTCATGTATTCAAGAGAAGTGAGAACTTATGTCTAAAAAAAAGACTTGTAAAAATGCTCTCAACAGCTTTATCTATAATAACAAAACAAAAACCAAAAACAGGGAATAGCCCAAGTATCAATAGGAGAATCAGTGGATACACAATTTATGATATACTTACATACTTATAGGATAAAATGAATTACTGATACATATAAAAACATGAATAAATGTTTAAAATGTTACACTGAGTGAAGGAAGCCAAAGAAAAGAAGAGTGCATACTATATGGGTCCAAACATATGAAGTTGTAATACTTTCAAAATAATTTTTGTGTTAGAAATGAGATCCACAGTTACCAGGGCTGGGATGTGAACAGGGAATGA
This sequence comes from Noctilio leporinus, assembly GCA_004026585.1. Taxonomy (NCBI): domain Eukaryota; kingdom Metazoa; phylum Chordata; class Mammalia; order Chiroptera; family Noctilionidae; genus Noctilio; species Noctilio leporinus. Next base: position 15,515 of record PVIW01003067.1, on the reverse strand, counting down.
TTGGGTAGGAATATGAGAAAACTTTCTGGGATGATAGTAACATTCTGTATTTCAGTGGGAATATGGGTTTTACAGGTACATTCATCTACCAAGACATTAAATGGTATATGTAAGATTTGTGTATTTTACTATATGTTAAATTTACCTTAAAAAGGAATTATAAGCAAATGTGGAACTGTACATAATATGTTTCAAGGTGAAGTATACTGATATCTGTGACTTTGAAATGCATCTCAAAAATAAAAAAGGGGTGGATGGACATGATAAAGCAAAAATGCAGTGTTCATTATAGAATCCAGATGGTAGGTATGAGTGTTCACTGTACGGTGCTTTCAGCTTTTTTAAATGTTTGAAAATTTCTTAATTATATGTTGGGGAAATTTGTTTAAAGAAGCAAAACACCCCAAAGGTGTCTTTAATGGCTGCTCACTGCCTACAAGATAAATTGAAGTCCCTTAGCCTGCTGCCCTATCTTTCTGCCCTGGACTACCAGGTTCCTTTCATCTCCAAACACACAAATGACGTGGTAGTACATATATTTGTGACTTCACATTCTGTTTCTCTAAAAAGCCCTTCTTTCACAAGATGAATTCCCACTCATTGTCCAGAGAATGCTAAGCTACCCATCCTTTAAGAGACACGTCAGAAATTGCCTCTTCTCTGGAGGCTTTTCCCCTATGTGGCCCTATTTCCCCTACCCCAGCTTGGCCCTCTGGCACAACATCCATCTCCTGCCTCTAGGTTCTCCTAGGACCTCTTATTCCTGCTGGTACAGAATAGGACTTAACACACACTAAATCACACTAGAGATACATATATCTTTTTCACTCTGGCTAGATTTGGCTTCCTGAACGTAGGCACATTATTGCTTATGTATTCCTGATACCCCAATAAATACACTGAAATTGGGGGAATTGGGGTAGAACAAATACCTAACTTTGGTCTCTACCCTGTTGTGCATACCTCCCCTTGAAAGGAAGAGTGACACATTTGATTCTCTAGGCTGATGACCTTCTAAACCATGTTAGTGATGGGGTCATGGCATGAAATGCTTTTTTCTGGATCCCAAAGGAACTGAGGGAGCCCTGAGCATACCATATAGCTGCCTGAGTATATATGCACTCTTATTGTATGTGAACTGTGTGATCTGGTCTATAAATTCAGTTTTCCCCTCCCCAGCTAAACTCTAAGGTGGCTTCAAGCCATGTTTTTAACAATATACAGAAGCCCTGACCTTTGAGGTGCTGGTGTACTTATCTAGCTCCTTCATAAAGTGAATGCCTTACCTGATCTTCCTTTCCATCTGTTCTCAATTGGTAAAGAAACTGGAGGGGAAGAGGGGTGTCATTAACATGCTCAGATCATCTCCCACTGGCATGTTGGTCAGAAAACTCTTGATAAGTTGACCCATGGAATCAAGTAGGAATGAGAAAGAGGCTGGCTTTGGGGGAAGGAGTGGATCGGGGAGAGAGAGCAGAGTGAGTTGCTCATGCTTTCTGCTAACACAACAGCTTTTCCATCCTCAGAGAGAGTCCTTCTGCCCTTCTCAAAGACCATTCTGGTACAGCACTTATTCATTGTTCTGAATGCACATTTTATCCCCTGCCTGTGCTCTGTGGACCTTCCCTGAACTTCTGTGTCTGTGCAAAGCTTGCCCTTTAAGGTGACTAGCTTCTTGTGGCAGTCTTTGCAAACCTGGATGGTTGGGGGATGGGTGTTTTCAGGGCAGGCCTTTCTTCTCTTCAATTGCAAATCCTCCCTTCAATGCAAAGAACTCCATAAAGAGAGGAGCACCACCTGTAGTTTTTTTCTTGGCAGTCTGAAGGTGATACTTGCAAGCAGCATCCATCACTCCACCGTACTGATGCCTTTCTTTGTGTCAGCATCTACCATGGGATCTAGCAGCCTACATGTTAGGTTCACTCTGTTATATGCTACCTGTTTGTAACAACTTTGTAACAACTTTAATGCAGAAAATACTGCATTATTTCTTTTATTTTTATTACATCATTTCTTTCCTTTAGAAAACAAAATTCAATGTTAGAATAAAATTGAGTGCCTTTTTACTCCCAGATAACAATTTTTAAGACCTTAAGCATGCAGTTCTGAAACACTGAGGCAAGAATCAAAACCCATACCTTAAAAAAGATATAAGCATTTTCTTACAGATGTATCTGGGTCATACATATTGGCTGTCTGAAGATATCCTCTGGTGTGAAGCATGAATGGTGTCACCTTTAGTTCCCAGGGTTAAATGAGAAGATAGTCTTGGCTGTGGTTAGTTGACTGTAACTTCAAGTGTTATCTCCCTCTAAATGTAACTAGTCTGCTTCTCAGGAGGAATCTACAGAAGTTCAAACTTTGATTTCTTTACAGGGCTTTTCCCAAACAGCTTCTGCTCTCCTCACTTGCCTAGCAGGTGCCTCAATGCAGAAGACTGTTTCCTGCCTTTGGATTTGCTTAAACCTCTGTTCATGTTCCCTGCCTGGAATCTCCAGTCTTCTGTGGTTTTCCTGGACCCCAGTTTTCCTTACTGTTTTTAAAAAATTTTTTCATTGTATTTATTGGGGCTATTGTGGTAAGATATGTGTACATAAAATTTATAGTTTTAACTATCTTTTCATTTTATATGTCTCTTTATTTTTAAATTAATTTATTCTTCTGAATTGGTGCTTCAGGATTCTTGGGGCATAATTCTAGCAATGGAATTGCTGGATCAAAAAGCAGAACTAAAAGTTCTACTTTTGGTTTTTTAGGACATTCCATATTGTTTTCCATAGTGGCTGCACCAGTCTGCATTGCCACCAACAGTGCACTAGAGTTCCCTTTTCTCAGCATCCTCACCAGCACTTGGTGTTTGTTGATTTGCTAATGATGGCCATTCAGACAGGTGTGAGGTGGTATCTCATTATGGTTTTAATTTGCATCTCTCTAATGGCTAGTGATGTTGAGCATTCTTTCATATGCCTATGGGCCCTTTGTCCTTCTCAGAGAAGTATCTGTTCAGGCTGGATCCAGTTAGCCAACATTTTGTTGAGGGTTTTATCATCTATGTTGATTAGCGGTATTGGCCTGTAGTTTTCTTTCTTAGTTGTGTCTTGACCTGGTTTTGGGATTAGAATAATGCTGCCTCATAGGAGTTTGGGAGACTTACCTCTTCTTGGAATCAGTTGAGGATAGGAGTTATTTTTTCCTTAAGTGTTTGGTAAAATTCGCCTGTATAGCCATCTGATCTGGGTCTTTTGTTTGCTGGGAGTTTTTGGGTCACTACTTCAATTTCACTAGTTACTATCAGTATATTCAGGATTTCTGCTTCATGATTCAGTTTTGGAAAATTATGTGTTTCCAGAAATTTGTCCATTTCACTCAGGTTGTAAGAAGTTTTGCCATATAGCTCTCCACAGTAATTTTTACAATCCTTTTTATTTCTCTGGTATCAGTTGTGATTTCTCCTCTTTCAATTATGATTTTATTTATTTGGGTCCTTTTTTTATGATTCTGGTGCAAGGATTGTTGATCTTATTTATCTTTCCAAGGAACCAGCTTCTGAATTTATTGTTCCTTTGAATTGTTCTTTTAGTCTCTATGTTATTTAATTCTGCTCTGATCCTGATTATTTCCTTCCTTCTACTTGGACTAAGCTTTGTTTGTTGTTGTTCCTCTTGTTCTTGCAGCTGTAGAGTTAGGTTGTTTATTTCAGCTTCTTCTAACCTTTATAGGTAGGCCTGTATTGCTATGAATTCTCTCAGGACTGCCTTTGCTGTGTCCCATAGATTTTGGGCTGTTGTGTATTCATTTTCATTTGTTTCCAGAAACTTTTCTGATTTCTTCTTTGATCTCATTGTTACCACATTCATTACTTAATAGCATGTTATTCAGTCTCCAAGAATTTGAAAGATTTTGTTTTTTTTTTTCCTTGAGGTTGGTTTCTAATTTCAAGACATTGTGATCTGAGAAGATGCTTGCTATCACTTCAATTTTCTTGAATTTGTGGAGGCTTGTTTTTGTGTCCTACCTATCTTTGAGAATGTTCCATGTGCATTTGAAAAGAATGTGTATTTTGCTTCTTTTGGATGAGTTCTGTGTATATAAATTGAATTAATTTGCTCTAGAGTGTTGTTCAATACCACAATGTCCTTGATGTTTCTTTGCTTGTAAAATCTGTCCATTTTTGATAATGGGGTGTTAAAATCCCCTACTGTGAGTGTGTTGCTGTTGATATCCTTCTTGTCATCCTCCAAGATTTTCCTTATATATTAGGTTGTTCCTATGTTGTGTACATGTATATTTATAAGGGTTATATCTTCTTGATGGATTTTTCCTATAAGTATTATGAAATGTCTTTCTTTGTCTCTTTTTATGGCCTTTGTTGTGAAATCTATTTTGTCTGACATAAGTATTGCTACCCCATCTTATTTTTCATGTCCATTTACATGAAATATTTTTCCATCCCTTTATTTTCATTTTATGAAGATCTTTTGTTCTGAGGTGGATCTCTTGTAGACAGCATATATGTGGGTCATGTTTTCTTATCCATTCAGCTACAATGTGTCTTTTGATTGGTGCTTTTAATCCATTCACATTTAAGTTTATCATTGATATGTACTTACTCATTACCATTTTTCCTTTTTGTACCTGTGTTCCTCTCTCTGTTTCATTTTCTTAAAGCAGACCCTTTTGCATCTTTTGCAGTGCTGGTTTGGTGGAGATGTATTCTTTTAGCCTTCTGTTGTCTGGGAAATTCCCAATTTTACCTTCCACTTTGAATCAGAACCTTGCTAGGTAGTATAGTCTTGGTTGTAGGCCTTTGTTTTTCATTGCTTTTAATATTTTTGCCATCCCTTCTGGCTTGTAGTGTTTCTGTTGAGAAATAAGCTGATAACCTTATCGGAGCCCCCTTGTATATTATTAGGTATTTCTTTTTTGCTCCTTTTAGGATTCTTTGTTTGTCTTTGAAATTTGCCATTTTAGCTATGATGTGTCTTGAAATGGACCTCTTTGGGTTCATCTTCATTGGGACCCTTTGTGCTTCCTGAACTTGGGTGACTTTTTGTCTCATCAAGTTCGGGAAGTTCTCTCTCATTACTTTTTCAACCAGGTTTTCTGTTCCTTGCTCCACTTCTCCTCCTGGTATCGCCCATGATACAAATATTATTACATTTCAAGTTGTCCTTCATCTCTCTTAAAAATTCTTCATTCTTTTTTAGTCTTTTGATTTTGTTGCACTGTTTGGTTTTTTTTTTTTTTTTTTCTACATTGTCCTTCAGCTCACTGATCCAGTCCTCTGCTTGACCTAGCCTGCTTTTGATTCCTTCTACTGTGTTCTTCAATTCGGAAATTGTATTCTTCATTTCCTCCTGGCTCTCATTGACAGTTTCTATGTTCTTTTTGATGTTGGCATCATTCTCAGTAAGTTTCTTGTAGGTTCCCTGGAGTTCTTCCTAGTTTCCCTGGAGTTGTTGATAGTTTTCTTTGAGCTCACTGAGCTCATTTAGCTTTTCTATCATTATTATTTTGAATTTCATACCTGATAGCTTTCTTGCCTCTATTTCATTTAGCACTCTTTCTGGGGATTCCTCCTTTCTTTTCATGGGGTTGGGGTTGTTTCTTTGTCTCCTCTTTTATGATGACTCTTCTTTTTTGTTTCTGCTTCTTAGATTTGTCTGATTTGATGTCCTATCTTTGTGATGTGACCTTCTGACAGGTAGAGGTGAACTTTCTTTACTTCCTGGATTCACCCCTGATTGTATGATTGTATCCTAGTCAGCCTGTTGGGGGCTACCAGAGTTTCACTGTCTTTGTCTGTCTTTTTCGGTTGTTACACCAATTAATCTGTGATCAGCCATCAGGGTTAGTCACTATTGGCTGAAGCAGTTTAATTCCTATGGTTGGAGCTATAACTTCCCCTCAGGCTGACACCACTTGGAAAGAGTGGTCTGCCTGTGGTGTGGGGGATGAGTCAGCACCGAGACCCCATCAGTTGCTCCCCCATTTTTCTCCTCAAAGCCACTAACCCAAACTCTCCTTAAGCATCTGTAGTCCCCTCTTCCCTTCCTCTGCTGGAGCCCAGGTTAAGTGGGTGCCAATATGTTTTCGTGCATGGTCCCTTAACTAATTCCATGTCTTTAGCCATCTCTCTCAAGCTGGCAAAACCTAGTAGCCTTTTGCTTTTCACAGGTGGATGCTGTTTTACTCTCAGCTCTGTTGTTGTAGGCTGGGAAGCCAAGCTGGGGGTGTTAGACCTCACCCTTCTCAGTTGGAACCCCCAGCCTCCAAGATGTTTTTCTGTCCCTTCAGCTGTCTCCTATGGGAGCCCAGCCATCCCTCTTGCATCTCCACACTTTCTACCGTTCATCTTGTGATGAAGCAACCCCTTCTTTTCTGTCTTTGGTTATAAGGCTTCTCTCCATCTGGTGTTCTTTTGGCTATTCCAGATAATTTCTCCCCAGTTAAGTTGTAATTTGAGATTGTTCCTGAGAGGAGATTGGTGTAACTCCACTTACTCCTCTGCTTCTTAGATCTTACCATTTTAACTACCTTAAGTGTATGTTTCAGTGGTATGAAAAGTACATTCACAGTATTGTGCAACAATCTCCATAATCTATCTACAGAGTCTTCCCAATCTGTAACTCTATAACAATTAAGCAATTATATCCTTAATCTGGTGAAGGCAACATAAGTCCAGGAAGCTCAGAGAGTCCCAAACAAGTTGGACCCAAAGAAACCCACACCAAGGCACATCATAATTAAAGTGAAATGGCTTAAAACAAGAAGAAAGTCCTAAAAGCCACAAAAGAAAAGCAGCTATTTACCTATAAGCCATTTACCAATTAGACTGGGATCTGATTTGTCAACAGAAACATTTCAGGCCAGAAGGAAGTGATGCAAAATATTCAAGCTGATGAAAATCAAGGACTATAATAACCACAACTACTTTACTCAGCAAGGCTATTATTTAAAATTGAAGGAGAAAGAGAAATCAGGAGTTTTCCAGACAAGAAAAAGCTAAAGGAATTTGTTAACACTGAACCAGTACTGCAACAAATGTTAAATGGCTTGTTTTAACAAAAAGAAGAAAAAGAAAAAGAAGAAGAAAAAAAACAGAGGAAAACATTCCAACAATAAATGGCACTAAATATGGATCTATCAATAATCATCTTACATATAAATTGTTTAAATACTGCAACCAAAAGACAAAGGATAGCTGAATGGATTAAAAAAAACAAGAAGTTGAACACAGCCTCTCACAACAATGCTATCTGGTACACTGATACAGATGGGTTCCTAGAGCATTTACCTAGTGGGGAAGCCTGTACTATAAGGGGTCCACCCTACGGAAGATAATTTCCATTGTTTTTGGGTCCCCCTCACATATCAGCAAAAATATTCCTATGTGAAATATCTGAAATTTTACTGCCTATACAGTATTTTCCTCTAAACTTTTTTATGGTATTGCCACCTTAAGTCTTTTATCCATTTTGAGTTTATTCTAGTGTATGGTATAAGTTGGTGGTCTAGTTTCATTTTTTGCAAGTACTAGTCTATTTCTCCCAGTACCAGTTACTGAAGAGACTGTCTTTATTCCTTTGTGTGCTCTTGCCTCCCTTTTCAAATAATTGGCCATAAAGGCACAGGTTTATTTCTGGGTTCTCTGTTCTGTTCCATTGATATATGTGCCTGTTCTTAAATTCTTGGAGTATTTGTTCTAGATGCATGAAATATGCCATTGGTATTTTAATATAAATTGCATTGAATCTGTAGCTTGCTTTGAGTAGACAGATATGTTAATGATATTAATTATCCCAATCCATGAACACAGTATATTCTTCACTTATTTGTATCTTTCTCAAATTCTTTCTTTAGTGTCCTATAGTTTTCTGAGTACAGGTCTTTTACCTCCTTGGTTAAATTTATTCCTAGGTACCTATTATTATTATTATTATTTTGCAATAGTAAATGGGATTGTTTTCTTTTGGAGGTGGTTGTTTTCTTGGTTTCTTTTTCTGGTAGTTCATTATTGGTGTATAGAAATGCCATTGATTTTTAAGTATTGATGTTTGTATCCTGCAACTTTGCCAAATTCATTTATTAAGTCTAGTAGTTTTTTAGTTGTGTCTATAGGGTTTTCTGTGTAAAATGTCATCTGTGAATAATAATAGTTTTATTTCTGCCTTCCTAATTTGAATGCCTTTTATTTCTTCTTATCTGATCACTGTGACTAGTACTTCCAGTACTTTGTTGAATAAGAGTGGTGAAGGCAGACACTTCTGTCTTGTTCCTGATGTTAAAGGAAATGCTTTTGGTTTTTGCCTATTGAGTGTGATGTAGGCTGTAGGTTTTTCACATATGACCTTTATTATGTTGAGGTATGATTTCTCTGTTCCTACTTTGCTGAGAACTTTTATAAATGAGTGCTGGATTTTATCAGATGCTTTTTCGACATCTACTGATATGGTCATGTGATTTTTTGACTCTCATTTTGTTTATGTAATGTATCACATTTATTGATTTGTGAGTATTGTACCAACTTTGCATCCTAGAGATAAATCTCTCATGGTTATGATGTATGATCTTTTAAATATATTGCTAGATCCAGTTTACTAGTATTTTGTTTAATATTTTTGCATTAATGTTCATCACAGGTATTGGCCTATAGCTTTCTTTCTTTGTAGTATCTTTATCTAGTTTTGGAATTAGGATAGTACATGAAAAAAAGCTTGGGAGTCTTCCCACTTCTTGAAATGTTTTGAATAGTTTGAGAAGGAGAGGTGTTAATTCTTCCTTGATGAAATCTTCTAGTCCAGGCCTTTTGTTTGCAAGAGGGGGTTTGTTGATAACTGCTTTAATTTCATTAATTATTATTGGTCTATTCAGGTTCTGCTTTTTCCTGATTCAGTTTGGGGAGATTATATAATTCTAGTAATTTATTCATTCTGCCCATGTTGTCCAATTTCTTGGCATGTAGTTATTCCTAGTATTTTACAACTCTTTGTATTTCTGTTGTATCCATTGTTATTTCTTCTCTGTCATTTCTGATTTTATTAATTTGAATCCTCTGTCTTCTTGAATCTGGTTAAAGGTTCATTAATTTTGTTTATATTTTCAGAGAACCAGCTCATGAATTCATCGATGCTTTGAATTGTTTTTTTAGTCTCTATGCCATTTAATTCTGCTCTGATCTTGATTATTTTCTTCTATCTATTACTATTGGGCTTTGTTTGTTATTTTTATTTTTGTTCTTTTAAATGTAGGGTTGGATTGTTTGTTTGAGAGCTTTCTATTTTCTTTAGGTAGATTTATAATGCTATACACTTTTCTCTCAGGACTGCTTTCACAGAGTCCAAAAGGTTTGGGTTGTTGTGTGTTCATTTTCATATGTTTCCAGATACTTTTAAATTTCTTCCATAGTTTCATTAATGACCCATTCATTACTGAAAAACATACTATTTCATCTCCATGTATTTGAATGGTTTTAAGGGATTTTTTCCCTGAGGTTGGTATCTAGTTTCATGCCATTGTGATCCAAGACAATGCTTGATGATTTCAATTTTCTTTGATTTGTTAAGACCTTTTATGCGTCCTATCATGTGGTCTATCTTTGAGAATGATCCATGTACACTTGAGAAGAATGTGTGTTCTGATGCTTTGGGATGAAATGTTTTATAAATATCAATTAAATCTATTCAATTTAATGTGCTATTTAAGATTACTGTTTCCTTGTTGATTTTTTATCTGGAAGATCTATCAATGGTGGCAGTGGGGTGTTAAAATCCCCTACAATGATTGTGTTGCTGTCAATCTCTTCCTTAAAGTCCACCAAGATTAAAAAAATATATTTAGATGCTCCTATATTGGACACATATATATTTATAAAGGTTATATCCTCTTTTGGATTGATCACGTTAGTATTATGTAGTGACTATCTGTTGCTTGTTATGCCTTTTTAATCAGATATAAGTATTTAACCCAACTTTTTTGCCTCCATTTGCATGGAATACTTTTTCCACCTCTTCACTTCTAGCCTGTGTAAATCTTTAGTTCTACAACAGAAGATTTGTTCTGTAGACAGTATATATGGGGATAATATTTTCTTTCCCATTTAGCTACTCTATGTCTTTTGATTGGAACATTTAATCCATTTACATTTAAGGTTATTATTGATAGGTACTTATTCATTGCCATTTTTTCATTATACCTATGTTCCTCCCTCTGTTTATTTCTTCTTCTTAAATCAGTCCCTTTTAATCTCTTGCAATGCTGGTTTGGTGTTAATTAACTGCTTTAGCTCCCCCCGCCCCTACTCTGGGAAGCTCTTTATTTCACCTGCAGTTTTAAATGATAGCCTTACTGGATAGAGTAGTCTTGGTTGCAGGTATTTGCTTTTCATTACTTTGAATATTTTCATGCCAAGCCCTTCTGGCCTGAAGTGTTCCTGTTGAGAAATCGGCTGATAGTCTTATTGGAGTTTCCATGTGGGTAACAGACTGTTTCTCTCTTGTTGCCTTTAATATTCTCTCTTTGTCTTTAAACTTTGCCATTTTAATTATGATGTCTTGGTGTGGGTCTCTTTGGGTTCATTTTGATTGGAACTCTGTGCTTTCTGAACTTGTGTGCCTTTTTTCTTCACCTGGTTTGGGAAGTTTTCTGTCATTTCTTCAAACCAGTTTTCTAACCCTTGCTCACTTTCTTCTCCTTCTGATATACCTATGGTGCAGATATCATTATGTTTCATATTGTCCCAAAGTTGTCTAACCCATCCTTTTTCTTTTTATTTTATTTTTATTTTTTGTTTTCTCTTGTTCTTTTAAAGTCTTTTCTCTTTTTGTTGCTATGATTGGATGTTTTTTTTTCTTTTTTTCTATCTTGTATTCCAAATCACTGATTTTACCCAATGCTTCATCTAGCCTCCTTTTAATACCTTCTAGTATATTTATTTCAGATATTGCATGCTTCATTTCCACCTGGTTCCTATTCATGATTCTTATGTTTTGTTTGCTTTTATTCTGATGTATTGGGTTTGCCAAAAAGTCCATTTAGTTTTTCTGTAAAAAAAGATACTTTTTATTCATTTTCACCAATAACTTTACTGATTTGGATATTCTGAGTATGTTGACTATCTCCTGCATGGTATAATGTTGATTGTTCTCACTTAACACCTCAATTTGATTGCTATAAACTTCAACTGGTATACTTGGCTGGGGAGCATTGTTCAGCAAAAAATCTCCAGGATGAAACTTTGAAAACCACTTATGTATGATACAATCAATTCATCACAGCACCTTCTCCACACACTACACATACCCTGTTTATTTTTGCATTTCATTTTTGTTTTTACCTTTTTTTGAAATAATAAAGCATACTATGCCAAAAATGTTGCTTATTTTCTTCCATCACCAATATTAAAACAGCTACAAAAAATTCTCCAATTATGGTAAATTTTTAAAAAATTCACACTGGTATGTGAGCTGTCACAATACAATCTTAACAAAATTGTTTTGAATGAAGTAAGACAATTAAGTGCTACTAGAATCATCTTATGGGGAAGAGAAAAACTTTTTGACCAACACAATAGTTCCCACTAAATTCTTTGAGCATCTTTATAACCATTGTTTAGAACTGATAAATGGCTTGCTGAATTTCAATTAGTTCTTTTTCTAGGGATTCCTCCTACTTTTGTTTAAGGGTTGTTTCTTTGTCACCTATTTTAATGTTTAAGGGTTGTTTCTTTGTCACCCTATTTTAGCTGACTCTTTCTGTTTGTTTCTGTGGATTAGATAGATCTGGTTTGACTCCCTGTCTTTGTTGGGTGACCTTCTGTAATAGGAGTCCTGTTGGACTCAGTGGTGCAGTATCCTTAATCTCCTGAGCTTGCTGTTCTAGGGATGCACTTTTTGCAGTTTATGTGGGCCCTCCTGTTTTGGGATATTTTCTTGTAATTTGATTTTATTGTTTTATTACGTCCGTCCCTTTTTTCCTTCCCTCCATCCCCTCCGGACCCACCCACTCACCATCAAAGTCAATCCCACTTCTTGTCCATCTCCATGGTTCGTCCACACTAGTTCCTTCACTAAGCTGCTCCCCTTCTTTGCATCTACCCCCTCCCCCTCTCCCCTCTGCTCACTGAAGGTCTATTCATTGTATTCATTTATCTGGTTCTGTTTTGCTTGTTTATTTTATTCAATATTGTCCTGAAATGGGTGACATCACATGGTATTTGTCTTTCACTGACTGTCTTGTTTCACTAAGCATAATATTTTCCAGTTCCATTCATGATGTTGCAAAGGGAAGAAGTTCCTTCTTTCTTTCTGTTGTGTAGTATTCCATTGTGAAAATACACCAATGTTTTTTGATCCAATCATCCACTGATGGGGACTTAGGTTGTTTCCAGCCCTTGACTATTGTAAATAGTGCTGCTATGAACATAGGTGTACATAGGTTCTTATGAATTGGTGTTTCAGGATTCTTTGGGTATAGTCCAAGTAGTGGAATTGCTAGATCAAAAGGCATTTTCCATTTTCAATTTTTAAGGAAATTCCATACTGTTTTCCATAGTGGCTGCACCAGCCTGCATTCCCACCAACAGTGTACCAGAGTTCCCTTTTCCCCACATCTTTCCCAACACTTGTTTTTTGTTGATTTGTTGATGATTGCCATTCTGACAGGTGTGAGGTGGTATCTTAATGTGGTTTTAATTTGCACCTCTCTGATGGCTAGTGATGTTGAGCATTCTTTCATATGCCTTTGGGCCCTTTGTATGGCTCCCTCAGTGAGTTGTCCGTTCAGGTCCTTTGGCCATTTCTGATTTGGGCTGTCTGTCTCCCTGGTGTTAAGTCGCATAAGTTCTTTATATATTTTGGAGATCAAATCCTTGTTTGAGGTATCATTGGCATATATGTTTTCCCATACAGATGGTTCCCTTTTAACTTTGCTGGTGTTTTCTTTAGCTGAACAGAAACTTTTCAATTTCATATAGTCCCATGTGTTTGTTTGTTCCTTTATTTCCTTTGCCCTTGGAGAAGTATCAGTAAAAATATTTCTGCATTGGATATCTAAAATTTTACTGCCTATATTTTTCTCCAGGACCTTTATGGTGGCACTGCTTATGTTTAAGTTCTTTACCCATCTTGAGTTTATTGTCATGTATGGTGTAAATTGGTGATCTAGTATTAATTTTTTGCATATTGCTGTCCAGTTCTCCCAACACTATTTGTTGAAGAGAATGTTTTTATTCCAGTTTATGTCACTTCCCCTTTTTTTGAATATTAATTGACCATAAAGTCCTGGGTTTATTTCTGGGCCCTCTATTCTATTCCATTGATCTATATGCCTATTCTTATGCTAGTACCAGACTTTTATGATTTCAGTAGCCTTGTAGCATAGTTTGATGTCCGGTACTGTGATTCCTCCTACCTTGTTCTTCTTTCTCAAGATTATTATGGCTATTCATAGGTGTTTTTGGCTCCATATTAATTTCTGAAGTATATTTTCTATCTCTGTGAAGTATGTCGTTGGTATTTTAATTGGGATTGCATTGAATCTATAAAGTGCTTTGGGTAGTATGGACATTTTAATGATGTTAATTCTTCCCATCCATGAACATGGTATATCCTTCCATTTATTTGTATCTCCTTTAATTTCTTTCTTCATTATTCTGTAGTTTTCTTAGTATAGGTCTTTTACCTCCTTAGTTAAGCTTATTCATAGGTACTTTATTTTCATGTTGTTATGGTAAATGGGATTTGTTTTCTTGTTTTTATCGCTGATGTTTCATTGTTAGTATACAAAAATTATTTTGATTTCTGAATATTGATTTTATATCCAGCTATTTTGCTAAATTTGTTTATTAGGTTGAGTAAGTTTTTGGTGGAGTCTATTCAGTTTTGTATGTACACTACCATGCCATCTGCAAACAATGACAGTTTGCCTTCTTCCCTTTCCAATTTGGATAAATTTGATTCCTTTTTCTTCTCTGATGGCTATAGCTAGAACTTCCACGATGATGTTGAACAGAAATGCAGAAAGTGGACAGCCTTGTCTCATTCCTGATCTCAGGGGGAAAGGTTTTAGATTTTGTCCGTGGAGTATAATGTTGGCTTCATGTATCTCATAGATGGCCTTTATGATGTTGAGGTATGCTCCCTTTATTCCCATTTTGCTAAGGGTTTTTATCATAAATGGTTGCTGTACTTTACCAAATGCTTTTTCAGCATCTATGGATATGATCATATGGTTTTTGTCTTTCAATTAGTTGATGTGATATATTATGTTTATTGATTTATGAATGTTGTACCATCCTTGCATCCCTGGGATGAAACCCACTTGATCATGGTGTATGATCTTTGTACTGTACTGCTAAATTCAGTTGGCCAATATTATGTTGAGAATTTTAGCATCTAGGTTCATCAGAGATATTGGCCTGTAGTATTCTTTCTTAGTTGTGTCTTGACCTAGTTTTGGGATTAGAATAATATTGGCCTTATAGAAAGAATTTGGGAATCTTCTCTCTTCCTATGTTTTTTAGTATAGGTTGAGAAGGATATGTTTTAGTTTTTCTTTAAATGTTTGGTAAAATTCACCTGTGTATCCATCTGGTCCGGGGCTCTTGTACTTTGGAAGACTTTTGATTATTCCCTCAATTTCACTAGTTGTTATTGGTCTATTCACGTTTTCAACTCCTTCTGGATTCAATTTTGGTGGATTATACATTTCCAGAAATGTGTGTCCATTTCGCCCAAGTTGTCATATTTCTTGTCATACATTTGTTTGTAATAATTTCTTACAATCCTTTTTCTGAAGTATCAGTGGTGATTTCTCTTCTGTTGATTCAGATTCTGTTTATTTGGGTCCTCCCTCTTTTTCTCTTGATGAGTCTGGATAAAGGCTTGTCGATTTTGTTTATTTTTACAATTTTTTTTTTAATTTTATTGTTGTTGTATTACATCCATCCCGTTTTTGCTCCCCTCTGTCCACCTCCCCACCCACCCATTCCCGCCAAAGTCAATCCCACCTATTGTTCATGTCCATGGTTCCTTTATACTAGGTTCTTGTCTAAGCTGCTCCCCTTCTTTGCCTCCGCCACAACCCTCCACCGATCCCCGTTCCCCGTGACAACTGAACGCCTATTCCTTCTATTAATATACTTGGTTCTGTTTTGCTTGTTGTTAGTTTTGTTCATTATTGTCCCATAATGGGTGAGATCATATGATATTTGTCCTTCACTGACTGGCTTATTTCACTAAGCATAATATTCTCCAGTTCCATCCATGTTGTTGCAAAGGGTACAAGTTCCTTCTTTTTTACTGCTATATAGAATTCTATTGTGTAAATGTACCAAAGCTTTTTGATCCAATCATCCACTGATGGGCACTTAGGCTGTTTCCAGCACTTGGCTATTGTAAATAGTGCCGCTATGAACATAGGTGTGCATAGGTTCTTATGAATTGGTGTTTCAGGATTCTTTGGGTATAGTCCAAGTAGTGGAATTGCTGGATCAAAAGGCAGTTCCATTTTTAGTT